>CM067381.1:36988459-37371965 GCA_034510155.1 Eucriotettix oculatus
CCTAATATCTCATAATTATCACTTATATTAATTTAAAATTTCTTATCGGTATGAATTGCACGGATAACTCGGTAATAAACTCCTACACATGTGCCAAGCTTCGTTAAGTTGGTGGAGAAAAATAACATAAATGCAATTTTTCATCCATTCTTCGGGTAAATACACATATAAATTATAAAATCAATATACATTACGTTTGTAATGTGTTGATCATACTGATTATAGAAATGTAACAAAATGTGTGATTATACCAGGGAATGGCGAAAACTTCTTTTGTTTTAATTTTTGATTGTTTGATGTTTGTTGCAAATAAAAACGGAGGACTGTTTAAAAAGGTCGATTTTTTATTTAACAATATAATAGGCTTAATCTTTTCTAAAGACTGGCGTAATAAGTTGATGCGATAATTCGAAACAAGTAAAGGCATTAGACGTAATGAATATTTTTTTCTATAGAAGAGATCATGGATTTTGAAGTTCACGTTATATGTTTAAATAGATTGAGGCGACCATAAATTTCGTGTTCTTCAGAAATGGACGAAGGACGCATAAAGATTGGAGAACAGACGTCACGTGGGGTAGCGCTTTTCCTTGGAGAAGGTGAAGATAAGAGTTTATCTGGGAAGTTAGAACACAAAAAATTAGAAGAGTCAAACAAGACGTTGAAAGGGAGGAGGAAGGTAGAGTTGGTCAAGACGTTGAAAAGGCGAGGAAGAGGAAAGAAACAGGAAGCAGAAGAAGTAGGAGAGAAGATATAAATGAAGAATTAATCAGTTAGTATTGATGGTGAGTTGAAAAGGGGGGGTGAGCATTGCTACTTTTGAGTTAGAAGGAAGAGCGAGTAAGGAAAGACAGAACTTCAGACTTGCTTTTAGTTGAAATTAAAACAATCGTCCCCTTTAATTAATACGTACAATTGTATTAGTGTTCAGGACCCATAAAAATAGTTATTTCAACTTAAATAAATTTATTACAATATTTTTTAAAGCACAAATAATTTTAAATATATAATTCCCCCCTCCCCCATTATCATTTACAACGTATGTGTGAGGGCTTGTAGATTAACAAATGTGTTTAAGCAGTTGTGGCTGTTCTTTAAAACAGCTGCACAGCCTCAGATCCAGTAAAGAAATTTGAGGCAATGGCCAAGTGAGTAAAGTGCCGATGTCGTTGCACATATGCGGTGTATTTGTGGAGGATGAGTAGAAAGCCATGTGCATTGTGGCGAAGTGGGACAGAAGAGTTGTAGCTGGAGGCAGCTGCTGCGGGTTCGTCTTCAAGGTCTTCCACGTCAGCCCCTCCCCGGCTCACACATCTGGTCCTTTCCCCAGCATCAGCATCATGCATGCACAAGCCGTAATTAAATACCGCCAATACCCTCGGCTTCACATCAGTCTTGACCATCTACACCGGCGGCGAGTCTGCAGGCCATCTACGTCGAGAATCGGCACTCGGTGGATCCTGAGTTCTTCCACGCCAAGGAAGAATGCGAATGGAACAAAATGTTTTGTATTTCGTGATATATAGCCTGATGTCCATGGAACGGTGCCGTTTAGGAGCCATTCATGTCACTCGGCAGGGGGGCTTGGACAAAGTCGTCTTCGGTCAATACTTGCTACAGTTAAGTTACTTCTGCCGTCCCTCAAATAAATGAATAGCACAACCAAATTTTAATGTAAAGTTTTGGAACATTTTAAAAATGGGAACCTCTTATATGAATGGGTTTCTCAAATGGGAAAGAAACGTCGTGCTCTTTTTAATATAGTCCAACTTTCTTCATTAAAATTATATTTCTCAGATTTTGGCAGTGTTTCCAAAACGCTCTATTCTTTAATATTTAAATTAAAATAAAACAGACAAAGAGGCTGATTTAACTCAAAACCTGACAAGTCTCTTTCAAACGAATGTTAGATATGGCGAATATGGCCTTAGGAATTGCTCAGTTTTACGATATTTACCATACTTTTAAATGAAAGGATTTCTAAACAATTAAAGAACAACAGTAATCATATATTTCAATGACTTTCTGTAATAAACGAAGGTTTTTACTCAGGGCAGGAATTTCTAGAACCATCCCTTAATAGTGGAAATTATTTTTCCAGATAAAATGTCTGGTTCTCAATTATGTTTCACGCTTACTGGCTTTAAATTTACTCATTTGTTTCCTGTTCTATTTCCATCCACGGACGAAAGGTCAGACTTTAGTGTTTGTGATTCTTAATCTCGTGGTGTTGTTATTTATTCTGAATTATCATTTCCGAGTGCACAAGTGCGTCATTAATTACTTAAACCATTTAGTGGTTTATTCCTTTTTTATTTTACAGGTATTAAACAGTTTTAAAAAAATTCTTATGCATAACGAGGAAGTAATATATATTTATACAGGACAGAGAGCTTCACTGTCTTCCATTTAAAATTATTTAATTATATAGAATTATATTGTTAATTATAGGGTAGTGTGATACTACTTCTGATACCATTTTAATGTAGCTAATTGTCGTACTACTCCAATTGAGTAATTTAAATTTAAACCCGGATACGAATCAGTGAACTAATACAGAAATTAAAATGTAGAATTTGGGAAAATGATATGAAAAGCAATAATAAATTGTAAGGCCTCCAAATGAAAAGGGTCTGATACACTATATTCTTAATTAATACCATTTAATGTTAGAAGAATTTAATAAAAATATCCTCCCCGGCGGGGAATCGAACCCCGGTCTCCCGCGTGACAGGCGGGGATACTGACCACTATACTACCGAGGACTTATAGTATAAGGTACTATACAAATGATAGAAAGTCTATAAGAAATATTATTTTGTTTTCATTGCATATTATTCTACATCTGCATAGATCATATTTACACTTTTCTTCGTGACCTTGCGCTCGTTACATAATTTGCACAACTTTCAGGACCTTCTCAATTCATTACAAAATTTCATGGTCTGACTTTTGGTCATTCTTTATATTTTATTGATAAAAATGTTATTAATTAAATAAAATTTTTGACCAAAACAACGTTTCGGTACGTATTTTTACCTTCTTCTTCAGGTTTTTATCCTATTGATAACCATCAAATGTCATTTCCAGATACACTCTAATTAGAAAACGTAGCACCAATTTACTACTTTTTAGAGATCTCCTAAGGCTCCACCACAAATGTATCCCTTGCTCTATCATGGATAAAACTCTAGTGTACTACAATCAATGCCGTATATATATATTTTTTGATGAAGCTAAACCCGAGTGTTTCACGACGAGCGTTACCAATGGCTTTTTTTATATATATAAATAGGGATATATTGTTTCATATTGGCTTTTTTACAATACGTTAATATTAACCTTTACATTCTGTACCTGATCTTCAACATTAAATTTTTGGGAATTTTAAATTGTGTTTCTGGGTCTATTTAGCAAACTCAGGTTACGTCAAATTCATTTCTTCATTTAATAATAGTATGAAAATACGGGCAAGAATTAATGTCACTTAATTATAACTACGAATTAAGCATGAAATACTGTTAACTATGATGTGACCGTCGTCGATCTTTCCGTCCATCTTACCTGACAGAACTGGCAAAACACTTGCATTGTTACACTCAAGACTGCCACTGTGAATCATCTAAATACCAAATGCTTTTGTTCCCTCACGTCCGCTTCAATTGTGTGCGCACCACCAAGGTTAATAGCCGTCTCTTCAAATCATTAAAGCTCTCATCTTAACTCTTCTCAGGCGACGTTTTCTCTACAATACCTACCACAAGAGTAACAAGTGGGAACGTTGCTACACTTTCACGATACCGGAATCCATTTATTCTGTATCTGTGTGGCAGTTAATAGTAATGTTCCATTGTGGCGATCCTACATTCTCCTCAACTTTGAGTTCCTTCTTCCCTACGTACGCAAAGTTATTAAATCTTGTAAAATTTTAAATTAAGAAAAAATGTAGAAAAATATAACTTAAATAAATTTTTTCGTTCAAATCAATCAATAAATTTGAAGAAGTAGACATACTGAATGAAAATAAAGTTCTACATAGACATATATGAGAAATGTAATAAATTAATATGTAGCCTAATTTTATTTTTAAAATTCAAATAAATCAAGAGTTATTCTATTACAGATGACATTATAGAAGCTGCAAATATGCATTTTAATAATATAAAGAATAAATAAATAGTGAGGAGTATCCAATACCCTTATTAAATTTTGAACAGGAAGCCGTTTCAGTCAATACGGAAATTACCCTAAAATATCATCAAGCATTATTACTTATTACAAATACTAAAAGGATGAAAACTAAATTAACAACGCCAACTAATTTTTAAACGCAGAAATGGAGAAACTAAGGGAAGAAACAAATATCAGCCAATAAATTCAGACAAACCCAAATACTAATAGGAGTCATGGAGTGAGGTTCAACAGCTACATTTTTATACCCGAAGAAGTCTCAATTAGAGACGAAACGTAGTACATTTAATCCTTCAAATAAAATTTTAAAAATGTCAAAGAGCCTGTTATAATTCAATTAATTAATTATTTAAATGGGAGATAAACCAAATATTAATACTTTTTTGTATCTAACATGATTGAACTTCTCATATTTACAAGCATTAAATTAACTACTAGTATTCAGAATTTACAATAAATAAAAATACGGCCAATAAGTCAGCATACAAATTTATCACTACTTATTCAAAAACGACGCTTCGTCCACTTTTTGAGACTTCCTCAGACGTAAAATTTTGACTAAATAGTGATAAATTTATTTGCTGATTTATTGGCCGTCTTTTTATTTATTGTAAATTTTAAAGTCAAAAACCTATTTTGTTATTATTCCGGAATTTCTGGTATCCCATTCGTCTGAGGAAGAAAGTGGAAAGATAGAGAAGAAAACTAAATCAAAGAAATGAGTATGATATAAGAAACCGGAAATGAACAAAGAAACATGTTTGGTCTTCTTTTGAGCTAAGGTGAGAGTGACGATCTAATAAATGGTCCTGAAGGAGAAGTTGAGTAAGAAATAAGTAGAGATTTAATCCATCATTAATGAAACACTGTAGGCAATACAAGAGATCTGTACTCTTATGATGGTGTATAATTACTAATTCGGCACAGTAATGGAGCGAAAACTATCTCAGCGTTTAGCATCTGAGTGAAGAAAAAGCAAAAATAATATTAAATTAACATTTTTCACAAAGTTTTTATCTCATAAAAGTAAAAGTTATCATAAAATAAATAAAACGCCCAATAAAGTCAGTATAATTTCATTTTAATAAAGTTAAATTAGCGAATTAAATCTCATAAAATAATAATAATCCAGCATTTTGACCTGAATTTGAGAAATCGCCAGATGCTGAGTTAAAAATTAAAGGAGTCTTAAATTTAAAAAAAACACATTTATTTTATATTTTAGATTCACAATATCCACTTAACTGAAAAGTCTTGTTCTTAAATTAATACTCATGGTCTAACATATTTCGTTTTTAACAATTACTGTAAATTAGAGAAGACGTCGTGATAAAATATTTTCATTTTACTGCTTTGTCATTTATTACAAAACAAGTCTTGACTAGCGCATTTGTGCATTGCATAAAGTAATTTCTGAACGGGAGAACTCAAAAGGTAGAAAACTATATAGAACAAAAACTAACATCGGGTGTGCTGCAAGGATCAGTAATTGGACCTATATTATTCGATATATACATTACAGTTGAATACAGTTCTAAAATAACATTTTTTTGCTGGTGATTGTATCCGCTACAGAAACATTAAAAGGGCTCGAATGAATTAATAAGAAACAACTCAGATGATCCAAATAATGACAGAAATAAATAAAATGAAGATAAATAACGAAACAAGCAAGTCAATAACGTTCGATAAACATCGTGAAGATACACGATTGCGTTATAATATAAGTGGGGAGAAAGTACCTGAAGTAACGACTCTACAGGAGCAGACATTTTGATCTCAAATTTGAAATGGGAAAAATCATTAAATTATGTGTCACGAATAGCGTGGAATTCGTTAAATTTCAAAATGAGAATTTTAAAAAAGAGAAACATCAAATTTAAAAAAATTGCTGAGTGAAGTGAAGGCTGTTGGTATTTTTATAGAAACACTACACAGAGGGGAGGAGAAAAAATTGTGATACGGGAGTGATGAGATGCAGAAATTAGGATGTGAATCATTGGCAACCGGGAGGAGAGAATTTATGCTTTGAGTACCATTTATATCACTAAAATCAGAGATGGAAAGACGCAAGGGAAAAGCAAGAAAAACCGAAGTATATTTGGAGAGGTGACCACAAATTTAAAATTAAAGCAAGGTGACGAAGAAAAACGAACGTAGAGAATTTTCATTCTGAATCGACAAACTATTGTAACGAGTTACTAGAGCATTGGTGGAGGAGAATCTTCCAGCAACAAAAATGTTTAAATATAACCTAAATAGTTTCTTAAAATGACGTGAGGAAGGCTGAATGTTATATTTTATTGCCTTCTTTTGTTTAGTGAAGTGTGGGTAAATTTTAGGACCAATTTCTTAGAAAATATTTGTATATTTAAAAATATATTCCTTATTTTCGCACCCCTGGATCTATTTTATTGGCAGAAAATAAATACAAAAATTTTATCACATATAACCAGTTTACTTATTATAATTATTAATTCTATGAAATACAAAACAGCTATTAATGTCCTTGTTGAAGCCAAATTTATATTAAAATAGGTGTAATAATTGAATTAACAGGCTACACGTATATCAATAAATTTTACAGTTTTAGTGTCCTTCGTGTAGGAAGAATATTTAACGTTTTCATCACACATACACAATGTGTTTTAAGAGGAAAATAGTTCATAAATGAATGAAGCAATCCAGTGAATGGTTGGGTACAGACTTCAAAATTATAGTTTAAAAGTTCATGGATAGAGATGTTACTACTTTGCGTCCATTTTGGGGCTTTTGCTTTGGCGTGTGCAGTTCCCAGCAACGGGTCTTTTGGCTTAAGGAGGCCTTGTGACGCAACTCGGTTGGTTGGTTGGTCTGTTTACAACCGCCGACGCTTTCGTTTTCATTGCGTTTCGACATTACGGGAAACTGTTGCGCGTTCACAACACGGTTAGCATCCCGTAATGGCGACACGATCGCGTTGCCCAAGGAACACTTGTTTCCGGTGATGAAAAATCCATAGAGCTTCTCGCAACATTAAAACTACCGGATCCATCACTGACTAGGCTGATCGAGCGGAACTGATGAATTTGGGAAACACAAAAAGGTCGCTCGATGCCTTCAAATTACCCCCGCAGCGTTTGTTTTCGTAACGTTCTCGCTCCACTGTGCTGGATCTCGAAACGATAATCGCTTCAAAATTTGCGAAACGGACTGTAAGCACGAATGAGATGAAAGCGAACACTGGTACTTGTCGAATAAAGTTACGTCGGAAAGATTATTACGTAGTCTATCGCTATCGTCGTCTGAAGAAGTGGTTTCCGAAGTCCAAGGTCAAAGATTTAAACAATTTCCGCCCAAAATTTATTTATTTCACATGAATTCAACCTTGGAAATCTCATTTCTTGCCCCCCAAAATTTCGTATAATTAGGAGAAATATTTTTCAGTGTCCTGCATGACTTAGTGAGACGATTTTCTTCTAATGCATTGACTTGAAAAATATTTACGTTGCGCACTACACTTAAGCAGTAAGTGAAGTCATAAACATGAGACGTTAAACAAACAAAAAAACTGGAATACTCTGGTCACGTCAAATATTGTTCTCAAAAGGAAACTGTTTCGAATAAGGTTTTTCTAGGGATTTCTCTGCATCTCGTTTAGGTGAATCACCAGATAGGATCCTTAAACTATAGCCCACTTCCCCCTTCCTATGCTATTTGAGGGTAGTCGTCTGTTTCAGGATCACCCTCATGTAGCCTGTTATTCTGTCCCTCACCCAACAATTATTAGTATCTCTGTGATATTATTTAGAGTTAGGATTTTGAAGTTTTGAAGGTTTTTATGTTGTGTGTTTAATTGTAACACAACGTATGTGGAGTGAGTGATTAGTGGAACGCCGCTGTGGTGCTTCTTATATGCTTATGCTCTATTGTAATTTGAACTGTACTAAATTAATGACAGTAATATTATTTATTTAACCCATGTAAATAGTAGTAGAGAAGCGAAAGCTTCCTCGGATGAAAGCCTCTCGGGTCGATGGCTCGCGACGTTTCGGTGACATTCCTCGTCAACATCACTGGTGCTTTCGACGCTACTTTCAATAAGATAGACCTAAAATACAAATATAATAATATTTATACATCGTTAACATTTTTAGAAGATAATTTTTAGTCCTTACTTCCAGTGTTTGAATTTTATTTTGAAAAATTCAATATACAATTTTTAATACTAGTTTATAAATAAAGTACTTAACTTAATGTGAATTACAAAACAGAAAGAATGGCGGAAAGTCAGAAACGGAATAATTTATTTGAATTGAAAACGTTTCGTCCTCCCAACTTTCGGGACCTCCTCAGATATTTAATAAAAATATACTAAACATTAAAAATTTCTGCTGAAATTTCGTACTTAATTACGGACGTTGCAGCAGCAATACAATACAATTTTCAAAAGTGTTTAACACACATAATTATTCTTATACTATATTTTATATTAATGTGACCCAAAATTATATCTGAAGCTACTTGAATTAAAACTGACTAATTTTAACAAGAATAACCTTAATGCTATTAAGAAAACATTTAACATATAAAACACTTAATACGGAATTTTATTGTTACTGTACTTTTGAATGCATCAAATTAATTGAATAAATTTTTATATAAAATTCCTCTTTGGGTTGCGATTTACCATTACAACATATTGTCACGTTTCTAGCTAAATTTGGCGTCCCCTTGCAACAGCTTGTGTAGTGGCCGCGCTTTTTCACTAGTCTCGGACAAAACGTCTATAATAAGAGCAGAGCCCAAGAAAACTTTTCACGTCGTGTAAATTACTTGGTCTACTTTCTCTGGATCGGGGCGTACGTCTTCTGGTGGGACTGACTCCGATTCGGAATCCAGTACAATTTATACATACATGGAATTTTCCAGAAGCAGAACATTCTCGAAACAGAAAATACTGTAATTAAAGGTAAATAAAGTAAACAAATCGGGTGGGGCTCAAACCCGAGACTACATTTCTGCAGTCCAGTTTGATCTCGCTCTGCTATCACTGCAGGTTCTGAGATGTGGAATTGCTCCCTCCTTTGGAAAAACAGCGTCTCGCCGTTAATTCCGAGTTGCCCTGAGTCCTCCAGTCCTGAGATGTGGCAATAGTTTTAAAACATTGTACCATAATTTTTATTATTACATGATTTCCTTCGTCTTAAATTTCAAGTGAGACAACATTCAAGCGAGCCTCATAAGAGAGAGAGAGAGAGTAATTTTTATCTTATCTTTCAAAGCCCGATACTCTGAACTCGTCGCTCAGTACCACTAGAGTGGGAATTGATTCGAGTCGTTCGTTATGTGCGAATGGTGAATGGTTTTAACAGAGGTTTTAAAACTTGCAGAACTGCCTGAAAGCCCAGAAGAGCCGGATATAGAAACGGTTACTGGAAAACATGTTCTTTGGTAAACAGGTCAATGCGTTTGTAAAAAATATTCGGCAGTGTGGTGAGTAAATGGAGGAGACGACAAAACTAAAGAGCGTTTTACGTCACTACCTTATATTTTTGAAGTTGCAAGAACAGTATTTCTGGTAAGGTCATCCCAAGATCAAGTATTCTCATCTCAGAAAAATGCGGAATTGTAACAGCTGCAACTTTTCGACTGACGTAAAGCAACGACTGCATAAATCTAGAAGGAGAAGTCGCGCTGAACACACACGTTTTTTTCTTTTTAGAATTTACAAATCCGATGACTGTCTGGCAGCTGTCCCGATCACTTCTCCTCTCACTACTATTTCACAGCTAGTGAATGTGGTCCAAGAAACTGTCAGCCACGTTACCTTGGACTGGAATCAATCCAATAACACAAGTTTCCAGAAACATTTACCGATTCTATACAATTGCATGTATATATTTAAGTCGCAAGCATCAATACGAAGCAGAGGATTCACTTTCCTGATAACCAATATCCAATCCGCCATAAACGAAACAAATCGCTTGGGGTCGGTTAATCAATATTTAAGATTATTGCGTTTTATTGGGATAAGTCGTCCACTGACTGTAAATGTTAAGTATATATTCTCATCTACATAGCGCATAACCGCTTATTTCAACCTATGTTACTATTCGAAATAAAGTTGTTATTCCGTGAGAAATATATTTTTAGTCATAACTAGTTCGATCCTAGCCTAGAAGTAATATAAAATACTCTATTACACTTATATTTTAATTTTATTTTCAATGGAAATAATATTATAGGAACTCTCATACACTAAATAAATATCTATTTTAAATGATTTGAAATATCAAGCAGGTTGCTCCTATACACAATGTTGAAAAAATCATTTGATCATTAAAAAAACATAGATATTAATATTTTAATTTCGATGTGATATGTACAGGTAAATAGAAGTTTTGCGTGATTTTGAAATGTGGGGCTTCCTCGACGAGGAATCGGCCGTACGAGACAAAATGATTCAGTCTTAAGTCACGGGCGTTCAAGGTCACAGGATGTCCCTCCAAGAGATTTTTTCTTATGGAGGTTTATAAAACACTCGGTTTATGAGCTTGGGGGACAAGGGCAAGCATTCATTCCAGAGGGGAGTGTCAATAAATTTAATTGGTGAATATCTATCCCCGCCAATTTCGGGACATGAATTAAGGAAGTGGGGAAGAACTATGTAAAACCCTTGCAAACAGGCAGAGACAGAGAATTAGGAGACCGGATTAGAAGACAAATTGAGGGGACGAAAACTGTTCCTCAGATGATATTAGCGGAATATTGTGAGATTTTAGCGCATTATCGGACAGATAGTCTGAAGAGACCCGGCGACGTCTGGAAATTATCCAGAACCAGGGACAATAGCAGTGGCAGATGAGGCGTGATCGAGACCAGACCGAAGCGGAAACGAGAGGAGGCATAGTTAGGTTCAAATTAAGCTGACACGGTAATTACCTCTGTAACCTTTTAGCTGATTTCCTATACTTCCAGGTCCGAGTAGATTTTGTGTGAAATATTTACGGTCGTAGTGAATTAATTATTTGTATTATTTTTTTGCAAATATTTATGTGTTAATTATAATGAAGGCCGGCTATGCAAATTAAAAATATAATCAATAACTGTTCATTAATAATAAATAAATGTTAAAATTCAATATAATTTTAATTGATAACGATTCTTCATAATTATAAATGAAATGAATACCCCCTATTCATTCAAAATTGGTAAATGTTACCTTTAATCGTTAGTGGGACAAAACGTTCGCATAAATTTTAAAGAAAGTATAAATCTGTTTGGTGTACACGTCATGGACTTCTCCTTGATGTTCCAGGTCTGTATTCTTCCCAGCGTGAGTCAGAGAGCCTGGCTTGTTTATCACTGGACTCCTGAATAGCTAATGCAAGCAATTCTTGATCGCGAGAGATAAGGAGGGAAACGCAACAACGCGTAGTTGTGTGCTGATGTGTCCTTGGGAGAGGCTTATCCAGCCACGGACCTGATTGACGTGGAATCCAAGGGGAGACTTGGCTGGCAGCTGCTTTCCCAAGACAGCGAGGGGCTGCCAAGCTGTCGTGTCCGGCGTCTGCCACAAAGAAACAAAAACCTTACAGCCAGCGGTAGTGAAGAACTGCAGCTGGCAAAAAAGAAATCTTTCAGATAAAAACATTGGCGAATGATTGAGCGGTAACATTTCTTATAATTCACAACTATCTAAAAACCTGAACGAATTCGCCCTAATTAGATCTCAATAAATAAGCTGTAGTAATCCTTTATTTTGTTTTGATAGTTTGACGTCAATAATTACAAACTTTTATTGCTCACTATTTGTGAGGGCCTTCGCAGTAATCCTGAGCGTCACTTGCTGTTGTACGTCAACGTGATTGCGGGTTGGCAGCGTCAATGTCCTACAGGGGTAAAATCACAATTAGTAACCAAAATAAATGTGTAAACAAGATAATCAAACTTTATAATCATTGCAATTCTATAATGTTAGAGTTTGTGATGTTCTGATAAAAGATAACCTCGTACTAACTAATATTAAACCTAGTTTAAACGGAGTTGAAATAAAGTAAAATTGAGCTAATAGAGAAGTAAAGAAGAAAAGACCTTACATTCCATGTCACAGCATCTGCTCTCAAAAATCCTACACAAACTTTTTTAAAAATAAAAAGTTAATAGGATTTAAGTAAATATTGGTTACAATTTAGAAATAGAAATTTCCTATGCTAAAAGAATGTAATGCGGCACGCATCCAAAAATATATTCACAACGGTATAAGAGGAAAACCGAACTCAAATATAAAACGGGGGACTTCAATACAAATACGGAACAAAAGAAATTGTGAGTCAAGTAGCACGAGAAACAAATCGAAAAGGCAAATGTATATAAACATAATAACAATTCTAGGATTTAATACATATAGATACAGAGATGTAAAAAGGAATATGAAAAATCATCAAATGAATTCTTCAAATCTCAAAAGTTCAAAGGAATCGAAAAAGTAAGAGATAATTGTAAATTAACTCCAATAGAAAATAAACCAGAGGAGTCCAAGGGGAACCATTGGAACAGAAATCTGAACCGAGACTGAAGATTGGTTGAAGGAAATTGTTGCTCCTAGACTAAGAAATAATGAATGAGAAGTGAAACCGTAGTTTAATGTGTGCATAATCCAAAGTAATGAATCCAAAACCTTGTTGTAGAAGCTTCCAGACGTCGAGGGTGGCAGGGTAATTATAGGAATATACTCTATTTGGTAGCAGAACGTTTACTTAACCCAGACCAATTTGCGAAAAGAACCTATTGTCAAGGCTGTTACCGGTCTTGATCGTATCTGGAGTGGCAACGTGTGATTAAGCTGGAAGGACGAGGGTTAGAAATTAAAAGGAAACGAATTAACGTCCTACAGGTCACCTTCCATGAATAACCTTACACATTTTTAAAACGTATCCCCTGCTGTTAAGGCAGAGTATTTGCCGATTCACTGGCCTTGACTGACTGGATGCTGGCTCCTTTTTATCTCCCCTTCTTACCCCCTCCTATGATGCTTTGGACAAAGACAGACTTCAGCCCTAACGCAGCAGTGACTCTAGTTACCTTCAATATATATAGCTATCACGTGGAATCTATGGAACCCATGAGTGGAGCTGTAAATTTGGGACCATGAGATATGATGACATGGTGATGAAATTAGATCAATGCATGAGACCAAAGTAGTCTAATATTTGAATTTACTTAAATTATTTTTTCCTCCTTGTCATTACAACCCATTGAGAACCGGGGCGACTACTAGACTATCGCTTACATGACACATTACGGATTTTGTAGAGCTGCACCTTGAGAACTCTGGACTAAAACCATCAAGCTTTCTCACGAACCTCCCAAATAGGCACGACGAGTTATTGACCAACAGTATCTTAGTTCATAACCTACAAACAAACAAGAGAAGGCTATGACTTGGTGCTCAACCGAGCAGTAAAAGAACGCCAGTCAGTTCCAGAAGAAAGACTCCTTTGAAACTTGGCCCACTGCACTAGTTTAATGTGAAACGTTACCTCAAATAGGTTCATTCGGTGAAAAAAATATTCTCATTAGAATATAAGTAGAGAGAAAGTTAAGTGATTTTAATTTAATGAAGAAAAGGCATTGAGATAGCCAAGACAAAGTCGGAAAGTTGCACAGCAGACAATAAATTTTCTTCACTGTCCCACGGCAAAGAAAGAGACGCACTTGCTAAGAATGTGGACCCTGGATATTTCTCCACCCCCGCAATTGACCGTTGTTTGGAATGCGGAAGGCAAACACGGACAGAAGTGGCTTCTTGTTTGCCTCAGCCCCTTTGGTTCCGTTTACCAAAGGATTCTCTTGCAGCTGTATGTTGATCAAGGTGTTTACTGAGAAGGATTTGTCTCTTCTACACTATCGATATTTATTCTCCGGGTCACGTTATCGCGTTCAGAGAAACGTTGACGGCGCTCTGATACAGAGGACGCGAAAAATTAAAATAAAATTGCAAAAAAAACAACAGGAAAAGCGTGGAATAGAGAAATAATATAATTATTATATAACAGTTACAGAACAAATTTATGTTGACTGTACAAGAATTAACGGCACGTCATAAAGACTCTATATAGGGTGGGTCGTTATAAAAATGGAATAAAACAAGCTGTGTGTGAGGTATTAGCTAAAATCTTGTTCTTATTCAAAAGGCCAATGAATGCTCTTTCAAATAGAACAAGAATTTTGTTAATACTTCACACAGTACGTTTTATTCCATTTCTACAACGACCCGCCTTATTGAAAAATCTTATATAAGGAGACTTTCTTTAAGTCCGAGGACTCGGCCTTAGTTCATTACTTAAACCCATAGAAATGAATAGATTATTTAAACTTATAACAGTCGTTTTTAACTAATATCCAACACTTAACACATCGCTTATGAGCAAAACATTAGTTAAACAATCATCAGGGATTGAAATATGTTGAAAGACATTTTGTTAGAATAAGTCTCAAATACAAAAATTCTGTTCCAACACTAACATTGTAATAAGTGATCCGTATGTTTACATTTAAATTTATTTATGTACTTAAAGTATTTAGCGCCAATAATAAAACAAAATCATTATTTTCCACTCGGTTTCTGTACTAACCTCCAATATCAGGATATTCTTGGTGGAAATTAAAAATAGCAGAAACGAAACATATGCAATTAATTAATTGATAAGATTTCATTACAGAATACTACGAACACACCAAACAAGAAAAACAAAGATCAAACAACCAGAGACTCTCTCACTTTTACCAGAGAGATATAAAACAATTCATTACACTTAATTGAAATGCCATACTTATGAAAATAATTTAGACTTTATGTTTTTGTATAAGTAATACGTTACTTAACGTTAGTATTTCATAATAATTATGTAAAGCTATAGAAAAACTAGTTTTTATTCAGTTTTTTCGTTTCTTGAAGAAAGTTTTCGCTTGTAACTGTCTTGGGATGCTGTTCAGGACAATTTTTTTAAAAAAATATTTGGTACCTCTATTATTGTTCAACTACATACTCAAAGTTTAAAATCTTGAATAAATTTATCTTAGGAGGTCCCAGATTTGAGAACGAAACCTTGTAAGAATTGAATAAATATTTTGGATGCCTATAATTGGCCATTTAATTAAATTTTATATGATTATTTATATAGATGTACTTTACAAAATGTATTACACTTGTTTGTATCGTATTTCGGTAACATATAATGAATTCTATTTTTGAAATATTTTCTGTTCAACTGTATACCCTATAATAGAGCTAACTTTACCTATTTTATTATTACTTTAAGTATTCCGAGTTTTTGTTTCAGTCTTTTTAAAGGAAATGATGAGATTCCATTTTGAGACTTTTTGCCTCACTTCTCTTTAACTTTAATTTTTCGATGAGCAGTATGCGGTACTTCGCAGTTATCTATATACAAATAGAGATTTTTCGGAATTAATTGAAATTTCAAAAACTTCAGCAGATTTGATTTTTTCTCCAACCAATTAAAAACTAAATAACTATTTTAAACTCATTTCCGGTAATTAAATATTAAAGTGAGTTGTTTAATTTGATTTATTTTGTTGTATTCCATCAGTCCTCTAGTGATAAAATAGGAAGGGTTAGCAGTAAAAACGTTCATAATTAAGTAGTAGATAAGGCATTCAAATTTATAAATAATAGAAAATAATTATAATTGTTAATGGACTGTTTTACTAATTACTGACTTATATTTTTTTCTATACGTTATTTGTACTTGTTGGTTTTGGAGCCAACGAATGACTCTTCGACTTTGGACCATCCATCAACCGGATACAGCGTGATACAAGGAGTTCGTCCATCCAGAGTCTCAACTGATAACATCCTTCATACAGAAAAAAAAATTCTCCCGTGACCTGTTTGCGTTGTCAGCATAAAGTTTTCCGTTTGTCTTTTTTACGCAACAATTATTTTTATTACTAGTATATATGTGTAAACAAAGAACAGTCTCAATTTGAATAATTATTTATTGGTATAGAAGCTTCCCATCTTTCCAGCCATAATTATATATAATATATTAAACAATCAGAGACGATAAATGGAGATTGAGACCTTCAATCATTTCACTGAAACATTGCGTTATTATTACGCATTCCTTCATTCACATCAGCATAATAATTCAACCATCAATGTGAATAATGAGTAAAATCATTAAAAAATATTATTCCTTACTATTATAAACTACTTTAATCATTCTATGTCAAAATTTATTCCTTTTTTATGAGATAATTTATCTGTCATTAAATGAATTGTTTAGATTGAAAAGCTTGTTTATCTCGGTCAAACTAAAAGGTGTTTAAATGAGATCAAAAACAGACTATTAGTAAAACAAAAACCAAAATAATTTAATACAACTACATGTTTCGGTCCTTATCTGGACCCTCTTCAGGTTGATAATTGAAAATACATATTTCTGAACATAAAGACAGTAAATAATAAACAATATGAAAAGCTTTACACGGATTTATTCCGGTTTGTCTAATCATAAACAAATTTAACATTTAAGTTGAAATTTTACAATAAAAGAAATTGTTCGTTTCATTAATGAAGGAATTGTTCATATTGGGATGCACAGTAATTTCATTATTATTAAAAATAATACAGAATTTATGGCTCTTTATTTTTATAGATTTATTTACTTCCTAGCTTTGCCGTTTGACTTCTTAACATCATTCATTTTACACAATAATGTAACGTAATATATTGTAACTTATTAACGGTAGATTTAAGCATGTCAGCTGAAGAAATCATGCATAGTCCATGAAATTCTAAATTACTAATTTTTCAATCATCATGTTCCATATTTTTCCCATATTAATTTTTTGCTAATATTCATACTTGTAATTCAATCTTTCCATTGTTAATTCTTATACTGTTAATTTATTTAAAAAATTATCTGATGAAGTCCCAAAGACAGGAAGCGAAACGTTGCACGTCATATTGCATTTCAATCATGACATTTTCCAATCTCAATGATTTAAAAGTCAACAGCTCTTCGGTTATAAGTCACTTTTTTTAAAAAATGTTTGTGCGTCGAGCACATTAAGAAAATTATCCGCCAATATCTCATGAAACAAATTGTAAGTTATGTTCCATAAATTTTCACTTAATTGTTGTATATATATCGTGATTCTGAAATATGGTTTTCTTTGTATGTTATTTATAATAATATATTATCATAACTGAAGATGTTCCAGTGAGAGAAACGACAAGTCTCTATTATCGTCACTGTGCACTAAATGTTTCTCGTTAATTTTAGTTTTATTTCTGACTAATTTAGGATGTTTAACTCATTTATTTTCAAGTAAATCATATTATTGTTACGATTACTATTACGTAGATACCTAACAACCTGATGAGAGTACAAAAATGTCCGGAAATATTTTGAATTGTAATTAATTATAATATAACCGTTTCAAATCATCTCAAAATATGTTAATAATAATATTTGTAACTCAAAAACGGATTCGCATGTTCGTTAATATAGAAATTCTGAGAGAATGAAGTCTTCGTTAAATGTTGACATTTGTGTCACAAATAATCCCGGCAAAGTGAATCTTTTCGTTAGACATGCTCTTGTTATTGCTACAGGAAAATTGAAAAATTTCCTCAGTTAGAGGAAATTTAGAACTGATTGATGAAATAGTTTACCTAAAACAAGTGTTTAGCAACTATAAGCTTGTAAAAATCCCCCTTGGATTTTGAAACTGAAAATCAATACCTTTGCAAAATTTCAAGCAAGCGGACAATGAAAGTCAATATTTATCAGTCCATGAACTCTCCCAGAATGACAAAGAAAGAACAGTCCTTCGGTTGGTTTTACATTTAATGATAGCTTTTCCCTTTCTTACTAATGTTCAGCCAATGACTAAGTTATTCTGTATTTACGTCACTTTCTGGGTATTCCCTGACTGACGTTGCCTTTTTACATTTTGCCAACGCTTCCTTGTTGAGAATCGGAAAGCTAGCTGAAAAGATAAAATTCAACGTACGCCGAAGTTCGAGGAATTTATTTCACCGTTCCGCCAGAACCGTTTCCTCAGAATCGCGTCATCTAAACAAAGGAACCATGTCTGGAATACTGAATCTTGTATGCATGGGTGATTTTTAGGTCAAAGTATATTAACTTTCCGGGAGTTCTCGAATTTTGTGTTAATCTATTCGACTGAACGTGCGTGCTTTGCCTTAAAAAATTCCTCTAAATTCTCTAGTATAACAAGGGCCACATTGTAGCGCAGTAGAATCCTCTCCAATTTAATTAGTACTTTAGGACGAAATAAATTCATAAAATTAAATAAAAATATTCTGAGACAGGCAGAGAAGTTTAGGAAAGTCCAGGATTAGAAAGGCGCCTCACTGTTACGATGAAACGTGCCTGATTGCTAGGTACAGCGGATTAAACAGGCTTGTCCTCCAGAGGACATTGACCCATGGAAATTTCCGAGATTTACCCCTTCCTTCGTAAATGCAGATCCCGGTTAAGGACGATTGGTGACAACACGTCACGCGGGGTAGCGTTTATCCATAGAGAAGGGAAAATTAGAGGTTGACTGGGAGGTGACAAGGTGGTGAAATGGTCAGTCTGTGTTTGAAGTTGAAAGAAAGATGAAGTATTTGAGGAGAGAAGGAGCAGTGTTGTTCGTAATTGGTTTTCTGTCTGCCAAATAACACTTTTTGGGAGAAAGAGTCGCTACAGCTTGCTGTCTACCTGCATACACAAGGATTTTCCTGGAAGAAAGAAATCTCTGTGTACCAGTACGAGAGTCCAAGTAACCGAAAGAAGAATGAAACAGGTTCGTCATAATAAGCAAGATATCTGCTACCCGTTGTTGCCACAAAGCAAGTATATATAAGAATAACCTCAGCTAAACCGTTGTTAATTCAATCCTACATTTATTGCTTATATAGATAGTTCAGGACTCAACAAGTAATTTGAGCCTTAATATATAATTAAATAAATAAAATACAAAACCCCGAATAAATTTGTTTCCTAATTAAATAATTCCCTCATTTTTCTCTTTTACAACAACTAAATAAATTTTATACATAACCCCAGTCTTAAAATAACACGCATAACAGAAAATTACAAAAAAAATTGTTTTAGTAATGTTCTAATTTTGTAAAATGTGAATTTCTCAGAAATTCGGCTGGTTAATTTATTTTTATACGTACTTGTATATACTTCCTTTCCATAATTTTAAAGGTTCTTTAACTTGTCCCATTTCTTCAGTAGAGGAATAAATCAGTGAATAATAAATTATTATTATTATTAAAACTGGATATCGTTTGCATGAAATCTGCCGGGATGAGGTATAAATAAAAGCGGGTAATTAATTACTTCAGGGTTTGCTACTAAAAGTATAACAAGTGTACTTTAAATTATTTTTGGTATAAATTGCCAGTTGAAATGACACATGAAGTATATAACTGTAGCTAGAGCGTGTGAGTTTTACGCTGAGCGTCATGCACGAACTACCTCAGAAGATCTGCGGTTCCTCCATCGGAGTCTCCGAGTGCCAACTGCAGAGATCCGCAGTGCGGATTGAGGTCCTTTAGCGTATAGGAATTTCCTTATAATCCTTAACTGCTGCTTCCCACGTAACGCTTGGCCATCCAATTTGCACAACTTTCAATACTTGAAGTCAGCGCGATACGAAGAAGCGCCAAATGCTTATGGACCTAGCTTTGTGAGAATCTCGCTAAAGTATTTTTCAAATGGGAGCCGTTCTGGCGGTCACCAAGCGAGAGCAGAGAAATAGATAAACACTTCACCCTGAACTGCGTACAGTAACATGTGACAATGCCGCAAGGATTTGGATAGTTTCAAGGTCAAATCGGCTCATATAATAATTCCATTGCCATAATTCATTCGCTTCTACTTCAGCTACATCAAGTGTGTTAAGTATAGAAGAAACTATTCATTCTATTTCGGATCCCACTGTAACTAGTCGAAAACACAGTAGTTTTTAAGGTTGGTAATACCGGTAAACAATAAGCCAATATTTAAATAATTATTTCTTTATTGTTAGCTTTAGAACTTATCGAAGGTGAAAAATTTCGGCCAAAATTAGTCAGAATTAAAATTATGTATTTATTAAATTATATCACGACGTTGCTTACATTATAATTATTTTTGTAAATTTTTTTCACACCTGAGGAGGTTCCAAACAATGGAACGAAACGTCGTGATATAATTTAATAAAGAAATAATTTTAATTCTGACTTTTGGCCGAAATTTTTCACGTTCATTATTCGAAGTACATTCAGAACAATTATAAAATTTGTTTGAGATCTTATCGTTCATAACCATTCATATAATCAGAAACAAAAACTGGAGGTTAGTACTGCCAGTCTTGGAGATTAGTTAGGAAATGAAAACGATCTCAGCTCTTCACCAAAATATTACTTAATTATCTGAGTCATCAATCTAGAAAAATAATTACATTCAACACATCAAATGATAACATTTTGCCATTGAAAATAATGAATATGTAAATAATATCAATTTTAATATGATTGTATTATTCAGGTCTTGATTGCAAAATCTGTTTTTTTTTTAAGATTTCTCATAATTTACTATCGCACCTGAAGATGTTCGGTTGATAGGAACGACACGTCCTGTTATTGTCATTACTACGATCTTTACTACAAAGTAAATAAATATCTAATTAAATTAATTTTTATTTCTGAATAATTCTACAGATAGGTTCATTTATTTAATATATAATATTCATGATAATAATATAATAATCAAGCAGAATAAATGAAAACCCTACGCTTTGCCGACGGTATTTTAGTATTAGGGGAGTCAGAAGAAGCCTTGGAAACCATAATATATGGCATTAACGTGACCCTGGAGAAAGAGTTCAATATGAAGATTATTAGAGGGAAAACCAAGGTAATGGGGTGTATTATTGGAAACAGCGGAATAACAAAGGGTGTTTAAATTGGGAAGGGATATTTTGAAGGAAGCGTAATAATTAGGGATGATAGGAGTACAGTAGACATACAGAGTAGGGTAGCACAGGCAAGAAAAGCTTTCACAAAAAAGAGGAATCTACTTATGGCTATGAATACTAGGAAATCATTGCTGTTCGTATGGAGTGTGGCGTTATATGGGTGTGAAACGTGGACGGTAGGAGTTGCAGAAAGGAAAAGAACAGAAGCCTTTGAAAGTGGTGCAATAGGAGAATGCTGAAAATCAGATGAGTGGATAGAATCACTGACGAAGAAGATCTAAGCAGAATAGGGGAAGTGCGAACAATAAGGAGAACGTTGACCAAGAGGAGGGATAGATTAATAGGCCGAGTTTTAAAATTAGCATTTCAGGCAAGTGTGTGGGGTACAAATAGAAGAGGGAGGCTAAGGATGGAATACGCTAAGCAGTTTATGGAACATGTGGTATGTTGTAGTTATGAGAAAATGGGAAGGCTTGCGCAAGATACAACAACAACATATAATTAAAATATTATTATTGTAAATGATAACTGCGATGTGATTCAATTAAGAAAGAATTACGCCGCAGTTATTTTTACGTAAAAAAATTATGCTCAAAACTAAATATGCGTTATGCTGATAGAATGAAGTATTATCTGCAAGGTTTGCATACAATATATATACATTCGTACTTATTACGCTTTGGTTTACTCGAAATCCTTCAGAGAAACTGCTTAAAGTCTTAATTTGTATGGCCACACGCAGTTTCCAGCTGTGATCTCCATGCTTGTAATTTGTTAAGTCCGCCTACTGAAAGGATTTTGTGTAATGGTCTTGCAAGGCGATTGTCCGTGGAAGCACGCAGCGCTGCTGTCTACTTCCGGTCCGGATGTGGTCAGCCGTGTGCAGTCGTACGTGAGATTTCAGTCCCCGGCAAACTGCAACTCCTATGCTGCAAGGATTAACTCAGTCAAATGGCCGTGAATTTTCTTTAGAAACATTTCGAAAAGGAAGTGCGAGATGATCCTCCATTGCGTTCATTTGAGCAAAAAAAATTCGGCCGTAATCCTGGGAATAAAAAATGATAAGAAGTATGTTGCTGTGGTTATTGGCTCATTCTCATTCTTCATTGCGATTGTTCTCTTCCAGTCTTTAATTATATGTGTTGCAAATTATCACCTTACGACCAAGGAATGTCCCGCGAGCGTGTTTCTCCACGCCTTTTCTATTTACTGAAAGCTTCTGAAGAGTAGTTGAAAGTATTTAGGCTGGAACGGGATGCTTTGGTTCCAGGTTTGACCCCTGGGCCCTCCGGTCCTGTACATCACCCCAGTATGGTAGAAAAGGACCTTTTTAATGGTTACACGTGTACCTGGACACGGAGCACCGGAGCTGTAAATTAAGCGGGCCGCTTTATGGCCGATGCAATAAAGCACGTCGAGTCTCCGGTATTAATAACCCGAGACCGACAAACAAGTTGCTTGTTTTTCGCCGCTGCAGCATAAGGCACTAAAACGCCATCGTTTACGACCCTCAGTCAACATTGTGTCCTTACCGTGGAGTATCACAAGTTTACAAGTGGTCAGCGTGAGCCTCGCTCGACGCTCCTTCCACTTCATGCTTTACCTCTGCTACCAAAAAATAACTATTAGAATCTGGGCAAATTACTACCTGTTAATTCTACCAATCAGATAATTGGAATTATCTTGAATTCTTTGAACAAAATTGAAAAAAATTAACCAAGCGAATTTTATTTGAAAGGAACAATAAGAATAAATTTTTTATTATGAGAAAACTTGAAGAAAATATCGCAAAATGAACAATAACCTGATTTTAGCTCTCGATATATGTTGTATGCATTCAGTCCTAAGACTGGTCTGATGAAACCCTCCATTCTAACCTATTTTGAGTAAGCCTTTTCATTTATACAATAACTACCACATCCCACATCCTCCCTAATCTCTATACCGCATTCCATCCTTTGCCTACCTCTTCTTTTCTTACCCCACACACTTCCCTTTATTACTAATTTTACAAGACCTATTAATCTAAAATTTACAAATTTTTTACTTGAATATTCGTCTATTATTAAATCCGTCAGATAATTAGTGCGATTATTGTTATAAGCTGTTTAGTTCCTCGGCATTATGCTTACGTTTAATGCGATACCGTGAAAAGTTCTATATAGGAAGTTAAAATAAGGACAAAACAGACAAAAATTAGTGAAACAAAATATAATTGAAAAACAACTACATGTTTCGGTCCTGATATGGACCGTCTTCAGGTTGAACTGAATTACAAAGCAATAAAATTCTAAAGATATAGCAATAGAGACAAAGAAGACAGTAAAAAATATAAAAATATTTATAAAAAGCAAAAATAATAATTATACTTAAACACAAAGGCCAAATATCGAACACCAATACCACGAAACTCTTAACAAATTACATTACTTTGTCATTCCACCAACCTTTACACAATTCTCTGAAAAACATTTTCCACTCCTACAACACCCATCTCATAACTAAATCATCTAATAATTTATTCTCCATTGTAAAACATTTGAAATACCCAATTGATAAAAACAAAATTCATAATGTTTATAAATTAAACTGCAATTACTGCCTGTTGTAGTGTATACACAGGACAAACTAAAAGAGCCATCAGCACCAGAATCAAGGAACACAGATATAATATTAAGCTGTCACAAGACAAAATAGCCGTTATTTCAAAACACATTTTAGATTCGAACCATACTATAGACTGGGACGATTTCCAAATTTTAGATCAAGACAGTAACTACAATCCCGATTAGTTTCACAAATTCTGCACATAAAACACAAATCTTAATGTAAAAACTGCCACTGATTTGCTCAGTGGTATATATAATATCTTCATTTTCCAATGTAATTTGCTAATGTATAATTATTATCTTTGTTTTTTAAATATTTTAGTCTTTGGTTTCTTTATTTACTGTATTCTTTGTTTCTATTGCTATATTTTTAGAATGTTATAATTTATTGCTTTGTAATTGAGTAAAACCTGAAATGAACCGAAACATGTAGTTCTTCAATTGCATTTTATGTTTCACTAATTTTTGTCTGTTTTGACCTTAACTTATATTAAACGTAGAGACATTAATAGGAAGTTAATTTAATATTTTATTCGATTTCGATGTGCAGATTCCTGACAGTTTTGCACGCTGTGTCGGATACTGTTCACCTCTCGATACCATCTTTGTGCATAATTACTGATAGGGCCAATTAAAAATGCAGCGCTTAATTCAAGCATGATCCGAGCAATTGCGGATTGATTTTTCATTGTAATTCGTGTGTGTAATATAGTGCCAAAGTATGGTAGTAAATCATCCTGACAGAAACAGAATTATAAATGCGACCATTCACAACATTAAAGGTTATGAGTGATGGATGTATTGATCTGTGGACTGCCATGATGGGAGGAATTGTGAATTGGTTAATAAGGAGGAACTTTGGCATGCGCAAAGTCGATGTCAGGAATAGGAAGACTCACTGTTTTTTTCTGGAACCAAAAAAAATTTCACCACCGACTGGATTGTGAAAGATAATAAAACGGTATTCTAGACCAAGCCAGCCACTACAACAAAATATTACTTTATGTATGCTTTTTTTAAAATCTGTACAAAGATAAATCAAATGACCATTAAAACAGACAATTTGGAAGTTTTATTTCACTATCTTAGGACCCCATCAAGTACAAACGTGATAAAAATAATTTTCTTCAAGTCTATGATTTAATAAAACAGCAAAAAGTTTCATATTTACAGTGATAAAGTATTGTTGCAGAGAAACCAATTCAAATTTCGAGTTTTTAAATTAATTTACTAAAAATCGTATTTATTTATCAATTTTAACGACATTAATTCAGTAACTGAAAAAAATAATTTATTTACGTATTTGAACATAATTTATAAACTGGAAATTTGAGTAGTTTACATATTAATTTGAATAATTAGTTGATTAATTTAATCAAAATATACAAACTTTAACGAAAATTGTTTAAAACTGAAACTGTCATTTACTTATATATGCTACCAAAATGAAATCAAAAACTTGACTTTTTGAAAATTTACTTTTTAAGAGATTTTTTGCGAATATAAGTTATGTAAATTTTAACGAAATTAAATTTAAAACGGGATACGTGAATATTAGCTTATTAATCACATTAATTAAGTTAAAATATCTTTGATTTATATACGTTAACGAAATGAATTTAAAAACGGGAGATTTGAGTAAGTTATTCTTCAACGAATTTTTGTCATTATATTTTATGTATGTTAAATAAATAATTTAAACGGATATTAATGATTTATTAATTAATTATTAGGTAACAATCTTTATTATTTTAACGGAATTTAATTAAAAATAAAGAATTTATTTACATTATTCTAACGGCCAAACCCTGAGCGCTGTAAATTGAATCCCACATCTAAAAGAATAAAGGGCCAAATAATATATATTATAACTTATTAAGATTTTCTGTGTCATGATTATCGTTTACCGTGTTGGCTGAGTTTTAATATTCAATATTTTAGAATTTTTACAATATTGATGTTTCCTGTGTAAAACGGAGTCGTCAAAATAGAAACAATTATTATTTAATGTTTATTGATAGGGTTGTGTTTACGTTTTAACAGCTTAAAATTAGATTTATGTTCTTATATTTAAATTACTTTTTTTTGAGCGATATAACAAAGCCACGATTTGAAGGATTGATTTTATAATCTTTGCGTTGTTTGGTGGAACCAGGAAAATAAGATTTAGACTTATAAATTTCAAAAGCATGTCGCTTTATAAAATAATTGCATCAGATTAAGTGTTAAAATACCACAGAAAGGTGTTAGTCCTTATGAAATTGTTGTGGTTGATACTAGAATTAATCTTGACCTGTTTACTGAACTGACTTTAGGTTGACAAGTATAATTATAGCCCTTGTATCTGCAAAAGATATGACTAAGTGAGCACATATTTATAAGTTTCTAGAATACCACCTTTTGAAAGAAAGAAATATAAGGAGTGAGTTTCCTGTTGTGCTGAGAGGAATCCTTTGTGTGTGTGTGTGTGTGTTCCCTGGGAAGGCGACGGGTAAATACGATAAGGACTCTGGGTGGCGTCGTCCATGAGCCAAGCACACACCTCACAAGATAAGGCTCCTCTCTAACCTGGACGTCAGCAAACAACTGGAGCATAAAACGTACCACCAACGCCTCGTACTTCAAAACAAAAGTATCCTAATAACCTCAAAAGCCAATGAAATCGAGGGGCAACCACATGAGGAGGTCAACAGAACTTTGCTGATAATCGTTCTTCTCTGGATCAACTAAATTGAGTAGGTTTGAGTAACACCTTCACTCTACGGTGCAATAAACCGTTCCTTGACTTTCCTACGCCGGTTCTCTCTGATGTTTTTCCTGGATGAATTTATCAGGTTTTGAATCCCAAGAGGTCCAGTCGACCATCGATGGCTTTATTATTTTAACAGTTGGATATTAGAGATTTATTTATTGTTGTGCGCAGTATGTAATGACCTTCCCTCGTCACATTGGCGTACGTGTGTGGTGTGGCGTTTTGTCACGTCACAAGTGGCGTCTCGTCTCGTCCCGTATCGAAGTAGCAGTCCGAGATAACTGCTACCACGTGTTTTCTTTTTCTTCTCTAATCGCAAAATGGACAACTCCCAGACTGATAATCTCTATCAGAGAGTTCACGCCAATATTAGCTGCATATAAGCTGTCAACAACAGCCTATAAACATTATTTTTTCGTCACATTTATCAACGGACTTCGGAATAATGTAAAATAACGTTTTATGGAGAGATAAATTTCATACAATTATATCGTGTGGATTACCACTTGCATGTTTACCTGGCAGCACTACTTCAGCTGTGGGTTGCGAAGAGTCGGGGATCATCCAATTCACAACAAATTCAAAAATTCTCTCAATCCTGCCCTTAGTTCCCACACACTATCTCCCTTTCTATCACACACCAAGTCTATTTCCATCCATCATAATCATAAAATCCATTGCCAATCTCCAATTTTCAATTTCCCAAAATCTATTTGACTTCCCCACTCCATTATTTAATTTTCCTCTCCTATCTAAAAGATTTATCTCTAGAATTTGGAAGCAGCCATTCACCCCTTTTACCACCGATGTTTGGGGAAAATACCAGACCTCATTACGGAGTCTCAACGATTCCGCATTTAATCGTGTTTTACCATACAAATATTCAGTTTATGTAATATTCTGTATGGGTTTATTATAGACGTAATTATAATATAGCCTATAAATGAATTTATTGTTCGTGGCACTTGGAACTGCGTCCCAACCAACCAGTAATGGGTTCGTATTATTAATTTCTTTCGTTACCGACATTGTAGATTATATAATATATTCATTTCATTTAGAATGCTTTGTACTTATGTATTTCATTACTTTGGAGGTCAATGAAAATTATCTTGGCTTGTAAGAAAAACGGATTACCGTACTCATTACAATTCACGGTAAGAAAACTTTTTAAAAATATTTAAATTCTTTCAAATTGATGAAAAACTATTTCCAACTAATTAAAACAAATTAAAATACATTCACGTAGAGATCGCTGAAAGGATTGTTTCGATACAGACCATTATTTGCAATTTATTCGTTATTCGCATCTAGATTGTTTAAGTTCAAGGCAAATGAAGTAAGACGTTCTGTTGTAAATTACCTTGATGGTCCGTTGTTTGTCAATTAAGTACAGGCTTATTATGAAGTCCATTAAATATTGTAAAAAAATCGTATACGTTAAGTAACACATTGTGTAGTACGTGAAAGGCGAACTTTTCAAGTTTATTTAAGCTGGAAACTTCACGTACTTCATGATTTGTTACGAGATTTTTAGCCTTTCACCTATTTTTTTAATTTTCCATGTAATGACCTTTCCTCGTCACACTGGCGTACGTGTGTGGTGCGGCATATTTTTTCTCGTCATAAATTGTGTCTCGTCTAGTATCGAACTATAGATAGGAAAGAAAACTGTATGTAAAATTTAAATCCAAAATTTTACGCCCCGAGGAAATCTCAAAAGGAAGACGTAACGTCGTTTTTTGAATAAATAGTGACAAATTTATATGCTGACTTATTGGCCGTATTTTTATTAAAATTAAATTCATTCCTGTTCACCATTTGAATAATTTAATATTTTCAACAAGTACAGAGTTTGAAAATTCTGCATTTTTTAATGTAAATTATTAACTTTCCTAGTATTTGTTCGTACGTTTGCATGGCTGAGACGACATAAACTGCAACGGGCAACAGGTTGAGACGTACAACTTCAGTGTAGGTGGCAACTTTCCACGCTCTGTGATGCCAAAAGGTAACCACGAACCACTCAGACCACGCAAGTTCAAAGTTTGCCTGCTGCATTTGGTATTCCTGCGTTTGACAAACTAAATTTCAGCCTGCCACAAACTCAAAAATAAGGTTTGCTCCGTTCCAACTAAATCCAGTTTGCATTTTGAGAAGGAATTAATACATTTTCTTTCATCTGCGTAATTCTTCACCTTCATAAAATTCTCCGTCCCAGTGTTTTACATTTATTAAGAAATAAGGAAATTTCTTTTCAGTTTTACACCGCTTGGAGTACAAACAGCCGCAGATCACAGATTAATGTCTCAAATAATTGTGAAAAAGTTCATTTAATCACTTTCTTTTGATTGGACTTTCCTATATTTAAATCTTCAAAAACTATATTCTGTTAATTGTATGAAAGATGGTATATCATCATATTTTGGATATTTATGTCAGTTTCTAGCTCCATTTACTCTTCTTTCGATTTAAAATTACTATAGTATTTGTTTGTAATTTAAAGACTGGGGCGTATTTTGCCACGTCATGCGGGGCCAGACTCGGTAATGAAAGGTGTCCAAAGGGGAGAGATATTTTGACTTAATTTATGGCTGGGGGACCTTTTGTCTGATGTTATGTGAAAATTTTACCGAGCGGACAGTGAAAGAGACAAATGTAAAGAGGATTATGTCTGGAGACGTCCAATATCAATAATGTGAAGTGATTAAAGAAAATAGAAAGTGAAGTGGTCTTGTGAAGACAAAGTTAGTGAGGAAGAGGAGGAGGAAATCATTCAGGACATTAAATGCTAAGGAAAAATTATTTATATAAACTTTAAGGATAATTACATTCATATCACGCCTCATTAAAAATTTTTCCCGTGAGATATTACCTTGGGAGGAAAATTTCCTGCCAGTTTAAAATAAAAACTATAAATTAAATTTGTATCCATATCACATGTTAAATAAGCTACTGTAAAAAAAATTTAAATGTATGTTTTAATTATAATTTTCACTACTGTTAGAATTACAGTCATTTGGAAAAGGATTACATAATGTAAATCATCCTATGTGTTACGTGTAATTGTTATCCTTTCGGTTTCCGTACAGCGTGTTAATTTTTCATACTAAAGGTAGCTTCTCAAAATTTGTTTGCGTCTTAATGAAATACATTTTATTCATTTAATGCTATATGGACAAAGTATTGTGGACTCGCTTTGGGAGGTCAGTCTAGTAACGACTAAGACAAGTCAACAAGTGAAAGCCATATTTAATGGAATTGAAACAAAGCCTGTTATTCGTTGAAAACAAGGATGACAGCAGCCCGGATTAAAGTCGTAGGAACAGTTTGTACAACTTTCTAGTTGCCTCGTGGGAAAACAAAAGTGTTTGGACAAAAATGGATCGTGTGAGTTTCCTGGAGAGGTTAGAATGGATGGACAGTTGAAAGAAGTGACTGAGTGTGTTGGGTCGGTCAAAGTAATATATATGTTAGACAGGGTGACGATGAGACGAGACTGTTGAGCGAGCAACTTTCATCACAGCCTCACACGATGCCTTGACAACGCAAAGCCATGGGTTCCGCTGACTCCAAAAGTCAGTTGACCAATGGACAAATTTAAAACGTATATTTTTGCCGAAAGCAAAAGCCACTAAAATCTACTTTGTGGTCTCTGCTGCATGGCCCAATATCCTCTGATTTCAGGTGCATCTATCGTATAAACTGATTTATGTAATAATTACATAAAAAAATTTGACCTGCTTCATGTTTTATTTTGTAACGCAATCTGAAAACAACAACGTTTCTTGAACTTTATTCAGGTTTTTATCCCGTGAAATACTAATTGACATCGTGTTAATCGTGAAAAACATCAGGTTACAAATAATTAGGTGTTTCTAAATTGTGTAACTTCTGTATGACACTTTTGGAACACGATGTAACAACGACGTCCATCAAAATTCCTCGAAAGAGTAAAAATCCAAAGAAACATACCGAAACGTTGATCTTTTTAAATTATTTAAAAAAAATAAAGTCTGAAATTGGTTATACAATTATAATTTCCTATTTATTGAAGCAATTTAACATAAATATTCATGCATATTTCTTTTCGATAATGATAGTAATATAGTATAAATATTGATTCTACGTGAAGGTTTCTTGGCATATGTGTGATCGAATATCCAAAAAGTGAATGCGGGTTGCCTTTTGATCTGTTTATACTCCGAAACGGTTTAACGGATTTGAATGAAGTTTTCGGGTATTGAAACGGGAATTTTAACTTAAATTTTCGTGTAGGTTTCATTTAGATAACTTGCAGTGTTTAGAAGATATTACTTTAAATATTTATAAACCCACTGAATACCCACGCGAAAGGCGACGTGGAAACCAACTGCGAGTTAAAAGTCCTATTAGGCATTCATATACCATTTAGAACACTTATTATAAGCGTAATTTTGGCAGCATGAGAGAGGGGGGAGCTGAGCATTCTCACTCCATCTATTGTTGCAAACGTGTGTAAGCGGCATCAGTTGAAAACCAACTGGCGAGTACTTTCGTTTTTATGGCAAAATAAAAAGAGCTATTTCCGAGCGAACGAAGTTGCGGGCACAGCTAGTAATTAATATTTTTTTGTTGTAAAGTTGCAACGAACTACTGATGTTTGAGTTAAGCTTACCTCCAGCCGTGAAGAAACGTTGGAGACGCCTGATTTTTTTATGGCATTACTCGCTTTTCAATGTCATTCCTCTGTCCAGGACCCATTTTAGATGTTTTGTTAATACCTGAATTTCCCGAATAACCGTTTCACGTTAGGGGTTGGGACCAGACCAAAATACATCAAAAATGTCTATTATCTAAATTCACCATTAATGGGCAAAATTAAAGGTCGTTGAAATTAAATGCGTCTTCATGGAAATGGTGATAATTCTGCACACTGGAAAGGACGAGAGCACAGCAGGTCATGACGTAACGGTTAATTGCCTGCAATGATCTATGGGATTCATTTAACGCAGCGAGAATTTCACCCTCTTAAATTTAATTTTTATCTCCCGAGGGTGCTCTTGAGGATGGAACCCGACTTTTACGGAACCTTGGAATCGTAGCGTGAAAATGCGTGCAGCCACGTTTCGGCATGCGACGCATGTGCCGTGTTAAGACAGCGCAGATATTTCATCCGCATGCCCCGCGTGTGAGGCTCGTCACGTGTGCGGCGGACAATATTAAAGTGCCACGTGAGGATTGATAAATGTAGCGTATTGCACGTACGGCTAACGGCATAAATATTCCTCCGCTGCGCTCGATGCAACTGCGTCGCCCGCCGGAATCCAGATTTGCGTTGCCCGTTACGGCTGGCTCTCCGGCGTTGTCATTAACTTCGGAAATTGTAGGACTCTCGTGCCTCAATTACAGGTACTACGTCACTTTGCGTAACTCCGGAAGCTGCAACAGTCCCGAGTTCTTGGCACCGGTATTCATACGCCCACGACACTGGCTCACAGAAACGTGCAACGAACAACGAGACAAAAAAAAACGTTTCTACTATCATCAAAATTATAAAATACTGAAGAGTGCTCGATTTTTTCCGTGTATTTAATATATTAAGCCGGAAAATACATTAATTCCAGTCTAATTTCTTAGTCAATACGTAACGCAACTGTAATCAAGAACGCTATATTTTCTGGGTTAAGAGTTATGTATAAATTAAATGAGACTAAATAACTCTACATACAGTACATTAAATTACCTTCTTCTTCTTCCAATGACTCAACAGCCCTCTTGAGGGCCTAGGCCTACCGAGGCGGCTGCGGATTGTCATCTGGCATGAAACATTCCGAATTTGGGGCGATACTAAAAAATTCCCAGGTGGAATGAAAGAATGAAAAATATTCCCGAGAAGTTAAAAAAAATTGTTTTTGTTGTTATATTCAGTGCTAAGACTGGTCTAATGCAACCATCCATGTTAACCCAACTTGAACAAGCCTTTTCATTTCCTCATAACAAGCACAACAAACAACCTTCCTAATCTACTTAGCGTATACTATACTTGTCCTCCCTCTTCTGTTCTTACCCCACACACTTCCCTCTAATGTTAATTTTTCAAGACCCTCATATCTCAAAACGTGGCCTAATAATCTATCCTTCTCTTGGTCAACGTCCTCCATATTGTTCGCTCTTCTCCTATTCTATTTAGAACTTCCTCGTTAGTGATTTTATATATCCGTCTCGTTTTAACAATTCTGCTATAGCACCACATTTCAAACTCATCTATTCTTTTCCTTTCCACAACTCCTACCGTCCGCGTTTCTCATCCATATAACGCCGCATTCCATAATGAAAAGTGGTCACAAAATGTTTTTTTTAACAAAATATGTAAATTATAAAAAATAATTAAATTAATCTGACAAAATACAAATAATGGCCAAAAGTCAGAAAGAGAATAACTAAATTTGGTTTAAATCACTTCGTACCCGGCAGGGACACGAAAATTTATATGATTTTAATTAATGAACTGAAGAGATCCCGAAAGTTGGGGGACGGAGCGTTTTAATTCAAATTAAATTGTTCATTTATGAACTTTGGCTCTTTATTAAAAAAAAATTCAAAATGTATATTTATTTCATATTATTCAGCTGGCCAAAATAAAACGAAAGGATATTGAAAACTGCAGAAGAAACTCCTTGGAAGACTTTCGTGGCGTTTTTCGGCCCCGGAATGTTTATAATTATATTCGTCCCTATTTAAATTCACTTTTTGACGTTCAGTACGAAGTTATAGACAAGTATCAGAATACAACGTTTTATAAACTTAAAATAAAAATATATATACTGTAGACTACGCCGTATTTTTATGCTACAATTATTCAAATGAAAGTGACCTGCAGTCTCACACGTATCAGTAGTAAACAAGCTTTCGTAAATCCTAATTACAGATTCCAAGGTAACTGAGAGTATGATTTTAACGTGATAACAGTCCACCCGACCGACAACTTGACTGTCGAAAGTATTCTCGTCGTAATACGCCGGTAATTTAGCATACAGAGTGGAGTAACCTTGGGTGCCTTGTAAACGAAAGGAGTCCTTGGACGTTATTAATTCTTGTCTTAAGTTGTGGCGAACAACGGGAACCCAATTAAGGGAAAATGTGTGAACAAGGTAAAAAATATTTTTCTGCATTTTAAACTAACCGATATAAAGAAATTTAACAAAGCGATTCCCTTCTTAAGGTTGAGAACTCGTCTGACGTGAAAAATGTACTTCCAATCGACTTGCATAATTTTAAGCTGTTAAATTACGTATGTAAAGAGTTTGGTTTGGCTTCAACTGAAGATTGAAATACCCAAAAATAGTGTTGTTGTGGTAATTTGTCCAAAGACTATCTAATGAAACCCTCCAATTTCATTTCTTCATAACTACCATATCCTCCTTATTCTGCTTAACGCATTACATCCTTTTCCCTCACTTTTCTGTTCTTACCCCACACACTTCCCTCTAATACTAATTTTATAAGACCCTCATATCTCAAAAAGTCACTTATTAATCTATCCCTCCTCTTGAAGTACTCTATATTGTTTGCTCTTCCCGTATTCTATTTAGAACGTCCTTGTTAGTTATGCTGTCCATCCATCAGATTTTCAGCATTCTCCTACTGCACCACATTTCGAAAGCTTATATTCTTTTCCTCTATGCAACTCCTACCGTCCAAGTTTCGCACCCATATAGAGCCACATACGAACATGGTTAGTAATCCTTTCCTAAAATTCATGTTTATATTAGCCGTAAGTAATTTCCTTTTTTTACGAAAGCCTTCTTTATCTGTGCTGCTCTACTCTTTAAGTCTACTATACTGCTAACATCCCTAGTTATTACGCTTCCCAAATGGCAGAATTAGGTACATTCCTTTAAAATATCCCTTGTTATTCCACTGTTTCCCATACTACACTCCATCACATTGGCTTTCCCTCAATTAATCCTCATGTTGTACTCTTTCTCCAGGACCACGGTCATGGCATTTATCATGGTTTCCAGGCCATCTTCTGACTCCCCTACTACCACAATGTCATCGGCAAACCGTAGGGTATTTATTTCTTCTCCTTTCAGTATGGTTTATTTTCTATATTCCGTTTTAATTTTCTTCATCGCCTGTTTTTAAACAGCATAGGCGATAGATTGCATCATTGTTTTTCTCCTTTCTTGATTTCTGCTTTCTTTCCTTGATTTTCAATTCTTACTACTGCTGACTACCTTCTGTAGAGATTATGTATAAGCCTTCTTTCTCGATATTTTATTCCTGCGATCTTCAAAATCCTTAATAGTGAGTTCAGATCAAATTATCAAACGAATTTTATCAATCTACAAATGCCATGAACGTAGACCGGTCTTTTCTTATCCTGTCTTCTAAAATTAGACGCAGTATGATTCATTTTCCATATTAATTTTAACTTTCTTCATCGTCTGTTCTATATATAATTAAAAAGCATGGGTGAATGGCCGCATCCTTGTCTTACTCCTTTCTTGACTTCTGCTTCCTTTTCTCGTATTACAAGAATTTACTGTTCCTACTGGATGTTGCAAGAGTAATAGTAAATTTTGTAATATTTAATTAAAAAACTGAGGGGGTCCCTAAAGTTGAGGGACAAAACGTATTCTGATTAAATTATTCCATTACTGATTTTCGGTCTCTCTTTGTGTTTTATTTACTTTATGGAATGCTCAAAGCAAAAAGTTGGTAAAAATATGGAATCGAACGATTTAATCACGTCCCAGCAATCATGCAGCCCGTAAATCAAATCGCGTTAGCATAGAGTAGATCGTTGTGATGAAATGAGGTCTGAAACGTTTCCTTTCCTATATTTGTCTTGTATGTTTATTTATCTGACTTAATAGTCTGATTCAGTAGCACATGTAAGTACCTAGAAGTGTTCTTGTTCGTTATTATACTCGTACTTCTTTGACAACCACTTTTTGTTTTTATTTGTAATTTCATCTACAAATAAATATACCTAAGGTATTCTAAGAGGAAAGAAATTTCATTTCGTTACCGTTGCTGTGTGGTAGTATTTCAAACTTGTTCTTATCTTCGACTTATAATAACAACATTTGAGGACTAGTCCAGGAATAATTAAAAATTATAGGAGTGTAAGATTTCATCTCCACATTCTAATACCAGTTAGCCATTAATATTCCGTGCCTCACCAAACCAGAATACAAGGAAACTGAAGTTCCTGTCCCCAATAATATATTCATGTTCAAGGAAAAGCGCAGGTGCTACAAAGTAACCAGTTTGCTGTCGCGCAGGTTCCGACGAATTCCCAGTGTTTTTTCGCCTTGTCTTCTTGTCGAACACTATCGTCTCATCTTGCTCTTCAAATTGATACTTTAAAAGCCTTCGTAAATGTTAATATTAAACGACACACGTGTTTCTGTCATATAAAAATGATAAAATTTGTAAATAAAAGAAAATCTCTCTGAAATGTTGGTTTTCTTCCACAATTCCCTTTTCCGAACACAAAATAATCCTGAGAACCTTCTCCAAGAAATATTTATTATTAGAGTTGGAGTTTTAGAGGGATTTAAGTGTTCCTAAAAAGTTAAATTCTAAACAAGGAGGTTAAGATTAAAAAAATTAATAACGATGATGCCTATATAGAAGATATGACTAATAATTTTTCCTTTCACTGTAAGTTATTTCTTTACGTGTAAAATAATTTAAAAAAATAGTTAGCCTATAAGTTAGAATATTCATAAAATTTATTAACATTAGTTTAATACACTCCACGTCGTTTCGTTCGTTAATTGGGAACCTCATGAAGTGAATTTGAAAAAATAAAGTAATTTAAGAATACAATTTATGCCTGCGTGTCGCACGACCCGGAAGACCTTACAAAACGGATCCAAATCAAACGAATGGCCACCGAAGCTCAAAAGTCTGTTTACTAAATTATGACGTCACAGCGTCCGATCCTGCGTCAAGGCACCGTTTTGGGTGGCCTTTCTTTTTCATTTAAACTTTGTTGTCAAATTCCGTCGTAAATGCACAGTAATAAAGCCAACACAGGATACATATAAAGACATAATAACCCATATAAGATGGTAATGAACATATTATAGTATAGTTAAAGCAAACTGTGAATTGTTACGTCAAGACGACTGGTGTTAGGAGAGATACGGAAAATGAAAGTATTATAAGTAATAGATACTAAGGGTATATATATATACATTTATTTATGCACGTGTGTATGCATATGTAGGTGTATAAATCTATATAAGTGTTGGCATATGAAAGAATAACCGTGTGAGGATGCTAGTCCCCCATAGAACGTCTCCTCTGGTTGCGAAGTGGGGACGGCTACCTATATATGGATGGTATCTATTTCTCGGGCTGAGGGACAAAAGGCCTCAATATTTCAGACTTGAGGAACGTGTATAGAAATCCAGAAATGGTTCAATATTGGACAAGCACAAGGAAGGCCTGAACAGCTTTAATGGTTATGTCACTGTTGCACGACTGACCGCGAGGGGCGGTTACAACCGTGCTTTTAATTTATCGCGGACATGCAACGCCAAATGCATATCTATATGATGGCAGCCTCTCGGGAAAAATATTCCAGAGGTAAAATAGTCTCCATTGGACCTCCGGGCAGAGACAACTCGGGAGTATGTCATCAGAAAGATAAGAATATGTTCTAAAACTATGAATAAAATAATGCGATTTATCTTACTTAATATTATAAATAAAACACAATAGAGTTAGAAAAAACGCAAACTTGAAAAATGAGATTTTTCTAATTTTACACAACTGTCAGAGAAACAATAAGTGTTAACAAATCATGAATGTTAAAAATTCACAGGATTGAATTTGAGTTATTTAAAAAATGTAGATGTAAAAAGTAATTATTATTCTTAAATGATAGGAACAAATTTAAATAGTATGAAGCTAAAACCGAGTTACACAGAATTTAAATTCAATGAACGACTCTGTATTATGATGGTGGATTATAGGATCTTTGAACTGTAATTCTTGTAGTTTGGAAAAAATTAAAATAAATAATTTGGTTGCTGCAATTTTTCTGATTATTCCATCATTTCGGCCCTGGATGTTACAGTTGTGACACAACTATTTCTGATAAGGTTTTAATTGTAAGTAACCATATCATAAAAGACTATGTATATTAAATTATATTAATTTTTTTATAGGAATAACTGAAAATATTCAGGAAATTAGGGAATTAAAATTCTTCTACTTCTGACCATTTATTTAAATCTAATTTAGTGATAAGTGGAAATTATTTTGTTTCGGAATTATTAAATGCGTTAACCGGGAGGGACACATGTGCAAATGCTGACGACTGATTCACAGTAAGTAGTCTTCTGACTATTGTTCGGACTTCCCTCCGCTGTCCCTCAAGGTAGGCAGACCTTCGTACTCCAAAATGACACCCTCCAACGTCGCGTTTATTTCAGAAGGAAAATGACGGTAGTAAACTTACCAGCTCGTGAAGGGAAGAATGAAAGTAAATAATTTTTTTTTCGTTTCTCTTTAGGAGAGTTACAGGGGAGTGATCCCGTGAAAACGGAGACGTACAGTTCGAATCCAGAAAGGAGGATCAGGAAGAGGACAGGCGGAGAAAGTGTTGGGCGCCTTGCCAGTGGCGCAGCTAGAAAGCTGCCGCAGTAGCCAAGGAGGCTGGTCGCCATGGCAACGGGGGTGGGGAGCACAAACTTGTTTGGAGAGCCTGCTGCAGTACGGGACGGAGCCGAGGCCCTTATCGATTCTGCTAATGTTAACACTGTCAATAAACTTACCATCCCAACTAATCAATATGAGAGACTCGTTCTTGTACCAAAGTAGAAACTGTTATTCTTTCTCGCTCTTCTCATAATCTTACGGACTTACACCTGACCTAAAATACCCCTCATTCCCACCTTTCTTTATCGTCGTCTGTACCTAAAAAATTACCTGAGTATTTTATTTTAGTTTCCCTTTGCGGTATATAACTCATGCTTTTCTGCAGTTGGGCACCTAGCGAATGTTCCAAAGGGAAAGAATTGTTGAAACTGAGAGATTTTAAAAATGCTGCCAGAATCAAGGAGAGAGATGAAGCAAAATTGTAAGGGATCGACGAAATGGGTCACTGGAACTGATTTGCGATGCAACATAAAAAAATAAATTGAGTTACATCCCGGGCTAGAGACATTTTCAAATTATCGTTAAAAACAATTCTGAGAAAGGCGGTGGTCAACTACATAAGTACAGCCAAGAATATCGTATAGTGATCATTAAAGGATCAGACGTCTCAGCTCTTGACGGAACATATTTTGTGTTGTGGTCTCAATCTGAAATCAGGCAAACACCAAAGTCACTTGACATTAAGCACAGACCGGGAAACTTAAATATTTCTTGACGTGAGAAATCAATCCTGTCAGATTGTACTAATTTCTGTTTTTCTTTTCGACGAGGCTAAATTTACAAGAAGAGGACTCATTGAAAAAAGATTTTCAATGTAAATTTTCGACAATTCGTGGTTGTATGTTGACAATTGTGCTTGGTTAGCAAATGAGGAAAAAAACTATTGGACTTCTGGAACTCCGAATTTCAATAAATGCTCTGTGTAGGCCAGCACAATCTGGAATCATATGCAATCTATGAAGAAATTTTATATTATATATATATTAAATTACACGAGGTTGAGTATTGCAAGGTCGAAAGCTCCTGCTGAATAAATCTGAAGTCAAAATTAAAGTATAGCTTTGGTAATAATGTGGCTGATTAATATAGGGAAAAATTGTTATCATAATTATACTAATATCATTTTCAATGTTTATTCGGGAAAGGGGGGGTGTAACACACGAGAGGAGGATCATCAAACAGGCAACTTCCCTTTAAGATCACGGAAAGGGAAATGAAAAGTATGGGGATGTAGAAGGTAAAGCAAAAGCAAGGTAGCTGATGGTTGACTAGCGTTATAATTTAAGGATCCTACCCTGTGGTTCACTCTAGAAAAAAATTCATCAGTTAGGTCGGGCTCTTGGGTTCTTTTCTCACGCATCTCTGAATGTCGGAGGAGGTTATTCGTAGTGTTAAATATACTAAGATGTTTGTTTTACGAGTGAAATATTTTATTATAGTAAAATAATTCGTGACCTTCTACAGTCTTTATTTTTTATATTTAATAATAATAACAAGGTTTCGGCATATTTTCATGCCTTCTTCTGTTTTTCCTCATACATAGGAAATATTTACATCAAATTAAAAACCTAGGAAGGTAAAGTTTTTAAAAAATATATAAGATATCTCATACCCTGAAAGATATGTTGAAACATGCCTGTAACAAGATGCTAAAGAAATGGTACAAGATATGGAAACTTTAAAATTCAGTGATCTTCACGAAAGCGTCAGACTTCCATAATCTAAGTAACAACACAGATTTTGGAAGAAACGAACAGAATAAGAACTGGACACTGTAAATTAAGCCACACATATCTACTGGATAGATCCATCCCACCGTCATGTGATCTGTGTATTACTGCCTTAAACCATGTCATCAATCAATGCTCCAAATATCTCCAACACAGACTAAAATACCTACAGGGCAAAAATAACAAATCCATCTTGAACTCCCATGAATATCAAAAAGACATTATTGAGTTTTGTAAAGACAGCAAATTTTTTATTTAATTTAAATGTATTGTATTTTGTGTTTGTAGATTTAAAAATCAAACGTAATGAAGATAAAAAATTAATTGATGGTTAACTAACAGAAAAATGGATATTACGAGTATCTTTTTTTTGTAAATTCATAACTGTAAACAATATATAAATAAATAATTGTATAATAATATGTAAATGATTGTCGTTGCGACCTTTGTAAATAATTTTTTAAAAGTAAGCGGGATCCCAAGACAAGTTTTGTTCAACTTGGTGAAAATTTTGCCGTGCAAGTCGCACTACCGTAGAGGACAAAAAAGAAAAATTTACATTTTCTTAAATTTCGTGATTCTTTAAAATTCATCAGATGAAGCTCCAAATTAAGAGATGAAACGTCGTGTAGTCTAATAATAAATAGTAGAACAGCCTATGAGTCAGAACATATATAACATTTATTAACATTAATTTAATTCCAAAGAGCAAGAAAATAAGACGTTTTCATTCTGTTCTTTCTTTAATAATAGATATATTAATTGTATACGAATTACAAAAAATAGTAAACTACACAACTGAATTCTGATACATTTAAATGATAATATTAAGTAGATTTAAACTTATGAAAATTTTCATAGCAAGGGGAGAAGTTCTGCAAATTAACAATAACCTTCATAGGAAAAAACACGTACGCATATTAACAATAAAATGGGAAATTTGGTGTGGGTGCAAAAATTCAGTTCAAAATAAAGTATTTTTAATTGAAATAACATTTAAAAGTGTGAGAGTAAATTATGAGATATCAGTACATTTTATAAGCACATGACTACAACGTTATACCGTTTCATAACAGAGTATACAAAAAAGTTAAATATGAACTATTTTATGAAATAACTATTTCTAACAAAATAAGGAATGGACGGGTTAATTTTAAGAACGAATCTCAGCTGGTTGAGTGGAATATCTAGTTAATTTTATAGCTATCACAGTCCCTGAGCGATAATGGCGGCGTGGTTTGCTTCTGTAATCGGAAATCTATAGTGTTTATCGGATTTGCATATTGCTATAGAACAGAGTCGTTAAAAGCGACGGCTGTGATTTGTGCAGTTACGAAATATCTAGTACATTAGTTTACAATCAAATAATAATATAGTGGCGCGGAATCAGGGGCGATTCGGTCAACACATCCTAGTTCTGCATCACATTAAATTTAAGAATTCTACCAATCATTGCAATTGCCCTCAATCGGATACTGACGTCGAAGTGAACTTTCGCAATGACTACACTCACGCCATCAGAATATATCAATTCATTACTTCGTGACTTTTTTTAACATGCCCACTGGAATATTGAAAGAACAAATTTCTTTTCAGTTCATTTAAGGTGATAATTTACATTTGTTTTGAAAATTAAGTAACTATTTAATAAAAGAAATATGAAAACTTTACTCAACTACAAGGACGTATCGCACACACATTTAGGAATTCATTGAGTATAAAACAATCATAAACATATTTCTTCAGGCTTTAATATAGAGAAAAAATTGTAGAAAAATATTGTCAAAATTTATTTTATCTATTTATTAGTAGACATTACACAGACGTTAGTCCAATTATGTAGATACCATGCATGTGTTACAATAAGAATTTAGAAGTATGAACATTCGTATCCAATAATTAGATTACAACTTTTTCTTAACGAGGCATTTCAAATTGTGCTTAGTTACAAAACTAAAATTAAAAATATATTTATATATGGGAGACGGTAAGGAATAGTAAAATAAAGAATTAGAAGTAATATATATTAAAAATAAATTAAATTTGTTATTGAGAAAAGATTTTTCTAATATGCGCCATACTTTGTGTGTTAATAAAAGAGAATAATCTACGGTTTTAGAGAATAATCACTGTAAAAGTTATTATTTCTAGATTAGTATAAACATCTGAAGAAATGCATTTAAGTCTCCTTCTATCCTGATGAATTTCCAAATTTGTGGACGAAACGTCGTCGTTGTGAATAAAACTTCCTTATCTGACTGTGCAATGATCATTTAATCGATGTGAGTTTAAAAGAGATTAATTATCAAAGATTTACGTCAAAAATATAAACTACTATACTGTAATCAATAACAATATATATTTTTTAAATCCAGTAATTAACGGCAAATAATTGTTTATAAAATACTAGACGGTAACTATTTATAATTATCGATACCTTTGTAACATCGACAGGTTAAAAGTTTTTCAAATCGTAAGGAAAATTAAACACGAACTAGAATTGCAAATAAATCTGGTTTAATAAAAGGCAGAAAACTGACCTCTACCCAAAACTTCTATTTTGTTAGCAAAGAAGTATTAAGGACCACATACTAAACACTTCTTTCTTAGTAATTATTATTTATATGGAATCAAAATAATATTAATTACTTGCATAGCACGTTTATAGTGGAATGTTTTCCATTTTTATAACCACTCAAATGCTACTATTCTGCAATGAAAACGTCTAATTTTTAAGAAATTTAGTTGTTAACGGTTTATAACTGTTTATAATAAGCTGAAACAATTATTTATAATTATTGATATCTCTATAATATAGTCATCTTAAACAGTTCTCAAATCTTAAGGAAAATTAAAGCCGAAGTACTGTTATAGAAACAAATTATTGGCTTTTAACTAAAATTCTAATGACACATATATTCTATAACGTGGTATGATAAACATTAAACATCTAAAATTTAAGTTCACGCCATATAACAGACGAACCAAATAATTATTTAATTCCAACGACGTATCGCTTACACGTTTGGTACTTTATCAGGTTGAGAATTTTGCTAAAAAAATTGTACAAATTATTTTTAGAGAACATAATGAATCAATATCTTTGTGTGAACTTTCTTGCTTGTAAGTAATAAGATTAATTTATTTTAACACAATTCGAAAGCTTGTAACTTGAATTACTTGCTTATTCTTTAACAAAATAATGTTAAAATATATTTTCTGATTTTTTGTTCAATTTTTGAAGTAAAATCCTGAAGAAATTTACCTGATTAAGTTTCAAATGGGAATACGAAACCATCTAGGATTTGTATAAAAAGTTTGTTTCTCTTTGAATTAACCGTTTAGCTTAATTTTCTACAGTTATTTTGACAAATACGTTGAACGATATTTAACAATTTGTCTGGTTCTATTTGTAATTTTTGAAATTCAAATGAAAATAAATATGTGTCTTAAGTAATTGTATTTCTTGTAAACTATATGTTAAATAGTTGTAATAATATAGTATTAAGATATCTAGGACTTACATTTCAGAGATAAAGTGGGTAGGTTTATACACGAAGTTATTTTTTTAAATAATAAAAAAAGAAGAAGTAAAAAGAAAAAGAAAGATTTACATTGGCAACGTTCCAAGAATTCGTGTTATTGAAGCCCATCACTCAGGTTTAAGCGATTCGTGAACCATCGCGAGATGACTCATGCCTTGCGGAATCTGCGGTCGTAGGCGTCGTTTCCGTCAACGTTGGCGTCGGTGTTGACGGACTAATAGCTCTTCGATATACTGCCCGAGAGATCTGACTTGAAGTTCCTTCCCTTAACTAATAATATTCACCTCACAAAATACCGAGATGAACGATATCGTCTTGGTGAAAACCTTAGAAACATATCTTTGTCTAAGATGGAGGAAGAAGAGATATCACCTTTGGCATGTCGCCTCTGGACATCTGGTGGAGGTTAAAAAAGCGACGGTTTCTGATTCTGAATTGATAAATATAAAATGTTCATTGAAATTGATTGTGAAGCATGTAGCAACGAATACAGGGTAAATATCACTTTACCACGATTAAAAATATTTGTTTCATATTGAGAAGGGATAGATTAATAGGCCACGTTTTAAGATTCGAGGTCTTTTAAAATTTTCATTAGAGAGAAGTATGTGGGGTAAGAACAGAAGAGGGACGTTAAGGATGGCATACGCTAAGCAGATTAGGGAGGATGTGGGTTGTGCTAGTTAGAAGGAAAGGAAAAGGCTTGCGTAAGATAGATTAGCATGGAGGGTTGCATTAAACCAGTCTTAGAACTGCTGAATACCACAACAACAAATTTTGTCAACTGTGTTGGACAATTTAAAGATGGTTAATATTTTTTTTGTGAAAGGTTTTATTCATTGGTAGCGTATTAACCCTGAGAAAAATAGTACGGTTACGTGAAGTATGATGACGTCATCGGCGTCTTGTTTATAAGGGCATCGAGTCAGGCATAAGGATACAATAAGTGACTGCGGTATATAAAAATTATTACAAGCCCTTTTTAAATTATTTCTTCATATCCTTACAATAAATTTCTGCGGTCCTTTTGACGTATTCAAAGCAATGCGTAGGATCCAATTTTGTTGTTTTCCCTCTTTGTTCGTCTGGTGGATTAGGGAGCATTTTCCAAGAATTTCTGCCTCGGTGCCCTCCCAGGTCACGTCTTTTCTTTAGTAAATATTTTGGCAAATTCGAATTTAAATCTCGGAACATTTTTGATATTGTTGTTTAAGCACGGTCAAACACAAATATGTTTTATAAACGTGAAATAGTTTCTTATGAACGGGGGTAATTATTTGAAACGAGACGGAGCGTCCATTCTTCGTGTGAGTTTAAGTGTGGCGAGGCCAGTTAACTTTTGATTGAGGGCACAAAGCGTCGCGAATTAGCAACTATTTGGCAGTGGCCCGCTGCAGCCTTTGTGCAATATTTCACGCCACACGCCGCCGTTGCTAATGTGTGTGTGCGTCATTCGGTTGCCGACCCGGCAAGGACGGTAATAAAATTCACTATCCCTGGAACGGTCCATTTCAAATGCACCGTGAAGCGGGACTGACATCAAGTGCAGACTTGAAGAGTTCCGGTTCGGGGCCGGATGAAACCTCTTCATCGACGACGACCTCAGAACGTTCCAACGGTGATCACCTGAGGATGGTCTAAATAATCCTCAACAACGCGGATGGCGTACTTTTACACTCTATGTGAATGATTTTCATGAAAGATTCAAACAAACTTTCCGTACAAACAGGTAATCATAGAAAAACGAAAAGAAAAGACATAAATTACTTTTATTAGAAACAACTATATTAAAATATTGTATATACGGAATTCAAATGCCTTAAATTATATTTACTTAGTTGATCACTCACTTAAACATATTTTTCTGTAGAGGACAGAAACTTGTGTCCGTTTAGCAAATACCCTGTTTATGGACCAATCAATTTTTTGTTAAGGAAACAGGAGACTCAATTCGGAAAATGTTTCAAAGCGAAGGAGAAGATTTACGGAAATAAACTGACAAACGAATGATTTGTATTAATGAAATAGAAATGGGCCTTGTAGATCAACGTTATGGAAGCTGTGAATTTTTGTTCGCGTTCATCTCCAAAAAATAATTAGCTCTGCTTTTTTCCTGGAAATCAGTGTGCGCAAAGGGATCGTAATCCATTATTGGAATGGTGATCCTCTTGGGAAGTTTAGCAGAGACAAATAATTGGGAATTTTAATTTCATATTTCTGTGTGGGGCTTCTTTTACACAGATCATCTTCATTACTTAATTATATACATGTGAAGTACGGAATATAAAAACCTTCCACTCCACCTAATTGTGTCCTTTTTTTAGAAACTTAACTATTTATGCAACTGAGCAATTGAAAGTGTTTTTTATTTCTAAACTCGCGGCCGGATGTTGCTCCACTATATTGCTTCATCCTGTAGTCACTGGACATTTATGCAATCAGCGTACAGCGCAATAAAGCGAATTACTTGAAAATCATTATTATCTTTCCACGAACTTGTAGCATTTATTATATACATTTAAGAAGCATATCCTGTCGTCTATAAAATTAAAATTGTACAAGTATAGCTTTAAGTGACACGGACATCTGAATTCATAATTATTTACAATACTCGTTGTTTTTAACAATATAGTCTGTGCGAGTGTATGAAAAAAGTATAACCTCTCAGGCGGGGAATCGAACCTCTGGTCTCTCGCGTGAAAGGCCGGAATGCTGACCATTATACAGACGATACCATCTATAACAGTAAAGATGGAAGGATTTCCCGGTGAATTTAATGTGGAAATGCTTCTCGGGTTTCCACGCGGGTAATAGCGAAGTTTCGACGGCTTTCACTGCCATCATCTTCCAGGCTGATGACGGTGGCAGTGAAAGCCGTCGAAACGTCGCTATTACCGGGGAGGAGCATTTCTACCAACTATAACACGTTGGAAGCCAAACTGATCTAAATCTGCTGAAATGAATACAAGGGCTCAGGAATGGAGTAAATCCATGCACTGCCCTAAATTAGTCCTCGCCGACCGAGAAAACATTTCCTTTCCAGCGTGTCATTATTTTCAGACAGACTCCTCCAAACTATGGCGAATCAGCTCGGCAGCTGAGGAGCAACTAACTACGTGCAGCGCCAGGAAAGAGGCTGCACAGCAGACCAAACCACCTACCATGTAGTCACATCGTGCCAGGCCGACAATTACAACGTCAGACATGATCATGTGGTTTACTGGCTACTCAAAACAATACTTCAGAAGATATCAGGAAAAGACTGAATTCTGGTCAAGCGATATTAAACGCAGACTTCGAAACCAGCAGGATTCGGACAGGACAGAGTATTCTGACTGAGATCTCACTGCACCACAACAAGCCTGATGTCATGATACTGATACCCTCAGGGGAAAAAAGAACTATTCTCTTTGAAGTTTCCGTTCCGCACCTTCAAAAATATATAACACAAGAAGACATCAAGAGAGTGAAGTACACAAAAAAAATTCAATACAAAAAATAGACAAAAACTGCCTCACAATCGATCGCGACTCCAACCTCAAGGATCAACTCACCCACCTCCATCGAAACTAATTAATTAGGACTCCTCTTGGTTGGGAATTACGGAGAAATAATTAATACCAACAAACACCGACGATTTCAAAACCAGATGCGTGGTCTGGGTGTTAAACAAGAAACTATACAAGGGCTGATCCATAAAGTGGCATACAGGTCCATCACTGAAACATCCTAGATATTGATGCGACACATTCGATCGTCAATAATTAAACCTAAGCCTTACACTGATAACATTTAGTAATCGTTAACAACAAATTACAATTTAGATGGAAAGTACATCATTTTAAAATGTACATAGGTATATATATATATATATAAGTAAATAAATAAATACCACCGAAGACTTGTAGAATAACCCCTCAGCAGTGTGCCACTACAACGTGGTTAGGAACGCTAGAATAAACTTTTGATTTTCAAAGAACGAAGGTTTTCCCGGTGTATTTGTTTAGGAAAATGTTCTCGGGTTTCCACCTGGATCAAACAGCAATCATAGCGCGACGTTTCGACGGTCGAAAGCACTGCCGTCATCTTCAAGCGAAGTGTCAAGTTCTTCAAGCTCGGGGGTATATATATATATATATATATATATATACTGCGTGCGTGGTTCGTCGAAATTCTATTTAATATAATCGCAATTTGACCCGGGCTGAAGCCCTAGAGCATTTTCTTCGACGAAATTTTTAATTATTTTCATTCAATTTCACCGCCAGCCCACATATCTACACTATTCCTCCTCACATACACTCACGACGAGGATTTGTTTGGAACGGCTCATGTTAATATATTTTAAATTTTTATGTTCTTCCACATAAACTCAAGGGAAAAACGAATCTCCCAATGAGAAAGATCGCATTATGAAAGTATTTTTAAATCGTCACAACAAGGCGATGGTACAAATTGCTATCGAAACGTTGTAAAATAGAATTTTTGAGTAAGCTGCTTATTATTGATCATCAGTTATATTTATATCCTATACGATATTCAATTTTAATTCCGAATCTAAGTTTCAATTTCTTTGACACAAATTGAATCCACAGCAATTTAGAATTAAACACCCGGATATTTTCAGCTACCGCGAATTTGATCCACTATGAATGTACAATTCTGAATATGAAAATTGTCGAAATTAGAAATAAAAAATAATATTTTATACCATCTACTGACATTCTCTCAGTCATATTTGCTTAAGCTAGACGGTTGTTACACTGAAACTCACATATGATTAAAAAGTTTTAACATTAAAACATTTACTAGAACAATGTATTTAATCAAGTACGAACTTAATTTAAAGTAAACATGGCCAGTGTATACCGAATTAATACACGTGCTTGTGAGCGTAAACACACGCAGGCACAATCCAGGAACACGAAACAAAAATAGTGACACGGTCTTCATCATCATCAAAAACTGAATTTACAAAGTTGAGGCAACAACCTTAGTGAATTAAGCCGTTTCCCTGTTCGATTAATAAAACTCACGCGTATAATTCTTTTTGTAATGACTGCCGAAGGAAAATTAACTCCTATAATCGTCTGATAATGAGTTAATATTAATGAAAATGATTAACATATCAAAATAAGAAACTATATAAGATAGATAGGATACCGATATATTTAATAGACTTTCACTCGTTACATTCATATATTATGTATTTATTTTTATTCATGCACTAATGGCCAACAACTTTCGACTCTAGAGTAGTATATTAAAAATTACTACTTTTTAATTTTTGTTTTCTAAATTACATTTTAAAAATTGTAATTCTCATTTCACAATATTTAAAGGCAGATTGTTGAATAAGTATTACCTTTTAATTAATACGTATGCTACATTACTTGCGATAACATTAATTCAAACAATATATAGGAGGATGAACGTCAAATAGGATGCAGAGTTAAGTGAAGATGACTTTAGTTTTAGGAATAATGTAGGGACAAGAGAAGCAATATTGACTTTTGGTCTAATTTTATAAAACCGGACCAGAAAAGACGGGCCTACGTTCATGGCTTCTATAGATTTAGAAAACGCCTTTGATAATGTGAACCGTAACCCACTATTAAGGATTTTGAAGAGGAATAAAATATCAAGATAGAAGGGTCTATAGAAAGCAGTCAGCAGTAATTCGAATTAAAGATCAAGAAAAGGAAGCATAAATCAAGAAAGGAGTAAGTCAAGGATGCAGTCTGTCGCCCAAGCTCGTTAACTTATACATAGAACAGGCAGTGAAGAAAATTTAAATTAAAAAATTTATTTGGCATGCTGGTGCTTTTTATGTCACCATTTAACAATTTTCTCGTATTCAAGATTTTGGACAAACGCTTGTCTTACTGGAAAACTGGAAGATTTAAATTTTCGACGGATTATATCATTTATATTGATTATGGAAACATTTCCGAATGATCAAAAAATAGTAGCTCACTTCTGAATTTGCTATTTCTGTATTCAATCTTAACTGAAGACCCTTTCTGTATCATTGTCAATCAAAAGAATAGTAGGGGATGCCAAGGCGTTGGTAGGCAACGCTTAAGGTCTTGAGTTCGATCCTCACCAGGAGCATGTAATTTGCATTGTATCATTAAGCTTCTGAGGAGCAACAATTTTTTAATTGAGGTACGTTTTCTTAAACAACAAAAAACTAAAATCAGTTCTCCTTTTCTTCTACCCGTAAAGAAACAACGGAAGTTAAAGAGTCCAGGTTACGAAAACCTTGAATGGAGCCAGTGACTTTAAAATTCTTATGAACAGCGTTTTTAATTACTTTAAGTTTTAAGAGATGTTAATTTATTAATATTCCACCAAACGTTATGGAGTTATGTGTTGTTGTTTTTTAGAAATAAAATGAGCTGAAGCTCTTGAATGAGTAGTGGTACAATTAAGCGACGTTATCAGAACCAGAGATAGTAACAAAATAGTGGAGAGATTAGTTTAAAATGGAAGGATTTAATGTGGCAGCTTATAAATTAATTATATTGATGTTATATTTAATATAGGGGATTCCGGAAATAATTCTATGACGGTTCCCTGTGTCAATCCATGGTCCAGAAAATCGAAATGCAATGGTCGGATCATCGAGTCGTAGACCGCATTTTTACTGAGGCCTTGGGACAGTATCGATCACCGACTTTCCCCCCACAGCTAAATTTTTATCCCAGTTTTCGAAGGACGAGAGCGAGAGAGCGACGCAGACAGACGGACAGACGTGCTGTTTCTATGGAGTGCGAAACGTCCTTGACAACCTCGTGGCAAGTTTCCACAGAAATTGCCAGACATCCTGCGCAAACTTGCAGCCAGTGAGAACTAGTTCTTAAACTTTGTAGACGACAGGGCCTCAACTTTAACACTTTTTCTTCTTCTTCTTCTTCCGACGTCATTTCCACCGCAGCAGCAGTTGCTGGCAACGTGTTGATGTGGAGGAACAACAACAGATTGGAGAACTTTGACAACGCTCCGACACATTTAAGCATCTTAAATAATCACATGTTCCCCGAAATATACAATTCGTCGTTTAAAGACATTTCAAATATTTTTATCAGTACATGTCATGTATTACAAGGCTCGTAACCGACTGATTTCGATTAAACTAGTTTATCACGTATCGCGGAGAGAGAAAGTAAGTTTTCAGCAACATCAAACCAGAGAGGAGAACGCTGCTATTTGAAGGATCAACCCTCACTTCCTAAATTATAAATTACAGGTAGGGATAAAAAGGGTGAAATATACAAAAAAATTCCATGTCAGAAGTAGACCACAGAAATTTTCAAACAATCAACGGTGACCTCAACCTTTCGACCAACAGGCACATCTCCATGGCATCAAAGTACAACTGGGACTTCTCGTCGTCAGCTGCTGTGGAGAAGTCATCCACACCAAGGAGCACCAACTGTTTCAGGAAATTTTACGCGAAACAGGGGTGAAAGACCACGCCGTGAGATCTATGTTGCAGAGAGCAGCCAAAAAAAAAACCCATCACGGATCCTGATGTGACGTTTCCGGTGCAACCATGAACTTTTCAAACTGAAGTGGTCCACATGACAACTATTTATAATTTTAGATTGAAGGCAAATCACCCAATCGCATAAATCGCAGAAGTCAATCGTCACAACCTGTTCTGCGTTTATAATGACCGTCATGCTGATGAACAGTAGTTTGTACTTTCAGCAAATGGTGTCTATGAACGTATCTCGCTTATAATTTAAATTTTCAGGTTTCTTTCATCTTGAAAGGAGAGCAGGAAAGGGTTGCTCCAGTGCTTTAATCCGGAGGCATTGTCTAAGCGTTTGGTTGAGTCAGGGACGCGACGTGGAATGCGCTGGAGTGGACGGTTTAACCGAATGACGAGCCTCGGTTATTCTTCGTGTGGGATGAGTGGCTCTTGCACTGAAGGGCTTGTCGTCTCGTCTGCTAATCCTCGGGCCATTGTCCCACTGCCGTCCGTGGGAACTCACTTCCACCAACAGGAGAAGCTTCATCGGTATTCATTAACATTCGTCGACACAATACCCACGGCGTCCAATATCGCAAGTCAGATCGTCGTGGGTCCAACAGTTTCCGTAGCACGATCCACATCATGATGAAGCTTTTCTCGGAATCTGTTGTACAGCTCTATTACAAATATTCTCACGCAGGCGTGTTCAACTCCAGAGGTGACTGATCACACATTTGTATTCGGAAACGCCAAACGTGTAAGCTTGCATCCGTGGCCTATGAATCGACTCAAATTGTACCTTCACTCAACAAAATAAAATTCATTTCATTTGTTTTCACAATCACGGCGAGATTGACTACAAACGTCTGAGGGAGAAAGTATATCACCTTTGGCGAGGAGGTATGTCGTCTCTGGAGATGAGATGGCGGATATTGACATGAAGCTTACCTGATTTGAAACAGGAAAGAGACGAGACTCAAACGGCAGAGATTGATGGAAATACTTCGGTTGAGAAGTCTATAACAATGGATATTAAATAACTTCACTAAGGATACAAACATTTCATTTGTATAGTTTGTCGATTGTGTTGGCTCATTCAAACTTGTTTAATATATTTGTGAAAATTCATGTAAACTTTATTCATTTGATAGTTGATTGTTTGGTTGCAAGTGAAATCACGTATTAACCTTGAGAAAAAAATTAGAAATTTTATTTCGGATACGTGACGTATTATGACGTCATCGGCCTTTTCTTTCTAATCGCATCGAGCCGGTCATAAGTATACAATAAGTAAACTAGTAATATTTCTACGAGATATAAAAATTATTACAACATGTACCTCCATTTATGAGATTATAATTTTATATTTTATTGGCACATAAATAATTTTACACAAATGCATTATTTTTGTAATAGTTGTTTTAACGGCTTAAATGTGACAGGGTTATACCGCCAATTGTGGTTATAATGGGGGCATTTATGAAAACCAGAGACAGCAGACAGTGGATTGACGGAACAACCAACTCTTGTTGCATTATTTAGGCTTTCTTTGTCCGGAGGTTACCTGTGTTAATGAAGTTGTACAAGGTCGCAACGTGATGTAACGTGCTGAAATTTTCAGTGATTTTGTTGTTGGTGTTGGACGTTACCATGGACACGTAAACCCAGGGAAATTATATACAACAATTGTGGAAACGATTCTATAGAAATGCTAAGTAATTTTTATCAATTGAAGGAGAACAATATTTAAAATGCACGAAAGGGTAAGCGACTAAAATTACGTTGGGGAATGAAATTGTAAATCCGATGCAATGTGAAAAATAACTGAAAAAATTGGATTAACCTGTAATCACAGCGTTTCATTTTTTATTTACGGACTTCAGATGATTACAGATTAAAATACAAATAGATGTTAAATTTTGATAATACATTTCTTCTTTTATTTCATTGTTTGAGCTGTAAAATATTTCAAAGAGAACAATTTAATATTGGTTTAGAAAGTTAAAAAAGTTTGAAGTTATATAAACTAATAAATCATTTTTCTTACACATTCAAAATTTTAAAATTTATTTCATTCTTCTTAAATTATATTTCCCCAGACAGTTTCTGAGTTTCAAATTCAATTTAAGACGTTATCAATTGAGTTGTAAGATATAGGATAGGTTTTTATAATTTTTTAGTAAAAGTGAAGAAAAAACAGTTTATTAATTACTTCAAATTGAAAGCATTGGAAGACAGTAGAAAAATCAAATAATAACTGTGGATGGTCTTTTTCCATGATACAATCCGCCATACTACCAACGTAAAATTATAATAAAGTCTGAATTTTTGGAACTTTAATTTATAAAAAAAAATATTTTACGATACAAAGATTATTTTAAAATTCAGTAGAGATACGAAGAAAAGATTCCAATAAATCTATTAACTTTAATTTGAATTAAAATATGCAATAATTGAGTGATAAATTATTCTAGAAGCCAAGTAGATAGAATGTTTGAGTACAGAAAAAATATTGTTTTTTGTACTATAAAAATAACCTGACTGCTTTCAGTGACATGTGAGATGATGGATCGTTTTATAAAACGTCCTTGAATAAGTAAGTATCGCAACTTACGAGGAAGTTGTACAAAATACTTGGTCGTTTAAATATGTCTCACACAAAATAGCCAACCGGGTTTCAAGTGAAATTAAATACCAGGTTTGATTTTATTTTTAACGTTGACATCATCAACTCACCTATTTTGTGTGTATATTCTGATATGTAGTCACAGACTTACCGGACTTAGCAACGTTCATCAATAAAATTATATTTGAGACCACGTAAATTTTCGTGAATCAACTATCCTGACGCATCGCCGCTCACCAATACACGTGTAATTATTTTATTGCCAAATTTTATCGGTTAGTTTTCTTAATGGCTATATTGTGTCTACAACTTCACCAAATTTCAAGTAACATTAAGGAAAATTTTAAAATACAATTCAATATGCACATGACTAATTGAAGCTAAAATTGTACGGCCAGAGGATGCAATAAGCAATGAGTTTCTGTTCCTAAACAATTAATTATTACAGATGTAACGTTATACTTTGTTCTTCTTATTTAGTTTCTCTTGTAGCACCGCAAGGAAATACATGATGTTTACACTTCAACGATTTATTCAAGACACAAAGATTATACACAAAACATTACAAAGATACATTATGTTGCTTCCAGACATTCAGACCAACTGTTGATCGTCCACGTACACTACAACAGTTTCCTCTAGTTTTAGTATAATATTGCTGACGAGTATATTATTAAATAAGAAAGAAAATTCGGAAAGACCACGATTTTTACATTTGCTAAAATATGGGCAAAAACCGTAGAAAAGGAAAATTGAATATTGTGGGTTTGTAATGACTCACCCGCATTACGGTCTCAGTCGAATTTTGAACGTAGCGGTTACACGAAGCAGAAAACAAGAGAAGCAGAACGAGAAAGCCAGACAGAAGATTTATTGATTTGGGGTGTAGTATCTTTCGTTTTTGATTGCCGGGGACAACGAGGTATCTAAAGAAACATGTACTGTATCAATTAGTGATTAATAAAAGTTCGTATGAGTGAATATCGTTCATTAACGAAGTAAGTAAAGTTAACGTAATCAGGTACTAAAATAAATTAAATTCTTGAATATTCCACCGCGAGTGATATTAAGTTGAACAAGTTCATTGGCCACCCCTGATAGAGAGAGAGAGAGAATTGTCAGGTGTATAGATGGCGTCATCATGACGTAATCCACGATTTCCGATTTGTAGTCACTGGCACCCGACATAAATATCATATAATAATTATTACAAAATTTAATTAAAATTTGGAAAGACGCCCCGAATATAATTCCATACGTCTCAAGTTCAAGGGAGCTTATTTAGCTTGAGCAAACGTAAACTTGAACAGGTACGTCAAAACTGACACGATAATCCGTCTAATCTCGTGCCAAGATTCAGTTACGTCACTTGCGTAAACAATTCTCAGAAAATAGGTCGCAAATAGAAATGATCGCGCGCGGATTCGAACCTCAAATTACCACTCGTGGAGATCACGAAGTCGTGCCCTGGCCTGGACTCCGATGAAATCGGAAATTTATCCAGTTTACAAAATATGCTGGTCAGCCTTACAATTTACCTCATTAATTTAGTTTACCAGTTCACTGGGAATGGAAATATTGCTCATGTCGTCCCCAAAGTAAACATCACGCCAGTCATTGGATGGGCGTGAGACAAGTAGCAAGAGCATGCAGCACTTTCAGGCAAATCACTGCTAGGACCATTAAAATATCCCCTCTACATTTCCCACTTTCAAATACCTTCCTTTGCTATTGGGAGTAGCTACCGCGTGGATTACCCGAATTTAGCCTGCCACTCAATTAATACAATAAAATTTATCGTCTCTACTTAATCTAAGATAGAGGTCTGCTTACGTACACGTTCATTTTTACACCATTTTCGTCCAAAATCGTCGCTAATTTTTCCAATCTTCTCTTCAAAGATTTTTCAAGAACCAATTATTTTCACCAAATGCTTTTCTCCATTTACTTTGCCTAAGATACATACAAATTATTTATTTATCTATCAAACGAAATAATCTTCCACTAGAATCAATCACCATCTTAATTGACAGTAAAATACAATATATATATATATATATATAATTAAAAATTCTGTGAGTGTTTTTAGTGGTTTCTTGATTCATCGACAGTTCCCAATTGGCTTTAAAGTGTTGTCAGCACAGTGTTGCATCCCATTATTTACTTGGTAAATGATATCCATCTTGTCTGTCATCTTGTCTTGTCATTTCTTCCCGTCTTGTGAACAAATAAATCTATTTAAAATTAAATCATTTTACGACCAGTTTTTACAGTCAGCTTTTATTTTAAATTAAACCACGTTTCGGTCCATTTTCGCACCTTCTTCAAGTATTTTACAATCTGTTACAATTGAACATAATATAAAATATTGTAAAACAGCAATTTTTTTATATAAAGGCAGGTCCGAGATACTTATTTAGCGAGACTGAATGATGAACCGTCTCTTTTATAGGGGCTTGACCTTTCGTATTATTTCATTTAAATATTTTGATATCAGACGTTAATTGATTTAATGAATCTGTTTGAGATTTTCCTTTCAAGTGCGATGCTAATACAATTTAAATTTTTTATTTATTTGGAAAACAAGGTAATAATAGCTGGCTAGGTATTCTTGAGCACACTACAACTTCGTATCTATAACTTATAACTACTCTATTTTAATAAGTGCGAGTGAGATGCCATTGTATTTTATTTAAAATATGTGTGAATTTTAAAAAAATATCCTCCCCGGCGGGGAATCGAACCCCGGTCTCCCGCGTGACAGGCGGGGATACTGACCACTATACTACCGAGGACTGATGATACGAAAGTATAACAAGATGCTATATATTAAATATATATATATATATATATTAGTTTTATTCATGTAGAAATGTCTATCATCGTTTGACTGGAGTAGACAATTAAAATTTACGAGTTATCAATTTTTATTTTAGAAATCATGTTTTCAATATTCTAATTCTCGTTTCTGAATAATTTTATTCCAACATTAGACAATTTTCATTGGAACTTATATAACAAACTGGCGATAATATTACTCATTGGATGCAAGAAATATTGTGGGAAACAAAAATAATAATTTATGTGTTCCATAACTGCAATATATAACATAGTATTAATTACAAAATTTATTGATTTATTTTAAGTATTGGGGAAAAACAGAGTCATAAATATGGAAGAATGTTCCTAATTAAAAATTTTATTTCTCTTGTACTATATGCTGCACCTTTTTATACCTGATAATTTAATATTCTTTTAATACATTTAAGATTTTAAACAAACTCTTATCCTACTGTAATACTGGAATAGGCAAATTTTCGAGAGGATATATAATTTATGTTGATTCCGAATGATAAAGAATTACTAGCTCACTTCTGAATTTGGTATTTCTGTATTTAATCATAATTGATAACACTTGCTGTATCCTTGTAAACTATAAGAATATTTGGGGCTACCAAGGCCTCGGTAGCGCAGTAGGCAGCGCGTAAGTCTCATAATCTTAAGGTCGTGAGTTCGATCCTCACCCGGGGTATGTATTTTGCATTTTATCAATAACCTTCTGAGGAGCAACATTTATCCGGTAATAAGAAATTCATATGAGCAACAATTTTTTAATCGAGGTACGTTTTCTTAAACAATAAAAAAGAACTAGAATAATTTCTCATTTTCTTCTACCCGTAAAGAAACCACAAGGAAGTTACGAGTCCAGGTTACGAAATGGCAGACGTGACTGTCACATTTTCTATTTTAAATATGATTCATATTTTATTCCTTCAAAACTGTTATTGGATGTTTCGTTAACTGCAAGTTACTTGTTTCCTCAACTACATTAAATAGATGTTCATTCTTCCATTGATCCATGTTCTGTTAAAGTTTTCTTTCGTGCTGACTCGAAATTAGCTACAACTGAACCACACCTGCTCGTGTAAAAATAAAAGGCTGAGGGCCAAAGCAACAGACCGTCAGATATTCTTAGTTGGAGTTGATGGTCTGAGTCACATTCACCTTGAAAGCCTTTACTGTACTGCTCAACCCTTTATACGGCCGCCGATCTATTATAACAGTTGTTAAAAGAAAATCATTCTATAAAAGCACGTCGTTAATTTAGGTTTCGAATGACATGGATATTCGACCGATATTTAGGTAGAGTAAGTAATTTTTGTATGAAAATTTATTACGTCAAAATAATTATAAATGTCAATTATCGAACTAAAAAGTTGAAAAGTGTATATTGGCTAGAGAGAGAGAGAGAGTATGATCTTTCTTCTTCCTTTAACTCTATGGAATCTTTTTTTAATGTGTTTAGTAAAGATCTTATTGAAGAAAGTAATGTTTCAGTCTGAAGCACATACTAAGGTGCTACTAGGCTGAGCTGCCGAGATAGTTCACAATTATCAGGTAAGTATATTCTTTTTAATTTTATTTTACTGTCGCATCGACAATGTAGCGATTAGTGACATACAATATTAAATTTACAATATCTATAAACTGTCTATATTTTTATTATTGAACGTAATCAAGTAATAAATTCTATAGGAATACAAACTACGCCATAATAGTTTAAATATCGTTCATTAATAATGTACTAAGTTCATTTATAATAAATAAACTTAGAATAATTTTAAGAGAGCGTGGGCTTTCCCGGTGTATATTATTCATGAACAATTCTCGGGTTTTCAACCAGGTAAGTATAAAGTTATACTTACCCGGTTGAAAACCCGAGAATTGTTCATGAATTAGAATAATTTGACTGTTTTTATGAGTATATGAATATATCTATGTTACTCATAAAAATCTAATCGCTTCTATAAACTTGGAATAATTTTTGGAAGACGCGTTACTTGCGATCCGGTGGGGGAGTGAGTCTCGACCGGGGTGGACGAGGAGGAAAGTTCCTAACATGGATAACCGATTGATATTTACGTTGAGTAAATATTTTTGGGTTGTAAATTTATTACTTCAAAATAATTTACAGTAACCAGGACTTATATAAATTGTGCAGCTGAAAAAAATCGACAATAAAATAAAAACCTTATGACGGTGATCCAGTTTTACTTAGATATCATGTAGGTAGTTTTCAGCAGTTCAACCACCACAGTGACCCTAAATAGAAAGGATAGTGCAAGTGTATCTTGGCTAGAGAGTGTATGATCTATGATTTTAACTTTATGGAATGTTTTTATGTGTTTTATCAACAACGTTTTGATGAAGGATGAAGTGCATACAAAAAATAACGCCCTTGAAAGGATCCTCAGAGGTAATTTAAGGCCGGAAAAGTTCACAATTAACAGTATATGTTCGTTATGGAACGTAATCAATTAAAAAATAATTAAAATACACATACACTACAGTAATATTAATATAATTTCATATATATGAAACAATGGGTATTAATCACATCAGCATTACTTCTCATATTCCCCGGTCTCAAGAAGAGGTGGACCGACATTACCAACCTTCAAAAAATGAATGTAATGTAAAAATAATAAATCAATGATATATTTTGAAATTATTGATTAAGGGTTCTGTTTGTAGTTCATGATTATATTTGTGAGGATTACCCGTTCATGTTCTGACACTAAGGGATAAAGTATGGTCTTCATATATTCGGTAACAACGGATTCCTTTCCCCGCAGCAAGATGAGTCTCTCAACCAGTTATTCGGCCGTTCTTTCCAATAAACAGAGATTGGTATCTGCATCAGCCTGCAATTCATGGCGTCATGCGGAAAACTCGCCGCCGGAGTCGGAACTCGCCGTCGTTCAGTGACGTCACTATCTCCTCAGGGGGCCGCTAAAAGGAGAATACTCTCTCAGGCTTTTGCATCATTCAATTCGGTTACCAACTTGCCTGAATCATTATGACGACTTGGAAATGTTTGCGCCAATGTGACTTGAGGACCGCAGTCGGTCAGGTTATCAATTTAGTACTCCGGACATTTTTAGGAAAAAACATTAATTTTTTAATAAAATAAGCTAAAATTTATAGTCAGTTAGTTTAGAATTACAACGCAAGTGTCCAAACGTGAGTATGAATTATTTATATGTTGTTGTTGTGGTATTCAGTCCTAAGACTAGTTTATTTCTTCTCCTAGCAATATTTCCTTTTCCATATTCCGTTTTAACTTTCTTCATCGCCTTTTCTATATATCACTTGAAGAGAAGAAAGACTTCGTCCTTGCCTTACTCCTTTGTTTATTACTTCTTCTTTTTTATTTTCCTTCAATTCTAATTACAGCTGATTGCCTTCTGTGGAGGTTGTGGAAAAGCCTTCTTTCTCGATATTTAATTCCTGTCATCTTCAAAATCATTAATAGTGTGTTACAGTTCACATTATCTAAGACTTTTTTGACATATACAAATTCCATGGACGTAGCTCTGTATTTTCTTATTTTTTTCTTCTAAAATTAGATGCAAAGCCAATCTTGCTTCTCTTGCCCTTCCAATATTCCTAAAACTAAACCGATCTTCTCCTAACCCGCATTCTATTTGTCATTCCATCCTCGCATATACTATTATCGTTAATTATTTATGTATGAAATTGAAAAAACGAAATGAGCTTCTTACCACTCTATGTAGAGAATCCTTGAATAACGGAATCGACAGTAGTCCGCGATATGGAAAAGAAAGTTTTTAACAGGTTTACACGAAGAACAAGTATTTAAATTTATTTCTATTAATTAAAATACCTTTCTCGACTTATTTTATCTATATATCTACTTTTCAAGTTTTGTCTAAACCAAAATAACATATAGGCAGCATATTGAGGTCAAGTAGCACATGCAAGATTTTGGAATCTCTTAAACCGTTTCAAGAACAGGCTATTGTGTTTGCAAATATTACTCATTAAAGTTAGATACGTTAAAACATTTTGTCTAAAATTTCTGGACAGGTAAACATTTGCAAACGGTTAGTGAGATTCTACATGGCATGTTTGCATGGGCAGTAGGGAAAGGAGAAGCGAAGTGTTGTCGTTTGTGGAGGAACTTCCCCTTCAACGGACTGCCGGGTCATTGAAAAAAAAACAGTAATTGTTTTCATACGAACGGGATATGGAGACTACGACAACGTCTTTTTAACACACTATATACTTATTACCTATTATATTTTACGGATGAGTTTCTTGACGTACAACACATCCTGAACTGAAAGCAAATATTTTTCAGAATTACTTTTACACTACCAAGTTGCGTATATAAAATGCAGGTTAAATGAGTACTTGTCTACTCCCACTACAGAGTTGTCTTCTGCGCATCGTGTTGACACACGACTAAATAAATATCTGGAACTGTACTTAAATTTCTTTTTGGTGCCAATTTTTGAATGGATTCAAATGCATTCGTCTTATTCAAAAAAATAGTGATCCAAATGTGAACATTTTGTGTAATGAATTGGATTGACGATGGTAAAACCAAAATCATTAAGAAAAGGTGATGTTTAACTACGTGAATATTTTCTGGGGAACGCGACGCCGACGACCGCAGAGGTCGTCACCGTCAATGGACGCAGCCGCCCATGACTCAAAATTTTTACATTTGGACCTCTAGTTTTCAATTCAGATAAGTCTATTTGCTCCCACCAAACTAACTTTTGTTTTCCCCAAGAAGTCCCCATAAATGTAGACGAAACGTTGTAACGCAACTTTTTGGCTATTTTCGTGTTTTCATGTGCGAAAATATGAATTGTCAATCCACAAAAGTTCATCTTCGAATTGCATTAAAATTTTACTATATTTAAGCGTATCAATCCATACTAGATTTAGGTGAAGAATGTTTTCCCATTTGTTGCCTTAAAAACCAGGATCCGTAATGTGTTTTGTGTAACCTCATTAAAGAAACATCATAACAAGCAGGAAATAACATAAACCACAATGTTTCCTCGTGTAGTTTTCCTCGTCAGTTGCCAATCACCGCACGTAAAGCGGAACAAGTTACAAATACAGCAAGGACCTGATAAGCACCCGCGGAAAATAAATTATGACACCACTCTATTTTTTTATATAACTTATAGCATTATATACGTAATTTAATATTAATGATTCTTAAAGGTTTTGAAGATACTACATTACAAGTTTGTTATTTTGATCAAAAAAGTTGTACTGTTTGACATTATGTATATATAGGAGTTTATAAAATTGTAAATGTTTTGTTTTGCAAATTCCTAAAATGTTTTTAGTTGGATGCTATCGGTCATTTTCTCAATTACAATTTCCGATTATCTTTTAAAATTTCTATCACTTTATCTAACGCTTTCTTCTCTGCACGTTTATGTGTGAATATTAATATTTTATATATATGTACATTTTTAATTGTATATTTTCTGTTAGTATTTACTTTTATATTCATGTTTTCCTTTTCTGTTCTAATGTGTATGTCATGCCTTTGTTTATTGTTTATCAATACATTTTACATTCGTAACATTTATGTATTATTTTCAAGATTATCCATTATGTTCATGTGCTTGTAAAGAATGTATATTCTTTGACTTATCCAATCTCCTCAGTAGAGGATTAATGGAACCAAGAAATAAGCTTCTCGGTTTCAAAAGAATTAATATGTAAGTACTGGGTACTAATATTAATTACTGAAGCTGATAATGACACAGTAAAAAGTTATTATGTATGTATTTATCAACAGGGTCAAGACGACGTTTCCGCGATTATCATCGTCGCCGTCATCAGGTAGACCAAGATGTCGAGTCATTTCCGCTTTATTTATACTGATCAGCGTCCAATCAGGGACTGAAGAATGAGGGATTGAATAAATACGTCGGAAAAGTCTACGTTAATTAGAAACTAATAGTTGTTATTAATCGTTGGGTACCTAATTACAGTCCTTAATATCAACTCTTTAAATATGGAGACGGTGTTTCCTGTGTTTTCATTACCAAAGTATATGTAGCTCAGTTTTATGGAAAGCAGCGGTGTCTATTTTGGTGAGGGGGGAAACAGGATGATCCAGAAACACGCAACTCGCCTTTAATAGCATAGGAAGAGTATTAAAAGTGGAGGATAAGGAAGGAAAAAGAAGACAGCAAAGGTTTGATTATTTGGAGGGAAACAGACTACATGAAAGTGATCCTGAAACAGGAAACATAGTAAAAGGGGGAATGTTGAAGGTAGAGCAATTTAGCCAAAGGATAAATCCTAGAAATCCTGTCTCAGGATGTCCTTTCGAATGACGACAGAGGAGTTTGCTGTGGGATTACAGTATTCCCTTCTCCATTCCTATGTAATCGGGGAACAACTATTACCGTATGTCGAAGGTCTGCGACCCCAGAACATACACCCTCCCAATAGAACAAGTCATATCGCCCTATTATCCTTAATCTAACATTTCTAAGCAACGATACGATTGTCTTCTCTATTATAGGACTAGGGGTAAACTGTGGACAGGACTTCCAGGGCATCATTGGTGATCTCTAGAGTACGTTTTCTGTATTATGGCTAATAAAACACTTCTATGCTACGACAGGATAATTCACTGATTGAAAATAGCCTAGGTACTCTATGAAAAACGGAGCTACATTTGGCAGAAACTAAATCAATATGACGTTTCCGTACAGGATAATCAAATAACTAGAAAGGGAAGTCGATAATAAACCGTTGTTTTCCTATTTTGTTAATTTCTACGGTGCGTGTTTCAAGTTGGAAGCGGAACGTACAGGACGCTAAATATAATTCTGTAGCGATATTTGAATAATCGGATAGATGCCGTGACTTTATTTTACGCGCTATTCTTGTAAAAACTGATCAACGCGAATTCGAAAAGAGCTGCCGCAGTAAAATTTCCACAAGCCAAGCCACAACACAATTTGCACACGGAACGAGCGTCCTAACCCAATTGTGATCAGCGTGAAGCGAGAGCAAATAATAGGTTCGGCTCCGCGTGCCTTTAATTGTTTCCGAGATCCTATCACTCGACGCGAATTCTTATAAACAGATTAATCATGGCGCTATTTAATAGACAAGGTATTCTTTATAATCCCGGGAAAGGTACGAATAATTCAAAATATTAAGCGCCTTATGAAACAACGCCGTTTATATTCACATCTAATAGCGGAATATTAATTTTCTTTAAAACATTGATAATATAACTCACTTCATTTCAATCGTTGATTAAATTTCAAATAAAACAACAAACTTTCTATCAGTTAGAAGTCATTATTTTGTGTGCAAACAAGACACTAAAGTGTATTCGGGTTATTATATTGGTGTTTGCAGAATTATTTTCTTCGCTATTCCCCCCCCGCCCCTCTCCTTCTGCGGTGTGGAATACCAGTTGCAAGTATTTCTTTTGCAAACTTGGAACTCTAACCTTGCCTTGAACGTATATTCTAGAAATTTTTAATTTGTATGGGGCAACATCAATCTATATGCTCTAAACGGTTCAGGCCTTTCATACAACACAAGAAATTGCTCTAAGCCTTTTTGAAACAAGCATGCATTATTCCGGAGGAAATAAAAGCTTTAAAGGTTCAAAAATTATTTGTAAAGAGTTGTAAATCTCTCTTAATGAATGGTGCGTATTATTCACTAAAAGAGTTAGTACATAGGAAGGACTAAAATAGTTTGCTGGTGTCCTATATAATTCTCCTATTATTTTACAACTATACTCTACTATAATTTAATTGCTGACTTATTTTCTTTTTCATGTTCGACGGGAACCTACGCATGATCTTCTGCTGCCTCCTCCGTCGAATGAAAATTGAATTTTACCTATCCTCTTTTTGTCATTAAATTCTTTATTGTAAAATTTAGTATATTTCTTGCAACATTATATTTGACGTATCCTATTTCCTCAACCAAGGACTACTGGATTAAATAATAAATCTGAATCTCCTCATCAAAATATTACTTTTATTTCTTATGAGTTTTGTATCGCTACGCATTTTTCTATGTACAAAATATTTGTATCATTTGGACGATACAGTGTAAATAAATTTATTTTTAAAAAACATTTAAGTACAAAATATAAAACGTTCCCGGTTAATGAGCAACAGACATCAGAGCTCTTTGCAGATACAAAATAAATAAAAACAGCACAATTAATTTAATAAAACCTTATGACTACAGATGCAATGAAATAGGTCTAGTTAACGACTTTGGCTAACCACCAACAATATACTTGACAATGGAATGGAGAAAAGAATACAATGAATGTATGCTATGTGTACGGAGCCAATGGAATTACTTTAGGCAATTAAATGGATTTATTAATATTTACATCATCTGAATTCTGCTAGGTATATAAATTAAAAATTCACGAAACTTGAAGGTAAAATTACTGTTTCAATCATTCCCTGAATTTTTCATTGAAATTTGTCGAGCCGTTTCGGGCATAAACAGATCAAATGTATAGGCAACCGGCCTTCACTTTTTGGAGAGTAGAATGTCCGTATGTGAAGAAATATTCCCGTAGAATTAATATTTATATTATATTAATATCTTCTGCAATATATTAAAATGAAATATGCACGAATATTTAAGTTAAATCTACTGTTTTTTACCCTCAAACTTTCGTTGACTCCGTTGAACCGTTTCGGAATCTATCCCAGACAAAAACACAGACACTTCAATTTTATTTATTGGTATAGGTTATCACTTTAGCCTGAATAAATTAAAAATGGAATTATTTATTCAACAACAATTATTATACTCGTCAGGTGAGTAAATAAGTTATAATATTCTCTTATTGTGCAGAAATGTTGTTTATGCGACCAAGAACTTCTTTTCTTGCTGAGATCCATTTTATTCTTGGATCGAAGTTGACTACTTAAACGGAGAAAATGTAAAGTTATAATTCCTAAAAGCTTGATATTCGAGAACTTTAAATATAGCAGCTATTTAACATTACACAGTAAAAATTAAATTTTAGAAAATAACAAAAAAGAATTGGTATCTAAGAATGTAGCCTTTGACGATTAATGTATGGGAATTAAATTTTAATGTCTCCACATAAAACAACATAAATAAAGAATACAGGATAAATAAAAATATATCCCAATAAAGATTCCCAAGAAAATGTTTTCGAAAGGTGAAGGAAGAACTGGCACTTGTAGATAGTAGAAACAATCAGTAATTTTTTTTGTAATTAATATTTTGCAATACTGTTTTTTATTAGACGAGGTGAACTTTCGTTAATAATCCCCCAAGTATAAATGCAAGGAAAACCTGTGGATTTTGTGCATACTCCTACATTACCCGTAGGCGAAAATTCGATTACCAGAAAACGGTGGATGTTTAGAATTTCTTGAGCATTGAACACGTTGAAATACATCCGAATCGATGAACATACTTATAGGAAACAGGCGATGTTTACTTTGAATTTTGTCGTCGATCAGGTCGTGCTTCCTTCTAGAATCTTTCGATCCACGGTTTATGATAAAATGTATGAGCAGTAGAAACTTTCAGCGCCGTTTGCTTCCCAACACAAATACAGATTGCCCTTATATACATATTTATTTATACTCATAGAATTCCTAAGGAATTCATAAACCAGAAATACGTATTGTTGGATTTTTAAATATTGCAGAAATTAAACAAATTAACTCATCCCGTTTTTATTGACCTACACAAAGCGTAAGTATCCTAAGAAGAAAGGCGATCAAAATACTAGAGAAAACAACAATTAATAGACACTATATTGAGGTTGTAAAACATCTATACTACAACAAAAAAAACAGCAGTTAAACTCAAAGAGTATCTTAAATATTTAAGACACTCTTTGGTTTAACTGAAGAATGCAATATCTATGGAGTTTCCGACGAATAAAGGGTTATTACAAAGATGTTTTATATCTCTCACCTTGTTTAAAACATGTCTTGTCTGTCATGACTTGAAATAATGGATAAAGAGATGTGGAAAATAGGAATACAAAGTAACGATTCAATCTTCAATGAGTCCTAAAATTTAGCCACGTCAAATTTAAATGTCAGTGTCGATAATAATCGTAATATTTGAAATGGCAATTGCCGAAAGCTTCTTCGAAATGAAGTTTGGAAATCAAAATTGAAATATACTTTAGGTTTTTGGAAGTGACTGCTATAAATAAGAGAAAAAATTTAATAAATTCCTTGAAGAAATTAAATAAATGACTGATTATTCGTTACTTGTCTGCATCGATTGTCTTGCAAAGCACGTTGTAATGACTCAGACGAATTGTGCTGTGATTTGAGTGTCATTGTTGATGGCAAGGTTAGACGGGCTTTTAGCACGCTGGGAGTGGAACGAGGGCAGCGTTGAAACGCCACGCATGTTCGATGGATTCCTGATAAGAAGACGCGGGCCAGTAAGTACACATCCCTGTACGGTGTACGGGAATTTCCCGTGGCGGAACCGCGAATCAATTCCGTGATCGTCGGCACAGCACACGTGCGCCCCTCCCCGCCATCACATAAATTTCTCGCCTCAACTAATTACTTTTCAACTAAACTTTAATTACGACCGGGATTTATCGCCGTCTTGTGGTGGAGCCAGTGAATTCAGAGCGATCTATTGTCTTTAACAGGAGGAAAAAAAAGGGAGGTCCGTACCGCTAACAGATTAGCTGCCTTTCTGTCTTCGCCATTTTATACTGCTTTCTTCACATAAGTAATTGTTAATTTAATGACTTAATATCTCATAATTGTTGATACTCTTCCAAAATCGTTTAAGTACGTGATTATCAAACAGGTTCCTTCTCAGCTTCAACGCCTTTTTGCTCAGATCGTATTCAGTTCATCGCTAAAACTAACGCACTACTTTTGGAAAGAGATTCAGTAAAATTTATTAATATTTCCTAATATAATATAAATATGAATTAATAGAGCATTACAGAGACGTTTTAAAATATTTTATTCAACTCAATGACGTAAAAGTACAATCCATATAAGAAATAGTAAAGGAAACTAAGAATCATTAACAGATAAAAGTCGGTCTGTGGTGCCATTAAATTATGGCGGAAGTGATTCCTGAAAGATATTGATAGTATAATTTTATTTCTTTGGTACTACATACCGAATATTTCATTCCGTGTCCTGGATTTCTTGTCCCATCATCCTACAACACAGATGCGAGAAATTGTTTACAATCTTAATAATCTTAAATACTTTAAAAATATTTTACTTGCCAATCTTTTTCCTATTTTATTTATTTCTAAGTAACAATAATAGCAATAGGTTCATCCTTAATTTAACACACAAACCTCACAAAATAGAGCGAACTAATTTACAAATTTAAACGTGCCGACGTTTCGATGCCAGTCGGGGAACATTTATAAAATAAGTTACAATTATACATTAAATGAGTTAAAACAGCCTCTTTGTCATTTAATGTATGTTTAATTGACAGATAAATTGTTTAATTAATTATTTATTATTTTAATACTAGAAGACAAATCATGACGTTTATCCGTAATTAAAAAATGCAAATAAGAATAAATTTCTCCTTTCATTGTGCATTATGTTATCTAAAAATAAATAAAAAATTAGATTTAACATCAGTTACAAAAAAGTAATTTTGGAATACATAAATTATAAAACAATATAAACCTTGTAACGACATTTTGTGAAAATAATTGGTAATACTTTTTTGAGACAATTCTAATTAATTAATGGATGATCAAAAATCGACATTATAATGTTTAAACATTACTGTTTTCAAAATTAATTTTCTTCTCTAAAATAATTTGATTGTTTTGAATTACTCTTTTCATGGTATCTATAAAAGACATATAATAATATTATATTTCAGTAAATTTATAATCATTGACACCTACTCAACTATAGTTTTTTTCCACTCCTTACTTTTTAAAATCAAGTATTAATATTTTTTCCACCATGCAGCAATATTACAAGTTTACTTATTGTATTCTTATGCCCGACTAGATGCGATTGTAATCAAAACACGAATAACGTCATAATACGTCATGTATCCTAAATATATTTTCTACTCTTTACCTCAGGGTTAATTCGTGGTTTCACTTGTATCTAAATAAACTACTATGCTACCAAATGTATAAAGTTAACATAAATTTTCACAAAATATAATAATCAAGTTGAAATTGGGCATCACAGATGACAAAATTAAGAAATAAAATGTTTTTACTCGAGTTTAAGTGATATTTACCCTGCATTGATCGTTATATTTTTCACAATCAATATTCACGAATAAATTATATTAATCAATCGTCAGTCTTCTTATATTATCAATTAAAAATCAGAAATTTTTGCTTTAACAACCTCCACCAGATGACCAGAGACGACACTTGTCCCCGCCAAAGACGATATTTTTCTTGTTCCGTCGTAGGCAAAGATGTTTGTTTGCTTCCTTTTTGTGGTTATACTACAATGTGCAAAATATGTTTTTTTTAAATTTTACTCTAGCACTACATAGCAAAACGTTAGCTATTTTACATACTTTTTGTTAATTATATTCATTGATAATTGCGTCAGGCACCAAACTAATTGTTATTTAGTGTCAATATGGTGAATGCAGTTTTATACTGTTAAAAAATATTTTTACACGGGAATATAACGTAGACCTAAGGTCCAACTGGTGTCTCGTAAAAGCCGAACGAAAAACATTCACAGTTTTTTCGTTATAGAGCGGACGAGAGTTTCATATATTATTATGAACCGTCTTACGGATCTAAATGCCAAAGATTTAAAGTTCCGTCGACATCGGTTCAATCGTTTTGTCGTGAAAAGCGACTAAATAGTACATTCAAGGAATACGGGAAACAATTTCGGATCATCTGATGCGTATTATTATACTTTTATTTGTTTTATTCTATCTGTTTTGATTTAGTTAAATTACATGTAGACGAGCAAAAAGAATAACTGGATATTTGTGTTATATAGTTGCGGAAGTGGTAACATGGATAAAACAGCGGGTGATAAAAGATATAAGAGCTTAGGAAGTAGCATGGATCTTTAAAAACGTGATATTAATTCTGAAAATGCTGCAAGCTTATCTTTCATAAAGAAAGAGAAACATCAGGAGGCAATACAATAGGGCCATAAAATATTGAAGATTCCTGAGAACGGTAAACGCTATCTGAAGACTTGACAACGTTATCTGTAGCTGCCAAACAGCCGAGGTATGAATCAAAGTCAACGGGGAAGCCAACGTCGAATAAAACGGGGAAATGGTGAATGGGAAGGTAACAAATCTTCCTAGAAGGGGGACGAGGCGTTGCACCCTTCCAGAGGGGAGTGTATGAAACTGCAATAAAACAGGAAGCTGCAGTACAGGGGAAGGGGGTGATTACCCTAGAATGCACATTATTGTGAAGGGTGGGGTCCGAGAAGGGTAGGGAAGTCCAGAACAGGTGACGAATATCGTCCACCGTGGAAGAGTTGCAAGGCACGTAGCCTCGCAATATTACACAGGAATTCCTACGACGCGACGCCTCTATAAAATAAATACAAACACACACGAGGCCACAATTGAGTCATCACAATCGTAAATATCGATTCAATCAGGACACGTCAAATCACCATTGCTCGCATATTTAACAAAAAAAAATATGCTCAATTATGAAAATACATTAATAAGACAACACCGATACGCACGAAATGAACAACAATACGAAAATGTATATAAAATAATAAATACACAGATGAATAAATAGTAAAAATTCAAATTAATTAAACATCACAAGCGGAAATGTTCATAAAATGCAAGAAGTAGAAATAAACGTTTAGTGTTCATTATAAAATTAAAAATAATCATATGCATGTCTAATAAAAACTTAGCATCGTATACATGAGTAAACATCATAGTTAGAATTTCTCGCATTAAAACTATGGTTTATAATCTGGTACATAAAGGAGTCAAGTCATCTCATGAGAGGTATGATAAAATTAACCCTGGAAAAATACCCGTGTATTAATAGAACAATAATGATACGTATAAATAACTAAACACTGCAGCCAATTTTCCAGTAATAAGTTTAATATTTATTTTTCATATTTGAATCCATCAGGTAATAATGAAGAAAACAATTACAATTTTGAATAAAGAACATTTCGTTAAAATATAAAAAGAGTTGATTAATGATTTATCTGACAATTACATAATTAAATGAATTGGAACAGTCTTTATTATCCCTATATTTATTTACAACGAAAAATTTGAGAGGTTTCGTCTCCCTTCTTTAGACTTCCTCAGCGGTACTCTGATCTTTTCTCCTATTAACCTCATAACAATGTAACGGGACTTCACCATGATCCTATCAGCGGTACTTTTCAGCATTTAAACCGAGGGAGTCATGGAGTGAAATTTTTAAGTTTTGAACCAATTCTGAGGAAGATTAAAAAAAGGAGACGAAACGTTGTAAATTTTAACAGTACTAACAACAAAGGGTATTCCAATTCATTTAATTACATGGCTAACATGTACGTAAAAGTGGATAATTCTCATCATACGAAGGTTACAGTCAAACAAAAACGAAACGTTGTAGATGAATTAAATAAAAATAAAATCGTTTGCTGTCAAATTGACTGTTTTTTTATTTACACTGGTATTAAATTATAATCCTTTACTGGTTATTTACAGATACATAATATAGATATGCTAAAATTAGCTACGAAATTAATTATTTACCTGTTAAAAAAGAGATAATAAATTGATTTTTATGGTTACATCACTTTTCTGGAAAAATTCAGTATAAACGTAATGGTGTTAGTGTTATTTTCAGATCATCTATTAATTTTAATTGAGTCAAAAATATTAACGATAAAATTAACGTTTCAAACATAATATCAAAAACAATATTAAGTGTTTAGATTTTACGTCGGCTGAAAAAAACATCTAAGAACTGGGCGTCAATTAACAAAAAATATAATAATTTGAGTTCAAAATTATTCCTTCGTGTCCAAGCTTATGTATTTAAATCAGCATAAATTTTATTGTGTATTTATTATAGGCTTTCAACACAAATACCAGGAACAGATGGAAGGATAATATAAAAAAGATATGAAAGATTACTTTAAATACGTATGTTTGTTTATTTTCGTTTTATTTAGTACCTTTTTTAACACCTCATATTTCAGGGAACTACGGTCATTTATTAATTCTTTCCAACTTGATTTTTCCCCAATGAGAATTTGAGGACATTTCAGATGGTGATAAAAAAAACACGTAACGCACATAAGACTGACTGCAACTGAGGCACAACTGTAAAGACAAGGTTGGTGACGCATCACATGTTGACGAATGGTCGTAGGTTATTTAAAATACTGTAAGTTTACCCTCCTCCCCTCATTCTCTCTTGCTTTGCTATGATAAACACGTGGTTACAACGTGAATTACCAAAAAACAATCTAAATCTTCTCTCCCTAAGTCGTCTTCCTCCCAGCTTCCGAGCAACACAGCTCCTTCTCTTCTCTACTACTTCCTCTTCCTTTCAACTGCAAACAATACAATACAAACTAATCCTTTTTTCGTGGAATCGTGGGTATTAACACCAGAGAATGTTGTAACGAGAAATGTACAGCCAATATACGTACGACGTTTATAATAATTCCGACGAGGAAACATCTTTAAATGAAAAAAAGAATTTGTTCTCATGGAACACTCTGTAGTGGAGGCTACAACGCGACTAATGAAATCCCGGAGTAGTCCTTTACAATCCCATCCTACGTGACCAAAGGGAACAACCAACATCTTCAGAGTCTGATGTATAATTTAGCCCTTTAATTAATGTTAACTCCGTAGCTGGAGGGTCAGGTGTAGTTTGCACTTCACAGGAAACAAGTCAGAGAACTGGAATCCAACGCCTTCTAGTTTATTAATTATTATCTAGGGTTTCGCCGCTGTTCTTCTTTACGCCAGCACTTGTAACAGGAGAACTGTAATCACGAGAACGGAACTTGGATGATTTCTGAAAAAAAAAATATCGTGAGTTACGCCTTTCAAAGTTACTCGCGATGAAAACTGAGATAAAAGAGACAAGCAGCTGCGTAATGTAATAATAAACACAATACCGACTAAACCTTGAACACACATAAATTATGATATGCTATTCGGGAATAGCAAAAGAAAAGTATTAGACTATGCTAATTTCACTTCGGCCATTTTGCATTACGAATTAAAATTTTAGTCCTAAAAATAAATTTACTGTTTCAAATAAAGTTGAATTGAAAGTGTCTTACACAAATTTTAATATTAAAGGTTGTTCTTAGTCTCTGAGAGATTTACATTTGGCTGGTTGGTTTGGGTGAAGGCCGAACTACTTATTTCGTAACGTGAAATTTATAACACGATAGTAGAAAAGTGGAACGCGTGAACAACCCCGTTCTCTCGTCACACTCACCAATTTGTTAAGATACCATTTTATCAGCGACGGTTGTTCTTCTCCTCGTCATCAAATAAGCCTACTTCAGAAATTGTGTTTCTTTTCTTTCAGCACAACCTTCGTCCCACGTTGTCTACCCTAACCTCATCTCATGCAACAGGTTTTCTTGATGAAAATACTTTGGCTTTAGTCAGTCACAAATTTAATAAAAATCCAAAATTATATATTACTAATTTGGATTTTTTAATTTACAGAGAAGATTTCCCGAGTAGTCTTCATAAAAAAAACAGGCCATGTAACGGTTTCGTTTTGGGTAACAGGTTACACGAGGATGATCCTGAAACAGTAACAGCAGGTAAGGAATTGAAAATGGGGATGTGGAAAGTGGAGCAAGGTAGCCAAGGGCTGAATAGGGCTCCCAGGGTATAGTTTAAAGATCCTACCTGGTGTTTCACCTAAAGTTGTGCAGGGAAAACTCTAGCAACCCTGCATCAGGCATTTCGGACTTTTGGGTACTATTCTCACACCCTTCCGAATGACGGGAAAATTAGTTTGCTGTGTTGTCGCAGCATTCCTTTCTCGATGTCTCCGCAAGTTTTAGAATGCAGATTGCCGACTGTTCCCAAATATAATAATTAACAACAAAATAATGAATGAAAGTACGGTCAGTGGGGGTTGTTATAAAAATAATTATGTTTGTTTTACTAAATTAAAAAATTCATAATTTTGTTGCTCGTTATGAATTTTGGGAGAAATTTTAAATATGTTTCATTATATACATGTGTAATTTACAGCATCTATAGGCGGCCCTCACATGCAGTTGAATAGCAGGTAACAGCAGCTGCCCTAGGAGTAGGTAGTCGGTATCACGCAAAGGATATCTTACCTAGTGGAGTCCTGACAATCATTATTTGACGTTTTATTTTAAAATACGTAATATGTATCAATTCCACGCACCATTACTGAAAGTGTTTTTATACACACTATAATTTACACAATTTGAGCGAACTATATGTAGAGTTAACTGTATTGATATACTACTTGTATATACTTATTAATTGAAATATTCTATATTTTACCAAACTTCTATTTTGGTTTATATTATTAACGTAAATTATAGATTGAGTTAAATTATACAGAAGGTGAGTGTTTTTATTAATCAACAGCAAATTTAATAATTTTCTCGGCATTCAGTGGCCACAAATCACCACATTATTTTATATAATTTTGAAATGAGATTGTGTTGAATTCAATTAAAAGCTAAAGAAGACAACTTAATGCTATAAGAAATAATTAATCTCTTGAAATATAATAATAGTAGTTACTTTATATTTAAATCACGTAAAATTAGAATTTTATAAATTTTAGTCTAATTTTCCCAATCGATATCAGTCTACATCATTATCAATTTGGTTTATTTTTTGTCCTTACCGAAGCCTGTAATCGAGGCTGGCATGGCGTAGAACGTGAATAAGTCATGACTGTATTATTAAGGATAAAGGCCTGGAGCGTTATGACTCGTTATTGACTTTTGTTCCCTCCTTTTGCTCGGACGGGCCAACTAACAGGGTCCTTTTTTTACAGTGGACTCCCTTACGGGTGGCGGATAACTGGAGCATTTACCCCTGGTAATTAATGGTCTGGTTTGTCTCGTGTCACCTGCCTCCGCTCTTAACAAACAGCAGGTGCAGTTTTTTGTTGCCTGTTCTGGACGTTGACGTCACCGTAAGGAGTAGATCCTGCATTCACTACTACCGCATTATCTTCCTTCGTCCTAGGAACAAGTAAAAAATTACAACCGAATTGTTATCCAACACTAAGGAATTAATCTGGGTTAGCACTTCACCATAAAATATTCTTAATTTAATTTGTTAACCTTTTATGTAGAAATTACTGTTTTGAGAATCAATGTATCATTCTTCATTTCATGTATGTAATTAAAATAATCAATTTATTTTATTCAAATTGAGCTTCTATGCTAGGAACTCTGGAAACGAAAGGGTGAGGGGAAAGGGTATCTGTCGTACCTCTGCAAATTCCCTTCTCATGGCTATCTTATTAATATCACCCCAGTATCTACAGGTGATTTTCAAATATCAACAAAGAAAATCTAAATTACATCAGAATAACGGTAGTCACTTCAAATAACACGAAATTTATGATTATTTGCATTCTATTATATATTTTCAATACACTTCGCGTTGTGGAACTCTTTATTGAACAATCGTAGTTTCTAAATTTAATCGCTATGACGTATAATTTCATAACGTCGTCCAAAGTAGTTGTATTATATCAAAAAATTGCAGTACACCTACATTTGGTTGAGAAATTGGGAATAAGGGCCAAATGAAAATAAAAAACCAAGGCCATTAATGGATCGATTTTATTTATTTTTTTGCAGAACGACTATTAATCGATAATTATGTCAAAGTATTACTCGTCAGTACTTGTAAAATTGAAACAATAGTTTTTTCTGTAATTGACTTAGAATCATGTAATATTTTTTATTTTATATTCCATTCATCAGGAAATGAGGTCCCGATATACTTCAAATTTGTTTTTTCTGTCAAATTGATTTTCTGAACTATACAGAACAAAATTATGAGGTCAAATTCGATTGAACTTTATTTAGTTGTCGTATAGAGCCGTTGGAAATTTTATTACCAACATTAATGGATGGCTTTCAGAAATTAGGATTTGTTCGTCCTTCACAAGGAAAAGGTAGAACAAATTTTCATTAAATTTCTTGTTGTCATATAGAGCAGCAATAAAAATATAAAAAAGAGAAAATTGGCGACTGATTTGGAATCTGATTTAAGCACCTTGGACAATGATGATGTTTTTTTATACAGATAAACGGACGGTTGAACTGTGTTTTTCTTCTCCGAAGAGGTTTATTTGAAATAGCTAATTTTTAATATTCACTCTGCCATGTTTACTTTCTACGGGGCACGTTGGTTTAGTAAAACATTTTATCTATCAGTATTTGGGTAGAAGATATACCTATTAATATCCAAAAATCAATTAAAATTTTTAAATATCATCATAATTAAATATCGGTATGACAAACAATACAATAAAACTTTGAATAAGAATAGAAATTTAGAGATTAGTAGACGTTTCGACAAACCCTTGTGGTCCTGGTCATTAATTAAGATAGTAATTACAAAACAAAGGATAACTCAGAGACGTGACAAACGATTCGATAACTCTTATGTTTCTTGAAATAATATGAACAAAGATACTTAATACAAAATAAAGGATGATCCAGAGATGTGACTAACGATTCGATAATTCTTATGTTTCTTGAAGTAATATGAACAAAGATATTAAGTACAAAACAAAGGATAACCTAAAGATTTGACTAACGATTCGATAATCCTTATGTTTCTTGAAATAATGTGAGCAAAGATACTAAGTATAAAATAAGGGATAATCCAGAGATGTGGTGACTAACGATTCGATAATTGATATATTTCTTAAGTTTTATACAGATATGTATTGTACTTATACAAAATCAAAATAAGTCAATTTTGAATTCATATATATTCAAGTATTAATGTTTATGATGTTTGTGCGTTTTCTGTAACTTTAACTTGCGTATTAATTAACTCGGAATTTTGTCCTAAGAAAGGGCGATACTCTTAAGGAATATTTTTCAATATATAGTGTAACATGAAAAGTTACACTTAACAATGCAGGCCAGCTTGCAAGTTGCAATTGTTGAGGAACTGACGCAACTTGGGCCAACAATGTAGTCTGGTGAGATTTAGGGAGTCGTCATGGGGTAATGGAAGGAGCAGGTTGTGTCGGCGGGACGACGAGAGAATGACCACGCCCTGCAGATATAATTTTTTCTCAGACTCTGATTGGAGTTAAAACTATTAAAATCTATTTTTGGTATTTTTATGAAAAGGAATTAAGAAATCCTCGAATACGGAGGAACGACGGATCTTCTACAATAGTTTATATAAGTGTCGTCAAATTTTAATCTCATATGTGTTTGTATGTAATCTTACTTTTCAATTGAAATTTGAGTGAATAAAATTATTTAAGAAAGCAAAAAATTTTGATCATTCATATTTTTCATTCGGGATGACATGTCAACGGGCTCGTAGAGGAATTTTCAGATTGTATTTTGCAAATGTAACGTCCGGAACGGGTTATTTAAGAATTGAGGCGAGGAGGTTGATACGGCCGCTAATGACCACTTGGTGGATTTAGGAAACGCGCAATTATTCGCGCGTAACGCCCAATCAGCAGCGGCCGGACCGGAAGGAGCGAAAGTAGCAGCACTTCCGGTCGTCGTTCGTCGTTATCTTCACGGAACATTTGACAATTTCCCTGGAGAGACGATAAACGCCGGCCACAAGGCACAAAAACAAGCGACCGCGCGAAAGGGATTATCGGGAAAGCGAGGCGATTCTATTTAGTCGCAGCTAAAACTGTCGTGTCCCCATTCGGGAAACAATTCTTCCGACAACGAGTGGCGAAACGCTTTTTTTTAATCGTTCTGCGCGGCTGAGGCTTATTTTAACAAAGCGAGAGAGCCATTGTGCTTCTAATCGCCGGCGGTTCCACACTCTCCCCGCCAGCGTGTACTTCCCCAATAACAACCATAGACACTCTTGTAATTTAATCCCCGTATTAAAACGCTGTTTTCAAACATGAAGAGCCCAGCTATGGAAAAGAATTACCCTGTCTTTCTTGAATATAAGAATTAAATAATAAAGAAACTCTGAAATAAAAATAGTCGTGTGCAAGAAATTTACTTGAACGAAAGTTAAGCTGAACGAAGCAGTTCAGAAACAATATTATCAAAAATAAGAACAGAAGAAATGCCTTCAATCAAAGCTCAATCTCTTAGGAAAATAAAAGAGAATTAACTGATTATGACAGAAAAGTATCTGACGGACCCGGAATCGATCCCTGGATGTTGTCCTATTGTGGTGTAGAGATCAGCGTCACAAAAGTCCCGGGTTCGAGTTCCAGCAAGGGCGTGGATGTTTGTGATCGTCATGGCCACAGAGACTGAAAGTGAATCGCCACGCTGACACCAACCGTTCCAAAAAAAAAACAGAATGCGCCACAGAAATACGACAGCCGTCCTGTAGAGGACTGTAGTGCCAACAAAGAAGAGGAGCCTCTTAAATAATAATGTTTCTCTCAGATTTTTGAATCAATTAAAACCGTGGAAATAATTGTAAAAATTATTGGAGGATGGGACAATTTTAAAATGCTCCAGAAGTCGCCGTCTATGAAACTAATTTTTCCTTTTCTCGAGCATTTATACTCGCAGTGTAAAGATATGGTCTTAATATAATTCCTGATTTAATTTGAGCACTTTATATTTCATCATGAAACATAAGGAGCGTCTTTGGGAGTAGATAATTAACAATCGCAAATCTTCATCTGGTTCATCTTGTATTGGCCATTAACGCTTTTCAGCAACAGATTTTTAATTAAATATCTGTGGAAGTGAGAAGCGGTTATCTAATATTAACACTTACCATTTTGGCTAACAGAAAATAATGTAACTTGAATTGGGAACAAGCGCTCTCAATGTTTCCGAGCTTCCATTACGCTGAACGTAAGGAAGGCAATGCTTCGTTCAGCAATGGCCCATGGCCCAAGTAAGTGAGATGGTCTCTCGGCGCTCTCCAGACAGCATTTCTTACCGCCTTCAAGCATTACGCACAAAGCAATTCCGAACGTTCCTCTCTGCATGTTCAGGTACAGTCTGCGACTTTTAAAGAACGAGTTCTACCAACACACTCAGGAATAGAAATCACCTAATATAAACGCTGCTTTTCAGTTATTTTATCCGTCCAAATTGGCAACACTGCTGCTAACAATGACGGCCTAAATTGGTTATACATGATAATATTAGTGAAACTGTAATAAATATTAATTTTTGGTTTACGTCGGTTTTATAATTATGTATGTGGTAAGGAAGAATTTTTAAATTTACTAACATCAGTTCATTACACGACGTTTCGTCCCTTAGTTCAGACCTTCATCTGCTTTAACTATTAAGACTGTTAAATCTCCGGTTTCTGTAAGTAATTCAAATTTCATGAGTACTTTTATTATACATATTATATTTTTATGGTTATGTCAATAAATTTAATAGTCCTTCTGACTTATAAGCTTAATTTTTAAAAACAGTCAGGTAGTATATCTAATCTAATACAATATAAAGGTTACATGAGGTTGATCCTAAAACAGGCAACTCTCCTTTAATAGCATTGGAAAGGAATTGAAAAGGGAGAATGTAGAAGATAAATCAATGTAGCCAAAGATTGATTAGGGCCCCCCGGGATATAGTTTAAGGATCCTAGGGAAAACCCTAGAAAACCTGCAACAGGTAGGACGGACTTTTGGGTACCATTCACACAGCGTTCCGAATGACGGTAGAGGAGTTTTGTGTGGCGTCGCAGCATTCTCTTCTCCGTGTCTCCACCAGAGTTAGGAGGAAGTTGGTTGACTGATCCACTGGGATGAGTGGACAACTGCTGCCCAAGGTCTTCGACCCCAGTACATACACTTCTTGCGACAGTGTCATAAGCAGCTGAAGTAAGAGTACTTTATGAGGGAAATGAGACTACGTAGCAGCGTTTGTCTATTTCTATTCCCATAACGGCTCCCATGGGAAGGCCTTTATCGAACGTTCGTCGAGGTTTATGCAGCATACCAACTCATCAGACGGTGAAATTGTACAGAGCTACGAGGGACACGTGTTGCACGTGTCGTAGAAGTAAACTTTCTGTGTGAGCGTACCTTCACGTGGCAGGTGTGGTGAGAGAGTAACTCTACAGGAATCGACCGCAATTGACTACGGTAATGCTGGAGGCAAAAGTGTGTCTGCCAGAGTTAACCAAGTTTCATCGCCGGGGAACAGGCCGGCCGACGTTAAAACTGTTTCACTGTGCGCTTAATTGTGTTACGAATGTGGAATGTGCTTTTGCTCTCGTATGAAATGCAGCCCAGCTCCCAGGAATTAATTATCTCTCGTGGCCAGCGTATTCAAGCGATGTCATTAATTAGCTGCCAAGCGAAACTCTTCCCCGCTTTAAAAAATACCCTGCTTGGAATCCAACCCCTACATAGCGCACTAATCACGGGATCCGTGGAAAACCCTGGACCTGGCCGCCATCGTCATTCATCTAAGTCATACATACGCTCATGCCGACAAAAGTTGTCTACGGATTATAACATGATAACAATAGCGTTTGGATCAATTTCTTTCTTTAACAAAACCTTCAATTTGTAGCTCTGATACAATCTATGAAATCATCTTCTCGCCTACTCTTGACACCAACAGTTTTGCATACTTCGTAATAAAAGATGAACGGTATCAGTTAAGTCAACAGAATACTCATCCAACTTGTCAAAATCAGATTTTGGAACTCCCACCAATTAGTCTCTACAGGGAAAGTTTCTATTCTTAGCCCATTGAGGACCTTGGACTACCTGGAGGACAGCGGACTTTATTTATTTTAGTTATTTAACTTTCGTGGCCTACATTCTAGAGTCAATAATCGACCCTACTTCAATTACCTTAATTGTTTCTCCAAAATTTCATAACATACCATTTCCTTTACTTTATTTTTATCTTACTCAACTACTGAAGAAAAACAAAACGACTCACTACTACATCAATACTACTTTCAGGTGCGGACTGTCGTTTCACATGACACATTCCGAATTTGTAGAGGCACGTGGTCAACGTGTCCTTCAGTCTTAATCTCAGTTTCAGTGACCATGACGACACAAATATCTATGCCCGTGCCATGATTCGAACCCGTGACCTGTCTGTTGTGAGGTCGGCGTTGTTTGTCTATTACAACATTATCGGAGCTGTAACGTAAGTTTTCTTGTAAAAATATAGAATAAATTCATAAATTTCTTTTCGTCCTTTTCAGATATCCTAATAACGTGAAGATAAAGCAACAGACAAAATATTTAATTTATATAAATAAGTTCATCCGTTAAAAACACAGACTCTCATTAGAATTTCTACTAGAAGACGTTGGTTTAACAAAAAATACATTATAGAGACAAAAGTAAACAATACAAAAATCACTCGAAGACTCAAATAAGTGATGAAGTTAAAAATAGAAATTAATAAAAATGTTGCATTTCAATTTTGAACAGTATTTTTGTGACTTTGTAATGAATTTTATTTTGAAAGTTATTTTATTATGCAATGACGTTTAGCATATTCTCAGGGTCTTGAAATGAATAGGGAGAGATGTTTATTTTATAATGTAATGATACAAAGTTAGTAATGCAAAATCTATCAAGTTTTAACAATAATTTATTGAAAATGAACACACATTTCATGAAGTTTTAATTTGAATAGCCAGCCTTTCTTTATAATAAACACAACAACTATATTTACAAAAAATGATACAAATAATTTATTTTCATATAATTAATCGTTACTCTTATGTGGGAGGAAAAGTTTGCTCCTGTCCCCCACGGTTTTTAGGGAAAATCCACGCTTACTTACCAGCCTCCGTCTCCACATTCCAGCAGTCGCGGGTGCGATCCCCGCTGGTATCAGAATGTCTGCGTTTATTACCCCTGACTCAAATACTGTCTCCTTTCTTTTGACTCAACACCGCCGAAATACGAGCACATTTGTTTCACCGTTACAGTCTTCTTTGGCCACCCACTAAAAATTTCCACTGACCTAAAATTCTAATTCCAGCCTCCGCGATATTGCTCAAATTGCTTACTGCAGAAAAATATATTGAATGATTTGCAATGGTTCATAATCATAACTCTTCAAAGTGCCATGAAAAAGAAAACAGCGATAATTTCACTCAATATTTTTAAGTAGCTTATTCCTCTCAAATTCCTACTTATTACCATCAAATTTCAAAGTCAAAGATAATACTGCTACTCTCTAAAAGACCACCAGAGGCACCCTCAAGCATGTGTATTTTTTAAAAAAAACACTGACAAGTGTAAATATTAATTATTTTCACGCTCATTATAACTCAAAACTGATAATTTTCGTTATTATCACTATAATTTTTGGAGAAAAATGATTTACTATGCTAACTTCTGGTGTAGAAATAGAGATACACCAGCATAAGTGGGTAATGACACACGTGTCGTATAATTATAGCTCATGTGAATAACATGAGTTGCTCACCCAAATTTTTCACGGGTCCCACTTCCTGGTTGTACAGGTGCAGTGAATTATTGAAGGATAAAAACAAGTTACAACGAAAGCTTTCGACGGTTGGGATTTTTTAATTTTTGACAAGTGATCATACTGTATAGTTTATCGCTGAATCCCTGTTTTGCAAATCGAAAATTTCAGACTTTATAAGAGAGAAAATATTGCGAAAATATGAGTCTTCTTTACATAGCTTTTTCTTATAATTTTTGTGGCTATGAATTCTTTTAATTGAATAGTTAAACGGTCTGAAGGGGAGTGCGGGCCGCTGACTGACCACTTCATACCTAATGAAAATTACCCCCAAAATTATTCTAAATTTCTCAATTAGTTCATCTTTTACATTAATTTATTTAATTATAAGTTTATTTCTACATAAAAACACAACGTGGCTCCCTCTAATGTGTATAAGTATAGTATGTATTCCCGTTACCTTATTTCGGATATTTAACTGATGCTCCTCATACGTATTTTGTTTATTATACGTCTTGAAGAGCGAGTGTATAATGTTTCCCTCTAATCTCGTGCCATATCATATTCGGCACAGTCGATGAAAAGAACTCGACTTGCACAAACAATCGACCCAGGACGTAATAAATCATTCATGACTGTCCGTGACTTAGGTATTCCCTGGCGGCGGTTCTTTCGTATCCATAAAAGTTTAGAGCTTTAAATATAACTCTTTTGTGCTCTTTCGTTTCTTTGCATATTAGGTTGCTCGGAAAGGCTGCGTTTCTGGACGCCTGCTTGTTTTGTGTTTTTTTTAAAAAAAGCAGAAAACCGCGATATTCTCGAAAATTGGAAGTAAATAGCTCAAATCTCACACATTTAGTATCACTTACAAAATTATGTATTTTTGGTCTTTTAAGGAAAATTCTCGATCATGTTTATTGCTTTAACAGCGGACGAAAACAGTGCTTAAAAGTATAGAGGAATTCCTATAACATAATCCTACAAAGGAACCGCTTCCATTAGATAAATATTCAATTAAAAAAGTCAATAATTTAACCTGCGAACAGTGGAGCTTGCATGTAAAGTACTCGATTTTTTATATTATCTCCGGTTATATGGTTTACTAATACTTTCCTTAAATTTTTACTTAATCAAGTAAATATATATATATATATATATATATAAATTGAACAAGTTTACCGCGACGAAATACACTAATTTACAAACCAACAGTTTTTGGGAATTTATGAAACAATAATAATAAAATCTTACTACTCAATAGTCTCCAATAAAATTAATTCTCTTTGCATATATATGAACCAAACGTTTCCTTCATATTATTTTCCATTCAGCATGCAAAAGAAAAAAATTCTCATCTCCAGCTAACAGGATATATCCAGAGATGATTACCTCTTTCTGTCTCAGAGATGATCTTTCTCCACGTACTAGGCAAAGATATGTTTCCTTTGTAGTCATACTACAAGCTAATCTTAGACTGAATGTTATTACAGCCTTAGTGCATAATAACGTTTCCCCGAATACAATAGTAATGTAGCCTAGCATTGAAAAACATTTTATATATTAGCCTTATCAAATTAAATATGTTATGGATCCATGCATTCTGTCTTCACTACCAGTAACAGGTTTTTAGGAATGAATGTAATGAAAATTGAAGTATAATATAGCAATCTGGCACGTTGTTCTTGCACGTAGATCCTTGTTTCCAGATACGAGTTTCTTTGCTTCTGTCAATTCGAGGAATACAATTGCCCCATCGGTGTGTTCCGCTAATCGTTTTTTCTGCAGATGGTGGAACGCCGTTACTTGCAGATTCCGAGTGCCTCACTTTCACAAATCTCTTGAGGGAGGAGGAAAGGGGGGAGGGAGGCAGACAGAAAAAAAAATAAACGAAAAAAGAACCTGCAACGATAGACAAGCAGGGGAAAGGTGCAATGTAGCTTATCTCGGGGAACGGTGCAGCAAACAACCACATTGTGGCCGGCGCAAGGAAAACCAACATAAACCAGTCGGACGAGTTCCTTCTATCTCGAAAACAGATTTGTTTCTCAAACATAATAACTTCGAAACCCTTCGAACTTCAAACACTTGTATTTGCATCGTGGTTCAGGATCTGACATGTCTTACATTCAGCGATTCACTCCCATCCTCTATCTCTCAATTATAGAATTTATTTTAACAGCAAAGTGGTCATGTACTGCGCTGACGTAATTACAATTATGTACATACTAAACAGTAGTATGGGTTTCAGCCCCCCCACCCCCACCGGGTAGACCAAATCTGCCGCCCTTTTATTGAGATATTTCTTTCCAAACGCCTATAGATTTAGATAAATTCTAAACTTCAAATGTATTTGCTATTTCGTATTGTACAGAGTTCAAAATTTGAGTTCATATTACCAATTGTACGTCTCTGGTTGTGACAATATTAAATGTAATGAGAAAATCTCTTATCGTGACATAATAATATAATGTCTGATATGCTGAAGGAATCTGTAAGTGTTAATATTAATTTACAATGATATACAGACTAAATATATTATAAACATTCTCTTCCATATTGTATTTTAATTTAATTTATTACTTTTACACACATAACATCCACTTATAATTTACCCGATTAACTCCACAAATTGTCTATAATTCCTATTCATTGTTACAAAATGAAACCTCTGCCTGTTTAAAATATCTGTCTTTGATATTAATGTTTTTAAAATTTAAATCAACAATATAACAGTTTCTAAAAAATAAAACTTCAAATTAAATCAATTAACGTCTGATAATAAAATATTTAAATGAAATAATTTAACGCACAGTTTTTTCAGGCAGTTTTTACTTTTTAATTAAACGACGTTCATTGAATATTCGTCCCTGCTTCAAGTTTTTTTCACAATCTGTGGAATACATATTTACATGCAGTTACTGTTGAAGTTGTAAGTCTAGTCAATTTTCTTCTATCTTTTGACTATGTTTAAATTGAACAGTATCTGCACGTAAATTTGTATTCCGAAGATTGTGAAAGAACCTGAAGGTGCGAATATTCACCGAAACGTATTTTAATTAAAAGTATAAACTGTCAAAAAGCGGGTGAAAAATATATTTAATAAAACTTCTGTGCTAATTAGACAGTGTAGCCAAATTAAATTATTTTAAGACCGAATTTCGGCTACTCTTCCGTCTAGTTAATAATTTCTTAATGCTACGTTATTTAATTCATTAAATAATTTCTGCAAAGAAGTACACATATATACATTTAAAATCTACTGTTTAATGAATTTATCAATTGTGGAATATTATATTAATTGTATGCTTTTTATATTCCGTGTAAGTTGCATACTTTGTATTCGGATCTCTGCAATTGACTTTTTACTGTTTTTAATATTTAATTCTCATAAATTTATATAAATGTGAATGTTTTACAGTTCTGCATTAACTGTAGATACTTAAAGTTTTTACTGCTAATGAATTAATTGGCTTGATCCGAAGAGGTACGAAACTCCGTTTATTTAACAAATTTTAATATATGAAATTAATTTTTATTAAGTTTATTTTTTGGCTTTTATTGCTATTAATATCTTTAAACATACAATAACGGTTTTCTATTCTGTATGCAAAAGCAGAGGAATCGTCTGAGAAAGATGCAAGTTGTGGAATCTTATATAAGCACGTGCAAAACACTTTTAAAAAATAGGGAAAAATATGTTTACTGAAGGTAAAATCTACGTGAGTTAAAGAGAATACTTAACTGTTCTTTCCCAAAGGAATGGTCAGATGAGTTCTTACGATTACAATTTATTGTAGAAAAGTTTTCATATTAATGGAAACATGTCAAGATGAGGTTGAAATTGGCAATTAATGGACTAATCTCATTCTTGTTATGTTTATTACAGTAAACGGTTTAGATTCAAGGGAAATTCCTAGTAAATTTTGGAGTTGTTGATAGATAATTTCACCCTAATGAGATGGTTAAAGCAATTAAACTCTTGGAAAGATTTTGGGTATCACAGAAACTTTACCAAAATTCCGAATCGATACAGACTCTAGTAGTATTTAATTAAAACAACATCCCACATTTAATAGATTTAATATTTATCTTCTAAGAAATTTTCAGGCAATATGGCGGCTGTTCTTTGAGCTCCTGTAAATCTCAACAATGTTATTAAATCGCAGATAAACTTTACTGCTCATGCGCCGTAAGAGTTATATCAATTACTCTGTCGTCTTTCTGCTTGCCTGTGAAATATTATCCTGTGTACTTTGATTATTTTTGTTCTTGTTGTTTTATAAAGTAGGTAATATTTGACTGACCTCCGTCACTCGGTAGTTATCCTTCACTACTTCCGTTTTTAGGTCCTGAGTTGAGATTTACGACCACTCAGGCTTATGAGTTATGGCACGTCTGTTTCTATTGGTCATTAATGCCTCGGTAGGAAAGAGGGATAAATTTTATTAAGGGTCTTGTGGTGGAAAAGCGGCCCGACATAGTTGTAGCTGTACTACATTTCAACTTTGGGAAATTTTTGATAAACTGCGAAAAATGTAAATTGAACCCGGATCCTCTACAAGGCGATTTCCGGAGGATTTAGACGTGTAACATTTCCGGACATATTGCATATATGGCGGCGGTTTCTCGTCGTCAGTCACGCAATTCCAGTAATTTTGTGGCGGTGATCGACAAATTAATTATATATGTATATATTGGAACGGTTCAAAAAATTGTTGAGCAGGTATCCTGTGTGATAGTTCACGGATAGAAAAAATTGAAACAGAAATATATGCGAATCAAAATCACGTACACTATGCATTACATTGCAACTCCATGAACATTCCATATTTGCGCCGGGTGGACTCAGGAGGTTGGGGTTGGAAAGTACGGTCATTGTTTGAGAGAGGCGTAGACGTATTTATGATCATGAAGAATTAACAGAAGCTACTGAATGTCTGTCACGCGTTCAGACGTTGACTGAGAAATAGTGCGAGTAGACAAAAACCATAATTTCGTGATTTTACTTAAGGGACACGGGTTACGAAATTTCGGCCAGAATCTGAAAAAATTCAATTTTTTAATTTTTCATATTAATATGTTTATAAATTCAGGAAATTGAAAAAAGAAACGGCGAGACAAAAGACGAAAGGTGTAACATGCCGAAGGACAATTTTAATTAATATTTTTTCAGAAAAAAAAGCTTTTTTTTCAGCTTAATTATTTTTGGTTCCAAAAACCTTCTTTGCGTCACAAATATTAAGATATTATCTTCATTCTGTTTCTACATAATCTACATGCTAATACCATCAAAAAAGTATTAATTCTCTAATTGTTCAAGTGGTTTAGGTAAAAAAATGTTTCAAAGTGCTGAAAAGTGCCAGTTTTTAAGTAACGGTATGAAGCTCTTAGTAAAAAAATATTTACTCCCCACATTTTTAATCAATTTAAAAAATAATACTGACAATTGATAACAGTGGCCAGCCCTACATATTAATGTAAAAAAGCTAAAGAAGTACCTAACACAAAGAACATTTTCAAAGCTGCCACATTTTGAGAATAATTTTCAAAATATCTCAAAAAAACAAGTTCACATTGCTACATATGTGTATTTTTAACACAGAGTTGAAATTTCAGCTCAGTAGATTTTCATTTTCAGTCCCCGTGTCCCTTCACTTTTTGGTAAATCCATTGTAGCTTCATGTATCTACCGCCGGGTAAACTACCTAATTGTACATTAAATAAATTCGTACACACAAGGCAAGAATTTACAACTATTTTTTGTGCTTTGGTGGTAATGTTAGAAACTTCTCCATGGACTGCAAGCTGCAAACTTTCCTGGTTGTAGATGTTATTTGTGATAATGGTCGCTCTTAGCTTTCATTGCGGAACGCGGTGTTACGTAAAAAAAAGATGACGTGAGAGCCGCATTGCTCATCCGAGGATATCGTGGAAAGTTCATATTGGTCGGAGGAATTCAGTTGATCCGACGAGGAGATACAGAGAGGATTAGTGCTGATTTCCCACGTATCCGTGACGCCGTAATAAAATCTGACAGTCATAAAACCTCTTCCTATGATTTACTAGCAATTTAATTTCAGTAAGGCAGATAGACGTGTATGGGTGCAGTCAGCTGATCGGCCGGGCTGGGTAGGTTTTTGGTTTTTCAATACGCGACCGACCAGGGGACGGGTTCCGATACTTGCAGCGGGCACGAATTTATTAAATTACCGCAGGCTGCAATTAAACAATCCCCTTTGCGAGGCAGATAGCATCGGGCCGCAGGCTTTAATCTCGCCCGTATTACGCGCACCAAGATTAATAGCTGGCTGCCCCGCCCACGACAGCTCGCTGTCATGCACATGGACGAAATCACCCTTCATCCTTCCTTCCTTCCTTCCTTCCTCGTAAGTGTCTCAGTAGGACGGACCTGCTTTCCAAATCTACTCTCATCTCATACAGTGTGCGACATGGGCCAAGTGAAAATTTCTAGGCTTCGTGACAATCAGCTGAATCGAGTAGGTCCCCAAAATACCGCTTCAGTCTCTTCCTCCAAATCATCCTTGTTACAAGTCACACACAATGTAAAGCCCGCTTGCCTGTTCATTTTTTTTGATTTGAGCGTAACGTTTTATTGGTGATTTTGATTTTATTTTAAATTAAAACATCAACGAGAATAAATAATATGTTAATTTCAATTTAATAATATCTATTTAACAAAACAAAAAATAATAAAAACTAATCTTCCTGTTCGTTAAAAAATATTCATTTAAGAAAATGAATTTAACTTTATACAGTAAAATTTATTTTGTATCTCTGGGGATGATGGGCTCAAATAGCTGCTCTTTATATTCCGAACATCAACTGTTTGTGGCAATGGCTACTGTTTTGAGGGATTTATGGTTTCATTTAGTACTTTACCAACGACAACACCGGAAACTCGTAGATAGATCTGACCGGATCCTTTGAAGTAATTGAAATGGCGACGCTACGGAACTAGAGGGTCAAACCTGCTGAAACCCACGCTCTGCTACCACCAGGTGTTTCTCGTCCGATCAACATTTTAACTAACTGTTTTAAATCTTATTAAGCGTTACTATTTTTGAAATTCCCTTAATCACTCACTTAAAATCTTGACCATACTTCGACAACTACTCTTTCTGAATTCCTCGCCCTAACTACTTAACGACCACTAACTCCTCAATCTTCTTCTACTGACCTCAAAACTTACGATCTTCCCTTCTCCCGGCGAAATATCCACGACTTCAGCCAATAGGAATTCATATTACAGTTTCGAATTTCAAACAACGGGTTGATTCAAAGACTCTGTACCTAACGCACCGGAAGTTACTTTCTGGTGGATATTTTCAGACGTGACAAAATGTTGAGACTCGGCTCAATTTATGATTCTGCTGGCTAGCGGCTTCTAATCCCTTGCACAGGAGGTCTCCTAGTGGTTGTTCGTTTGGCATTTTTGTGATTTGACCGTCACGAGTTCCGCAATCTTCGAAAGTTTAGTTTAATAAATTTATTTCAATTATACTGAAATAAAATAGCTCCCTTTTAATTTAGTAAATATGTGTACTCTACATGGTTTATCCATTAGTCGTCGAATGTCATTACATAAAAATATTAAAAGTAATTGTTACAAGTTATAATTAAAAGCAATTATATGTTTAAGTGTACGTAACCAAACATCGGGTTAGTTTGATTGTCCAACAGTTAGAATTACATTATTAATAATAATAATATTTTTTAATTAAAGATATCAATTATCCTTGTCTGGATTTGTTTATGCATTGAGAAATAAAATAAAAAATTGAATCTTTTGGCTAGTTTGTCATTTTCAACTAGGAAAATAAACGAAAACAAAACAATGTACACATGCCATAATGTAATCGTCAAAATTTAAACAAACATTAATTATCAATTATTCTAAAAAATAATACGAAAATTGCTCGTCAATTGAAACCCTGTAAACAATAAGGAATGATAATGAGATAATTAAATCATTATTTATATTAGTCGATACAAGTTGGAAGATGATTCTTCTTGAATGAGATAACAGAAATAGGAAAATGAAAAAAATATATAGGAAGATTAAATTATATTGTATCAATGGTGAAATAATGTGTTTTAATGGTTACGACGTTCTCTTTTGTGGTTCTATAAAGGTTTGTTTTGACTCTTCGTGAGCCGAGAGGTCTATTGTCACGAAGGGAAGACGGTGAAAGCGACTTCTGGAAGAGGGAAAAGTGTACACGTGGACATACAGCTGTTAAAAATAATTGTGGAAAATATTTGGGGGGGGGGGAGGCAGCTGGTCCTCGGCTGTCAGATGTGGACGACGGAGAGGGATAAATGGCGACCAGCACGTTTGGCTTGCGGCGAGCCTAAATGGACGTCGAAACACACAGACGGGCGGAATTGAAACCGGCCAGAACTGGAACGGCGAATTAATGGAATTGTCGCGTCAATTAAGGCTGCCTGGAATAGAACTGAGAGGCAACTCTCAATTGGGTGATGTAATGCTCCGATGATGACGCCGCTAAGTACAGTCTCCCCTGCAAGAACAATTAACAGTGGCAGCCGGCGTCTCCATGTCTCCGCCTCTATACGACGCCAACGCTCACTCCAATTGGGAACACTTTTCTTATAATATATTTATGTTTATTTAAAACCAAGACTCTGAAATTATTATGAAAATTACGTTTGGGACAATAAAATTTTCTCCATTACAGCTTTTCATAAAAGGCACATCACAAAGTGAATTATTTCATGCAGATGTTTTAATTAACTTTCCCCAGTCGTGTGTATTTAGACCCGCTTCTCAGAGTGGAGTTCCCATTTCTACAACTCTCAATTCTCGTCCTAATCCCCGATTAAATATCATGTTTATTTATTCCACCTAACCATTTGGCCGCACTATAATTACATATGACATTCCAAAGTATTTAAAGTTTTACTATTCCCGTTGTTTCTATTCTAATCAAACGGCTTTTAGTTTAATTATTAATCAAATAGTGACACTGTACACTCAAATGGGTTGAATTACTGTATTACTGACAGTTCAATATGAGGGTTAATAGAGGAAAAACCAAGGCAATGGAGTGTAGGATGGGAATTAGTGGAATAACGAAGGGTGTTCGATTGGGAAGGGATATTTTGACGAAAGTTAAGGAATTCTGCTACTTGGGAAGCTTAATAACTAGGGATGGTAGAAGTATAATAGACAAGCACAGACAAAAAACAAAAAGAGGAATTTACTTACGGGTAATATATGTGTGAATATTATGAAATCGTTGCTAAAATTGTTCGTTTTGGAGCGTGGCGTTATATGGGTACGAAACATGGACTGTAGAAGTTGCAGAGAGGAAAAGAATAGAAGCCTTTGAAATGTGGTGCTATTGGAGAATGAGAAGGGCGGATAGAATCACTAACGAGGAAGTTATGAGCAGAATAGGGGAAGATCGAACAATATGGAGGACATTGTCCAAGAGCAGGGATACATTAATAGGCCACGTTTTAAAACACGAGGGTCTGGTAAAATTACCATTAGAGGGAAGTGTGTGCGGTAAGAACTAATGTGGAAGGCAGAGGATGGAATGCGCTAAGCAGAATAGGAAGGATGTGGGATGTTTTTAATAAATTCCCCATTTATTTAATTATTTACCCTTTAATTTTATTCCATCACACCCCTCCCTACAATTAAAACGAGTGTTCAAAATTAAGAGAGTAAAATTACAGTATAGATGGAAGAATTCGAACGTTATTAACGGTATCGGCAGTCCAAATATTACTAAAAGACCCAAAACATAAAGTGTTAATACAAGTTACACCATTATTAATGTGGTTTATTGAAATTGTGACTTTAAATCATATTAAAAATATACGATGTATATGGACAGCGTGAAGTCGAAGGTTCCGAACCTATTTTAGTCTGACGGGAATGTAATTGGGATATTATATTTGCATATAACTACTTAAACAGTCTACCTAAAGATGCAGTGTAATTATTTATTTTAAATCCTCAATCTTGAAACGCAAAAATTTTTCAATATATATTATTTTGTGGAGTGTGTAGTTTATCAGAAACAGTTCTCTATCTACCAACCATATATGCTGTTACGAGCGTCATTACATACATTTCAGATCAAAACCCACACTTCTAAAGTGTTCCTTAGTGTGAATTGTATTTTTGTTTACTTTGTATATAGCTGCCCCCGGGCAAATACCCAATAGCAGCTAAGTAATAATTAGTATTATTAAAACGATTAACGTCTGCTATTCAATAACAAATTAAATAATTTCCGACCAATTTTTACAGAGAGTTTTTATTTTTTATTTAAACGACGTTGCGGCGCATATTCGCGTCTTCAGGTTTATAATCAAATTATTATTATTGTATTGATAATTATTTTTAAAATACAATTATCAAAACAATAATGTTATTATAAACCTGAAGAAGACGCGAATATGCGCCGAAGCGTCGTTTAAATAAATAATTATTATGTATGTTTGGTGCACCAGTTCTCGAGGCAGAATTTGCGAACGGGTAATTATCGAAGAAAGAGTCGTGTTTAATTTTTGGAGATGTAAGTTATGTATTGCGAATGTTAATGGCGCGGTAGGAGAGCGCGTGTCAGCTACTACGAGGCCATAAATCTCCCTCCGTAGCTCCTCCAGAGCCACCGGCGAACCGTGAGTTATGAGGCATGGCCACCTGGTCTGGTCACCGCGCACTATCAGCAGCTACGATCACACACCGCACTCAACCTCAATACCGTCCAAAGTGTCCACTGGAAACCTGGGGGAAGGACCTTATCAGATGATTCCAGCCCAGATAAGCATCTGCGTTGCTACTGAACCCTGGCGCCTTTACAATTGTCCAGATCTTCGATCAGGTTTGTCATCATACTCTTGGGTTCTTCGCATTTTAACTTCATTCAATCCTCGTCAGTTAATGGACAAACGGGCATGGTTCTACATCAATCAACTGACGTAATCCACCGTTTTTTTCTGGATAATGCCTATCTAATTTTACAAGACAGGGTAAGAAAAAATCGGCCTACGTTTATGGTATTTGTAGATTGAGAAAAACCATTTAATAATGTGAACTGGAACACACTATAAAGGATTTTGAAGAGCACTGGAATCAAATATCGAAAGAAAGAGGCTTATACATAACCTCTACAGAAGACAAGCAGCAAGAATTAGAATAGAAGATCAAGAACGGAGTATGACAAGGATGTAGTCTGTCGCCCATGCTGTTTAACTTATACAGAGAACTGGCGATGAAGAATGTTAAAACGGAATATGGAAAAGGAATCATACTGCAAGGAGAAGAAATAAAACCTTGCGCTTTGCCGACGATACTGCAGTGTTAGGGGAATCAGAAGAAGACTTGGAAACCATAATAAATTGCATGAACCGAGTCCTGGAGAATGAGTTCAATAAGAGTATTAATAGAGGGAAAACCAAGGTAATGGAGTGTAGTTTGGGAAACAATGGAATAACGAAGGGCGTTAGATTGGGAAGGAATATTTTGAGGGAAGTTAAGGAATTCTGCTACTAGTGAAGTGTAATAACTAGGGATAGTAGAAGTATAGTAGACATAAAGAGTAGGATAGCATAGATAAGGAAGGCTTTCGCGAAAAAGAGGAATTTACGTACGGGTAATATAAGTGTGAATATTAAGAAAACATTGCTAAAAATGTTCGTATAGAGACGTTATATGGGTGCAAAACGTGGACGATAGGAGCTCCGGAAAGGAAACTTATAGAAACCTTTGAAATGTAATTCTATAGACGATGCTGAAAATCAGATGGGTGGATAGAGTAACTAACGAGGAAGTTCTAAAAAGAATAGGGGAAAAGCGAACAATATGAAGGATGTGACCAAGAGAAGGGATAGATTTATAGACCACGTTTGAGACAGAAGGATCTTGTAAAATTTGCATTAGAGGGAATAGCGAGGGCAAAAAATAGAAAAGGGAAGCCAAAGATGTGGGATCTGGTAGTTATGCAATAATAAAAAGGCTTGCGCAGAAATGTTTACCATGGTGGATTGCATAAGACCAGTCATAGGACTGAAAACTGCAACAACTTCTTGAAAGCTTTGAATTTTTTTTTCCAATATGAATTGAAACAGTAAGCAGAGTTAGAATAAGTTTTGATTGAATGAGGATGGTATGAGGACGAACAGTTTTTCGGAAAAAACGCGAGCTGAGCTGAAGACACTCTGATAAGGTACTGTTTGGTATCTGACCTTACGTATAATCAAATAAATTCGAAGACTTGTTCAGGCATGGATAAAGTATACTCCGTTTTGAACGAAAAGATAATTTATTGGTTGTTAATAGAGAGATAAGTTTTTAATATAGGTACTAGGAGCATATGATGATATTGAGGAACATCGATCCATGTCTGAATCAGCCTTGCATGAGCAGTGCTTCTGTAACTTCGTGTTCCCTATCACCTATGGAGATAGCGCGAGACGCAGATGCTGCATCCTTACTTACGTAAGTCTCTCGCATGACTCAACTGTTTGTTGTCTCTTCCGGCCCAGGCTCTCAGCAAAAACATATCTCCACACCTCTATCCCACGCCATTACGGCCTCGGTATGTCAGACTCGAATTCAGAACATGAGCCATACAAGAAACAAACCTTACTCCCAACAGAACAAGTTAACTTCCTAAGGACACCTAAAAATATGTCGCTCTTATAATAGACTTCTTTTATTTTTGAAAACACAGATTTCTCTGGACATTAGCAAACTTGTTTACTGAAATTATAATAGAAATACCGCACAATTAAATTAACGCTGTAGCAATCCAAGATAAATATGAAAATAGCAATGTTAGAGAAAAGTTATCAGTCACTTAGGCTAATCCGATTTATGCTCCCGATGAGATGATTTCTTGACGGCGTCTGCGGTCGTTGGCGTCGTATCTATGAACTGTTATTAACTCATTTTCAGCTTCGCAGTTGTAGACTGTCTGCATAGTTCAAGTACGAAAGCCTTCCTTGCCTGTACTATCCTACTCTAATCATTATGCTGCTGAAGTAGCAGAATTCCTTAACTTCCTTCAAAACATCCCTTCACAGTCTATCACCCCTTTGTTATTCCACTGTTTCCCATACTACACTCCATTGCCTTGGTTTTCCCTCTATTAATCCTCATATTGTACTCTTCCTCCAGGACCAGGTTCATGACATTTATTATGGTTTTCAAGTATTCTTCTGACTCCCTTAATACTAAAAAATTATCGAAAAAGCGTAGAGTTTTTATTTCTTCTCCTTGCAATAAGAAAATTCATCTTTACAGGTCACTATGAATTTTTTTTCAGTCACTATCTGAAATTTTTTCATTAATTTTATTTCAGATTTTTTTTCGTATTTACGTGTCCCTACAGAACAATTTTGTATATTCTCGTAAAAGATTCCATAGATTATAGCAACGTTCGTTTAGCTCAAATATTCTACTTTCTCTCTTCCCAACAATGATTTCTGCTGCGGATGTAGTTGAAATTATTATTCAATGTTGACAAATTATGTTATAACGTTTCAGAAAAGATGTACAACGGAAAGTTGGAATAGTTTTTTCTCTAAACGTGATAACTCTTACAAAAAATACTATTTTCATCAAATTAAAAATGTATGTCTCCGCATTTTGTTCCAGAATAGAATCATTACCGTAAATGTTTGACATATTTCCTATTCACAAATAATATTTAACTTGAGGATAAAGGAAACAAATGTGTGTGAACCAAGACTGCTTTCTTAACTCCCTACATCCAGCGAAATTCGGACAAGGACCCGTGAAAGTGACTAATAGATACGATATTATAAATCATCTGTCTCCGCTTTTGCGTCTGAATTCAGATTCTCTCTCGGTTCGACTAAATTAATTAGGTCCGGATTGTCTCGCCGTATCTCGGATTCATTCCTCGATCCCTGAAGAGAAGTAGACTTTTTACTGTTACAAAAGAGCGATGAATCCTTTCTTCATCACTTACACTTCGTCCTTTCTTTCCGCTCATGTTCGGAAACAATACAAACTCCCCAAAGGCAACTATCAGATGTTCGCATCTATGCCATTCTTCAATGCCCATAAATAGATACCCAAAGGCATCCACTTTCTATTGTATTGTTGTTTTTATACTCTTCAGTTGAGTCGTTGAATTCATTTTTCCTCCTTAGACATCAATTCAATCCAATGGACACCATGCAATGACTTATGAATGTGTTTTACAACACGATGGTCAAGTAATTTTTATGTTTATACCCGTCCGCAAACATGCCAGGTAGGCAGCTGTAATTTGAAGATCAAAAAAAAGAAAGTAGAAAACAGGAAAAGAGTAAGGCAAGGATACAGTTTGTCACCCATGGTGTTTAGCTTATATTTTGAACAGACGATAAAGAAAGCTAAAACGGAACATGGAAAAGGAATCATACTGCAAGAAATAAAAACCCTATTGTAATATTAGGGGGGCCAGAAGAAGACTTGGAAACCATAATGAACGGCATGACCGTAGCCCTGTAGGAAGAGTACAACACGAGGATTAATAAAGGGAAAACCTAGGGTATGGAGTGTAGTAGGAAAATTAGTGGAATAACAAAGGGTGTTAGATTGGGAAGGGATGTTTTGAAAGAAGCTAAGCAATTCTGCTACTAGTGAAGCGTAATTACTAGGAATGGTAGAAGTATGGTAGACAAGCACAGGCAAGGTAGGTTTCCGCAAAAAGAGGGTAATATAAGTGTGAATATTAGGAAATTGTTGCTAAAATTGTTCGTTTGAAGCGTGGCGTTATATGGGTGCGAAACATGTTGCAGAAAGGAAGAGAAATGTGATGCTGTAGGGGAATGAGATGCGTCCATAGAATATCACTAACGAGGAATTTCTAAACAGAATAGGAAAAGAACGAACAATATGGAGGACTTTGATCAAGAGAAGGGATTGATTAATAGGCCAGGTTTTGAGACGTGAGGGTCTTGTAAAATTAGCATTACAGGGAATGTATGGGGTAAGAACAGAAGAGGGTAGCCTAGGATGGAATACGCTAAGCAGGTTAAAGAGGATGTGGTGGGTATGTAGAAATGAAAAGGCTTGCGCAGGATACGTTAAATAGAAACTTGCACCAGACTAGTCTAAAGACTCAATCCAACAACAACATTCAATCAATTCCGCGAATGTTCCACAACAATCACGAATCGTCTAATCAAATGGTGTACTTCACAGAAATAGAAACATGAAATCTGGCCTAGTAATCTGTCCCTTCTCTTGGTGACAGTTCTCCATGTTGTTCTTAGTTCTCTTATCCTCCTTACAACTTCCTGGTTAGTAACCCTATGCACCCATCTGAAATAATTAAATACATACAGTATTTGTGATGCCATTAAGGTACCGGAAGAATTTTTGGCTTCTGTATTTTCGCCGCGTGTAATCTTGACTCCTTTAGTGGGCTGGGAGAATTTTACCTTTTATTAAAGAACCAAGAATATTTTCACTGTGTCAATGCACTCGATTATTATTCCAGTTGTGAAGATATAAACAGTACGTCGGCTAAACCACATGAGATTAAATACTGTACGGGGTTAGTACAGGAAAGTAGTCATAAATCTTTTTTTAATATCTTGAAAACTAAGGAAATTTTATTTTAATGGAACAAGAAATTGTTTGCAGTATTAACCAAAGCGTTATTTTAGAATCGCGTGCGTGTTTTTGTGTTATCACTTGGGGGGAAAACATGAAATTTTCCTGCGTAAAAAGAGGTGTAAGTTCCCTTCAGACGGGTCAAAAATTTAAAATCTATTTTCTTTGACGATAAAGTCGCTGTTGGTTGGTACCAATGTAAATTTATACCGACGTATTGTTACACCGAGGTTGTGATGTAAGTGTTCACTGATTACAAGACGCTGTATAGGCCTACAAGGTTCACTGGAGACGCGACGTGTTGCATACCTGCAGATGTCGCCGCGTGTTGTATTTGTATTCATCGTGAGCGATGGAGGGTCTCGTCGTGTAAGACATCACAACTGAATTATAAGGAAAGCATGGTAATTTCGTAATGCAGGGCAGAGGACAGTGGGACGAAATGTCACGTCCTTGGCAACCACAGCGAAAGTCAAGTTCACCAGTCCACTGGCATCACGCCACCTCGTCCTCTTCCAGAAACTATTAAGTTCTAGCAGAAATTACTTGAAGCCGAATAGACAATACTATATACAGTTTTTATACTCGAAAAATTAATATGTCTATTAAAATCTAGACGTTTTATAATGTTATACAATCATAAACCCTGAGCTAATCTGAATCTATTCCCGATCAGATACACAAAATAAATTATTTATCTTAATTATTTTTATATTCATCAGTCCTCTTTTTCCTTATTTTTATTTATAAAGTTTTAATACGTAAGTCTTTGTAATTATTTTCCTATATTTAATATGTTCATTGCGTTACTTGGAATTTGACATAAGGTTAAATGTCATGGTTAAGGAAGTATTATGCATGTCCTGAATAAATTAGTTTCCGGAACCAATTATTTTCAACATTGCCGCCATTATTAATTATGGAAAACAAAATAAACATTTTTCACAACGTGTAACGGATCTTGAGAGATCGGAAAAGTCGACGACAAATCGGCATCGTAATAAAAGCTGGAAATCAAATTAACGACCAATTTTAGAGGCAATTTTTTCGTTTTAGATTAAATGACAATTCGTGTCCAATGTTTGGACATATTCAGCTTTTAAATTTTGTTTCAATGATTCAAAATGTGTAAAAATACAAACTTGACTGCCTCCAATGGCAGCTTCAACCAAAATAATTAATTTAGTTTCTTTAGTATTAGACGTTGATAGATTTACTTTTTTAAATGGTGAATTGTCAATTTTCATCTTATTTAACGTGATTACTGATCTGGCGAGATGATTTCCAGGAGCGTGTCGTGGCAGTCGCTTCCAAGTTCCTCCGTCGATGACGTGGAATCCTCCGGAGACCTTTAATCATTACTCTCTGTCAACAACTACCCTCTTTGTACTACCCGATTTTTTCCGATTAATTCTCCTTCTCCTTTTTTCTCTTATGACTTGCACTTTCCACTCTTAGCTAACTGCTCTACATAACTCTCTGATACGTTCTATTGTAGCACACTCTCCAATGACTTCATCTCTGCATCACTCTCTCATAACGGTTGCTCGTTGAACAATTCTCTTCGTCTTAGCATTTTCCTTTTCCCACCAATTCTTCTCCAAAATTGTCAAATTGCGACCTTCTAAACCCACATCCTCAAAACCCATTAACTTTTGTCATGCGAGACTTAATTATAATAATTTAATTTTTTTGTCGATTCCAATCTCTAAAAGATTCCCCCACAACATTTTATTTCTGTTTCCACCTAAACAAGGGCGCAGATTCCTTCTGAAATTCGCAAAGAGCTTTGACTACTTTTGTTCTCCATGTGCCTATTCACAAAGAATCACACTGAAATTCATATTAAAATACTTTTTTTTCTAAAACAAATTGCTCTGCTTGTTAATTATAACGTTTTTACCCGGAGTATGTATGTTGTTGTGCTCGATGATAACTGTTGTTTACGTCATCATGAGCCATATAGATAACAAATGTTAATGATGGTAGCTTTGCCGTTGTGAAATATCAAGTTGTCGCCATAAGCCGAGGTCCGTATGTGTTGTAATTCTCGTAAAATTTATTCTTTGTAATGCCACTGCACTTGAACATAAAATTCTCGATCACGTCATGTAGAAGAATATCAGCCATTAAACGCAAAAGAAACATTAAGTCCTAACTCACTGCTCACAATTATTTCATATGTATTTTTGTCACTAAACCACTGTGACGTGTTTTAAAAAGTATGGATAGTAAAACAATTAATGTCCTCTTACAGACTTATTCTTTAAATGTAATTAGTAACAACAACGTCTCAGCATATTTTTATGCCTTCTTCGGGTTTTCTTCCTATAGAGGAAATATTTACTGCAAATTAAAAGATTAAAGAAGGCATAAAAATATGTCGAAACGTTGTTGTTACTAATTAAATTTAAAGAATAAAATTTGTAATTAATTGTTTTATTATATCTAACACGCTAAATTAAAACTTTTTAACTATCTATAATTCTCTCCTAATATAACTTTTGGCTTAATTTAACAAAAAGATTAATTTTAGTGTTAATGTATCAATCTTTAAATATTTATTGCCGATGACTTTAACGTTACTCTTCATTTTGTTTGTGTGTGATGACTGTTCATCACGCTTATGGATAGAATAATAAACGTTGGCGATTTTTATTTTATTTTACTGCAATAGAACTCGAAAGAAATTAAATAAGCAGCCAACATAAGTACTTCAATATTTTACAAGAAAATGTAGTATTTAAGTTCATAAATTTCAATTAAAAATATATTATATGGACAAAGGAACAGACAATTGTCGAGATTAATAATGAACAGATAAATTTTTATACTTGAAGAAGTTTCAAATGGGAGACGAAACGTTGTATATTTCACACTTAAAATAAAATAAAAGAACTGTCAAAGAGGCTGTTATAACTCATATAATACTATTGTCTGTTTATTTTTCCATATAATTACTGTGTTATTAGAACTTTAATATATTATTTAATCGGTATGTTGTGATCAGTCGTTAAATTTTTGTCTTTTTTGGATAATTATTTGTTATGGATTATTGTTATTAGCATGAAGTAGTTGTTATTTAACTTTTGCATAAAAACTATCCTATTCGAAATTAAAATTATCAATATATTTCAGTGTTATTTGGATTGTTAAGATTGGTTTTGGGAGTGATTGAGAGGAACACGGCAAAAGAGTCAGAAAAATAAAATCAGAAGTATGGTTGTTAAATCCATGTCTTAACTTTAAAATATCTTATCAGGCAAGTGAATAATTTTATATAATAAGAAATTTTCAAACCTTTTTATGGTTAATAATATTTTAAAATAAATTAAAATTTTGCTATTATTGTATTTTAAGTTGTTAGGTTATAAAAATGTTTGTTTTAATTATGTTCGTACTTAAGCATTCAAGTTTGTATCCTTTCTGAATGCATGTATTCAATTTAATATTTCTAGTACTTTACATTCATTAGAAAAGATTTTATAGGGATCTTTGGGATATTATATTTAGCTGATCTTTTTTATGTATAGAATTGTATTTTAAAGAAATACTTGGTTCAAGTTTATTGAAATTTCAACATTTTTTAAAGTAACAGAATCCAAGAAATTAACATAGAAGACCAATTAAGCATACGCAGAAATAAAATTATTCAAACAGAACGAAACATTAAAAATCCAGGAAAGGCACTGATTGCGAAATGGAAATTCAATCTTACGTCTATAGGATGAGGGATTATAGTTACGTTACTTATAACAGAATGTGTGAGTGCGGAAATCCCAGGGAATTATAAAAAAATTAAGCTGAAGAAACTGTATTCGATTTTTTTACTTAACTGAATAAATCATAAGCCTTGGCAGTGTATAAAGTAGTATTCTGAGTAGAGGTTTTAAATTATTTTATAATTTTGATTTTATCGAAAATTTTGATCCATATTCAATTAATTATAATGCACGATTAAACCAGAAATTTCTGAGATGTTACTAAATCTCTGAGAGTTTTTAATTCGCATAAAATAATCGGCGCATCATAACGAGATTACAATATAAATAATATGTAGAAAATTCATTCAGGCATCAACCAGAGTTTTAAGTCATTAACGGTAAAATGGTCAGATACACACAACCTTTATATAGAAAGAGCAAAACCTTTCCGCTACTGTTCAAAGAACTTTTCAGATATTATCTATAAAAGGTTCTAGGCACAGTGAGGAAGCTCTTTCTCCATAGAGTTTTGCTTGTGTCCGATCATTTTATCATTGTTAACTTGTTAGTGTAATATTTATTTATTTGACAGGATCTTCAGTTTCCCCTCTTTCATGTCTATTGTTGACAATCACTATTTTATCTAAGCTAATTTATACGACTTCGGTATATCTAAGTTTAATATTACTGGAATTTCGGTTCAAAATATTTGTATTATTAAACTCGAAATACTTTCCAGTACTTTCTGAAAAAATCTTTTTGTATAATACTGCATATACAGGCATTGGTCACAATTCTACAAATGTATTCGTCACACGTTTAGTTCATTTATAAAAACTATGGCGTTTTATTGTATTTGACAAGTGTTTAATTTCATTCAGAATTTTAATGAATGCAATAAATAGATTATCGAAGGAAACATTCTGTCGTCATCTACTGAGAATGTTTCCTTCAACAATTACACCGGGAAAGCCTACGACCTTTGAAAATAGATTATCTATCATAATTTTTCAAATTTCAAACTGCCAGTTTCTTAAACACTAAGTATTAAAGTTCTCTTCGACGCTACGTTTCGTCTAACTTTTTTAACTTCTTCAGCTTCCAAAGGAATTAGTTCCCAAGAGAAATTAACTTTTTAATGGTTAAAAATACACAAAGAAGATGAGAATTTCGCTTTCTGGACTGAGTCTAATGACAGTCACGGACATTATAAACTGTACGAAACGTTGTACAGAACTTAAATAAATAGCCAAATAGATCAATAATCTGACATATTGAATTAAAGAATCCAGCTAATTTCTCGCGCAAACAATATTGATATTTACAAAAAATACTATGTATGTTCATAAATGTTAATAAAACTATAATTATTTGACCAAAGAAGCAGACAGAAGTATTAATCTAGTGAACAAAGCCCAAAGCCCGCGTATTTATAAACCAAAGATATATACAAATATGGACGAAACCTTGTAAAAGTATTAAGTAAATATCAATATTGTTTGCTGACAAATTGGATGGATTTTTATTTATTTATTTAATAAACAGCGCTGATATCAGCTTATTCGTAAATTGTAAAAAATTCTTATGACTATGTCGAAAATTTCTAATCGAAGATACTGGAGACTCTGCAAAAGGTTTTTATTACTGGTAAATATATCGTAAATAGGTATATACTACTCAATAAATATTTAAATTTGCAAATATTAATCGTATTTATGGAAGATCTAAAGAAGGGGAACGTTGTTGACTTAAAAGAAGAACTTGATTGCTGATTGGTATCTCAGTATGGAAATGTTTCCAGATTTAAGGCTGATTCCCAGATTATGTTCTTTACTATACGTTTTTGTTTAACAGTTCTTGTTCGAGTTCTGGAAGCTGACTCCCAACTTCAAACGTACAATGAGAAATATCATAAACCCTGTTGGAAATTTTTGAAGTTTCAGAAGAAAACCTTAAACATATGAGTTTCTGAAATTATTAATATAAACCTAAAAATTTTACTTTAAATATCCAGAGTGCTACAAATGCTCTAAGTCATATCTATGACGCTGTATTTCTTTGGTTCTGTATTGTCTGTGATTTTGGCATGTAGTTGTAAATTAGTCTATTCTTTTAAAGTTACTGATGACGTCTGCCGTCGATCAGATTAGATTTTTCATATATAAATTTGTTTTGTCTATTTTGGCCATACTATATACTAGAAACCATGATCCGTTCGTTCAGGGTGGTGGAACGCATCTGGAATGCGTGGACGCTGAGACTGGATCAGGCAGATGGACGTTGGACGCGTTCTTCATTCAGCATATGGCTAGCACGTTGCCAGCCTCGGACAATGCCAGCTCAAATTAAAGCAGTTGTAGCACTTCACCTTACATAACAAACAGTTGGTAATCGTTTGCTTGTTGTGGGGCTACGGTCTCGTGTCCTGCTCCAGTCCACAGACGGACACGTTGGTGGTGAAGAAACTGGAACCGCTGTGGAAGAGTTTGGACATTGGTATTTCCACCATGAGTTTGGAGGGACAGAAGCCGAGACACTCATAGGACGCCAATATGACCCCATGTCACATCTAACAGTTGTCCTGGTCCACTTTAGCGTGTCTCATCTACCTGACTCAAGGAATAGAGAAGCATTAATTCCATAAAAATTCAGCATTGCAGCATAATATTTCCGTGACATTTTTCGGTTGTTGTTGATGATGGCAGCTTGACTGTCGAGTCCTCTGGCGGGTTGTTGCGCGCTTTGCAAGCAGTCGGGCTCTGAGGTTGGGCGCCTCCACAGTATAGCGACGTAAGACCGCGCGGCAACACTGTTCGATAAGCTGGCCTGTAAGGAAAGGAGAGGAGAGGCGAGGAGAGCAGAGGAGAAGCGAAGAGAGGAGAAAGGAGAGGACGAAGGGAGGGGGAACTTATCGGCCCGCATCTTGCAGGCCCGCTGACCCCTGCGGTCCCAGCGTCGATCCCTCAGGACCTCTTACGCTCCGATCTGACCAATTTACGGGGACAATTCCCCATAGCTGCATAATGTTAGCTATGAATCTGTAAAGTACGGGAGGTGTGAGTCTTCCTATTCGAAACTGCAACAACAAAACACTTTCTCTACAAAAATCATTTCCCAATTCTAATCAATCCGTACATCTATAAATAAATTATACTCCTCTAATTTGATTATAACGAGAAACCGACATGAAATAACGCAGAGTCGAAACTACTGAAACTGAAAACGAGAAACAAGTAAATGAAACTATTAACGAGTCAGTTGACCGGTTCTAATATGGTAATAAATAAAATACAAATCATGGCCAAAAGTCAGAAGTGGAATAATTTAATTTAAATACGTCTCGTCACCCAATTTTAGGGACCTCCTCAGTTCCTTAATTAAAATATTACAAAATTTCATGTCGCTGCTACAGAGCATGGACCGAAGGTTGCAGAAGCATGCAACATGAAATTTTGTAATATTTTAATTAAAGAACTGAGGAGGTCCCTAAATTGGGCGACGAAACGTATTGCAACTAAACTATTCCATTTCTGACTTTTTGCCATACTTTGCATATTATTTATAATATTAAGTCAGATTAATTTAATTAAAATTATCCTTGTTGCGATTTTCTGAACATATCGTGAGAATAGAAACAGAATATGCTGCAGGGAAATATATAGAGCTTTTTAATAAGGGCCGTTCGATGTTGAAATGGAATAAAATAAGTTGTGTGTGTGTGTTATTAACAAAATTATTTTTCTTTTTGAAAGACCTACGTATGAACTTTCAAATAGAAAATTAATTTCATTAATACCTCACACACAGTTTATTTTATTCCATTTCAACATCGAACCACACTTATTAAAAACCCTTATAGTATTCTTGGTATTAAAATGGAAATAAACCGGAGTAAATTGGAATACAAATATTAGAGGCTTCTAAGCTTCATGCTATATAAATTATTCACAAACTTAACGGTAGAAATTTAACCATTAAAGTGAGCCGGAAGTTTCAATGTTACAATAGTGCTTTTTAGGTGCATTTTTCTGGGAAACTGTCATAGACACAACACTGAATTTTCACATATTATTTTTAATCTGATGGTATGTGTGTCAAAGTAGAATAAATAAATTATTATCTTTATATTTATAATGATTAATTTACTTACTACGGAAAAATAATTTTTTCCGCTCCAAAACACAAAGTATATTGGTAAAAATAAAGAAAAATATTCTGTGAAATTTTCACTGCTGTTTCTATAACGGTTTCCATCAAAAGATTATTTATTTTAGTAGTAGTAAGATATGTCCTTACGACTTCCCTTAAAAGATGCAAGAAAATTTCATGAACCTGTTCTTTATTCTATTGAATAATGAAAATTTTACGAAAAGTATTGTTCATAAATTTTTTTCATCTAATTATTATATCACGCCTGTTGATGACTAATTAAAGTGAATTAATAAAAAAGACCTTTGACAGACAGTAGCTTTTTATTGCAGTTCTATGCAAATCGACGTTTCGGTACGTGTTTGTACACTCCTCAAGTTTAAAAATTATATTCTCAAAAAAATAAATACAATTAACATTCAAAAAAGGGTCGCAAGCATACCAACAATAACATTGAGGCATAACGAGGTACATTGACACTTCGAACCTTTTCTGACTTGTTAATTCACTTTATTTATTTGAAAATAGATATTTTAACTTTGAGAAGGGTACAAATAGATACCGAAACGTTGGTTTACATAATCCTATAATACAAAACTGTTTCCTGCCTAATTTCGTTTCCATTAATTCACATACTAGACAATATTAATCTAAAACGCGCACCTGAAATACAAAATAAATTATAAAAATAATTCTTAGCAAAAGGTATTATGGGATGGTAAACGTTTAAAAGAAAGTTATATTTATCAGACTTCATTGAATGCTGTTAATCACAAATATAATTTATTAGAATAAAAGAAGTATAACATGTCAAGAAAGTAAAACATTGTCACGACATATCGTTCCTTTTAGAAACAAATATATATTTTTTTAAGTTTCAATGTATTCTTTTAAATTTAATAAAACATATTCAAAATTTTCTCCACAAAATTTGAGATATATATCGATATTTGAATAACTATATATTATTCTGGCTTTTAAAAGTTTTATTTATCATTTATGTACGATAAGACGAGCCAATTTTTATTTTATTAGTGTGTTTGATTTTTCATTTAATTATATTGCTGACAAATTCTTAATGTCAGTAAAAGTGAAAGGATGGGAGTAAGTGCAACCTACTGCGGAACCGGAATTTGAAAATTGCACTGTTGTGTATAATGAACAAGAATCACAAAATGAGGGATGAGAATAGTTTTTTTGTGAGAAATTGAGGAATAATTATGTATTTAGTGGAACATATAAGAAATCTTAACTTGTCACTGTCAGGATATGTCGCGATAAGAAACGGTTGGTGTAGAAGCGAGTTTTGTCATTTGAAGTCCTTAGAAATCACCAGAAAGGATATTTTTATAGCTGAAACAGGAGCATTAAAATAACGTAAGGAAGGTGGAGAAGGTCGAGTGTAGTATTTAGGACTGTATTTGCTATTACGCCACGGCCGCGGACCAGCCAGACAGGTGCGAAGGTAGCTGTAGCTGGTGAAAGTGAGGCCTGCTTCCTAGGGTCTTCGTTAGCGCAATTCTCCGTTAATGAGCAGCTACCGTGAAGAAACGTCTTCCAAGGCACAAACCGTCGTGAGATAAGACGTTTCAGGGCGTCGTTAAAACCATCGCCGCGGATCATCTGGAAGCAGCGACCCTGCCTGTGCTAAGACTTCCTCCCCCTCAACTTCACTCATAAAACTCACGGACCAGTCAGCGTGACTTCCAATCCGTGGCTCAGACTTACTTTTGTATTGGCCAGCACCGTATACTTTCTCAATAATTATTTCCAAAAGTATGAACAACAACAATATTGCCATAGACATGATGATTTCAGAATCACCAAGATTGTGCTACGGACCTGTTCCGACCCTTTTCGTTCAGAGCTCGGAGGTTCAATTGGACTGCATTAAAGATATTTTTAATAATAAAATACTGCCACACCAACAAATAACTGAGAAAAAACGGAACTCATAACTATCTTAGCTGAGATTCACCTGTACGCCTTTCTAAAGAACACTTTCAGTTCCCACTAAGGGATTATTACTCTTGACGTGAACTTTGACAAAAAGTTTGAAATAAAAATATGAGATTTCACGTGTAATGTATTTTGGAAAAAAGTGCTCATATAAAATTATGTGGAATGACCTATTTTTCATCCTTAAATTTGAAGACACTTTAGCGTAAGTGACGAAAAAGCATTAATTCTTTCTCGTTACTTAATTATCATATTATTGACAAACTATAAATTTATTTTTTCCAATTGTCGCTTGCAAATTTCCAGGTCATAAAGAGGTGATACAATCCTAAATTGTGGTTACCTGCTAGTTTAGACGTAGGAGTCGCTCAGGTAGCTCAGTAGGAAGAGTTCCGTCCGTCTCGGTTCAATCGATATTATCGTGAGTTAATTTATATTCCATGCTATTTTACGTACATAGTACGTTGATAATATTTAAAATAGGGATAATATAGTTTTTAAGTACAAGGATGAATATGGCAGTATAGCTGCCGAAAGCTACTATTTTTAAAATAAAATAACTCTCAAAACAGTGACCGAAAAAGAGTTTTATTACCCATTACATCAACATTTAAACGGTCCAAGAACGCAATACATACTTTGGGATATTAAATTATTTATTCTTGAATATGATTCAGATCACTAAAATGAAAACTAGAACAATAAATTCTTGTGTGGGATTTTATTCACGGCACTTCTTTATTTTATTTTAAGTTCATGAGAAATTCGCAGTTGTTTCGTTTGCTAAGTTTTTCCTTCCGCTTTTCCTTGTCATAGATAATAGAACCACAGATAACAACCAGAGCGCTGACCTCCTAATTAGTGTTGATACAGGTCAGTGACACGCTCCGACAATGAATTTATCATCTCATTATAACCTGCAGCAAATGTGCGTTTGTAATATATAGTGATTGGAGATAACGTGTGTATGTGTGTGTGTGTGTGTGCAGCGTTGATTCGAGTAATGAGAAGCACCGGAATAAAATTTTCCTGCGACTGACTGAACCGGACACAACAGAAAGTCGATTTACGTGCAGAGTGTTCACTAAACCACCTTGACCGTCAACATTTCCAAAACTGAAATAAGTAATTCAGCAAAGCACACGTTTTGATATTAGTGGAAATGTAAAGCATTGGTGACACAAATGCACGAGTCACATTATAATCCCAGCATCAACGGTTATGAGTATAAACCAATATATTTAATTGATATAGGAATAACCGGACAGATGTAGAAAATATTTCATTCAATTTCAGACGATAAAATAAAAACGCAATTTATTGCTCCTCTCCGGAATGGATTCTATGTTAATAAAATTTTATTTATCAAGTCAATATTTCATAAACGTGCTTCTGCAGATAATGAATGTCAAGACCCAATTTTGCATCAGAGATAAATAACAATTCACAGGTCAGGTTTTAAGTTTCAAAATTATACTTAAATTGCAAATAAAGTAACTGTATCCGTGTTCAATACATCGATTAAAGTCGTGAAATTTCAACGTTGATAGTTATCAAAATTTCGAGAAACGAATAAGTCGATTTTTCAGACCCCTCGATTTTGGTTGATCGTTTTACAAGGTTGTATGACGTTATATGTGAAGCACCACTCTCGTATGTGAACTTCTTTCAGACTCAATCCCTAGATCTGCAAAATTTCCAACACAGTGACATAGTACACTAAAGCCAGCTACATCACTACATATAATAGTCCTGAGTAACGATCTTCGTGAAACTCTCGGCGAACCACGGAAACGCTCGGCTTTAGCTTCGTCGAAGAAACCACGTTACAGAGAGCACACGTCAAATCAATTTTCTATAACGTTATAGTATTTAATGTTTATTATTTAGTTTAAGGTTTTTGAAGTACTTCGAAATAGTTAGTTGATACTTATCTAGCATATGGTAAGTTATAGTTCTCAAATAAATTATAACGCGGTCGTTTACCTTTAATTTGTTATGTCATGTTTAACCATTTATCTATACCGATTCTTAAACGACTCATGAATTTTAAAATTATCCAATGTAATTACATGAACGTAGATTACACTCTCAGAAGAACGCGATTTTATGTTTGTTTTCTCAAATCTTCTTCCGTGTTTAAAATTATATTTATAATTGTATTATTTAATGAACTTTCCAGGATCGCGTTGGGATAAGGATTGAATGTGAGTTGGTGAGTTGACAGTTAGGAATGACAGATTTCTGAATTCATTGTAGAATATCTCCCTTTGTCCCGTAAATGACTTTTTATGCCAACCGGTGTGAGGAAGTCATCCGTTCTCGAATAAAATTGACAGTTCAGGAATTAAAAAAGCAGCAGGTGTTTTACAAAAGTCGGAAAAGAACCGGCACCCGGCTCTCCTGTCAAAAATTTCACTACATTAAATTGAAATACGATGGCGAGAAAATTTTTATTTTCAACTTTTTACTTCGTGTAAAAACTATCAAAGCACACAAATACTGGCGTTTTTACTGAAATAATCATGCAAAACGTCACGGTTTGGCACAAGCCGGTTTCCTGTCCCGATACGGGCGAAAGATCCGTTAGCCGCTTATTAAAATAGGATTCTTGTTTAAAATATAACATAATTTCTGTTAATTGTCTCTCCAAATTGTTGGGCGATTCGGGTTGTATTTTAATGGAACTGTTTTAATTATCTGTAAATTCGTCTTTAAATTTATCTTCAGAAATTAATATAGAATACAATTCAATCAAATAACTTTCGCAAATAAAATAATAATTTACTCTTATTGTTCAAACCATAAAGAAATGAGTGTTGAGACAAAGATTGACTTCCCTGTGCTCTGATGGATCAAACAATAATGAAGGCGAGGTACAAGAATGGGGGAAAAGATCAAAGATAGAGTAGGATTGTAAATGAGAACGTGGATTGCCTCAGGCTCTGAACGGATGAGCAAAAGTTTTCAGCGTCATCCTGTGTAAGGTAAAAAGAAAATCGAAACGTTTATTCACTATAGTAAACATAATATGAACAGTTAAGTTTTGTTTTGTAACTCACCTCCTTGCATCAATGCCGTTAATTAGTTTATTTTGCGTTTGCTTTTAAGTGTGCTTTAACAGCGACTAAATATAAATCATGTTTGCTTTTGGAAAGAGATATACAGATCAATGAATTTGAAATTCTGGCGTCAGAGGAGTTTCCACTGCAGCATAACTTGAGAAGTAAAGATATTCATAACTCCATAACCATGAATCACATCATCTCCCACTGGCCCAATTACAACACTCAGAGAAGCAATTTACTAGACCAAAAAACATCATTTCTTAGGAACAGAGCATCAAAAGGCTATTATAATTTACAAAAGTTATGGAAATTTAACTCCGGCAAATTTTAAAACTTATTTTTTTCCGATGATCTCAACATTTTGTTCTCCCTGGCTTGTGGTCGTCAATAACATAACAATTGACACGACCTGAAATAAAAATAATAAATTCGTGTCGGCTGCAGACTTTACTCCATTTAGCAATTATCTATTTCTTAGAAACATAAAGAAACTTATTTATGTCTTTAATCATGACCAAAAAAAAGCTTTGGCAAACAGAGAACTCGTTTCCACTAACTTCCTGGTAATAGAAATCTAATTATATTGCCCGTGACGGTTCTTCAACTGAGCTTTGAGAAGTCAATGGCTCAAAAATTGATTTTCAGTAGCTTGCGTCTCAAAAAATTTGGAGCCAATCTAAAGCTGGTGAAGCGTTCGAGCCCGTCCGACGCAAGTTGGACTCTTAAAACAGGTTACATGGTCTCTATGTTTGACAAATTGGAGAACCTGAAGCTCGTCGTCTCCAAGTTTGAGAAATGGTTTTTCGTGTAAGGAAGGAAGTACGTTCGGGGCTTGTTCTTGGTCTCGACTGCAGTTGTCAACCGTCCCGCGTTTCCGGTCAGCAGCTGCGTCAGGCCAGCTGTAGGAAGTGCGTGGCACCATTCTGCACTCACGCACGCACAAACGAACAGGCTCCGGACATTACGCACCTAAAAGCCCTTCGCCGTATTGCAACACACTCTGCCTTCCTTCCTATATCTCTACATCGAGCAGTACCAGTATCGATTATCATAGAAGGTCTGGATGTTAAATACTGATTGCCCTCATCTGCACTTTAAAACTATTAAATGATGTAAGTGGAAAACCAGAGTGGAAGCATAACATTAAAATTTCTTTAAAACTGGTCTATTTCACATTTACTTGCGGTTCGCAAACGACTGAGGAACCGGTTGATACTTATCTCCATACATCAAAAGACCATAAGCTTACAGGTCTTATTATTAGTTTGTATTGCCGATCGTTCAATTACGTCTGACGGTTTAAATCGACATAAAAACCATTATAGGTAAATATACTAATTGTGAAGCATATGATAGGCTCATGGAGTAGATCTGAAATTAGAAATGTGGTAGCAACGAATAAGTATGGACGTAGGAGATCAGTAACAACCATCAGAATGGAAAACCCGTTAATGAGGCGTATTAGGGTCTATTATTATTCAGCTGAAGCATCGTTGACATAATTAGTGATTAGGAGACGAAATCACGTGGTCTAGTGGGAGTTAAGTTATGAAAGTTACAGGACATGGGGAAAACTGAAGTGAGGATGTGGGTAAATATGTTTGGATTACAATATTCTCCATCCCGAGATCGGGGCTTTACAACTGAACATCCTGAATAAATCGCCTTTCATGAAATATATATATCTTTTAATTTATTATTCGCACTCAATATTAATTATGATACGATTGAATAAAGGCTTCCTGAGATTCCAGTCGGAAAAACGCGACATTTCTATGAATGTCCACGTTATCATGTTGTGCCGAAATGGATCAAGAAATCTTGGGATTACAGCCATCGACTGCACACGACGTTTCGATGACTGTTCACGTCATCGTATTCACTAGATGATGATGAGGCGGATGATCATCAAAACGTCATCTGCTATCGACGACGAGTTTACTCCACTGAATCCCCAGAACCCTTATCCAGTTAATTGAAATAACTCATATATCGTGTGTCCAACCTTTTTGGCTGTTATCAAAGGAGATGGTTTAGATGTTACTCCAAAAGATGATGATGTGGAAAGGCATCGAAAACGTCACTTGCTGTCGATGACGAGTTTAAGCGGCTGGAAACCCCGGGAAGCTTTTATCAGGTACGATTGTTGTATAAGACATACATACACTGTTGGGTTAAGATAGACTACCCCTTTGTGCCAGCAATGGTGTCGCGGGCTGTGTCCGATAAAATGAAGCCGTCACTCTTACCAACTGATGTTGGTAGAGGGAAGTTGCTATTACGACGGGTGTATCGTTCGTGATGATCCAGAGACAGTTTCATTGATATTTAATTTGTTAAAAGTGCGTCAAGAGGCTCGAATTGCAGACGGACATAAGACAACTGAGAAGAAAGGTAAAGAAACAACAACACTGCTCGTATTGCAGACACGATATAATAACATTCAGATAGAAACATTTACGTGATCTCCTGATTTCAGAAGTAGTTTTTTTTTGCTAGTCATCCAGAAAACAACACGATTATTCTTTCTCCGCTCGACTTAGCCCGCTGCTGAAAACTGATCAGTGTAACTGATTTATCGTCGATATAAATTCGCCGTCACCGAGTGATGACGCTAATGATAATTCACTGCACACACAACGAGGTGGAACGAATTGCGGTTACCAGATCGGTGCGTGGATGATTTTCTTTAGACTTGGACCGTAACGACCTCTTCTCTTTTCTCTCATCCTCAACTCACGTGGTTTTTATGCTGACTACCCTGACCTTTGGCGGCGCTGAGATTGGAAGGCGTTTTCCCCTAGAAATGGCGCCTTCTCACGCGACACACGTGCTCCAACAGGTTGCCCCGGCCTCTGCGTGCATTTGCTATCATTTCATCCCCAAATCTCATTAACCTTATAGATAATTCAACAAAACTAGTAATACGAGATAATTGTTAATTAGTACATACAAAATAATTAAGAAAAGCTATAATACGAATTAAATTGGGGTGATGTCCTACTGAGCTCCAATAACATAAGAGGTAGAGCTTCGAAAAAAAACTGAGTTGACTTCTGAATCTCCTGAAAACATGAAAATTTGATGTACTTTAAAGCGGTTAAACACTCAGATTTTTAACTGTAGAAATTTTTAAAAACTGGTTGCCTTTTCTATTATACCGGGCAGTTTCTTTTATTGATAGGTCATGGCCGCGTCAAATAACAGGTTATTGGTGAGGACGAAAATAAAATCTGAGCCTCTTATCCTAGTAGCGTGGCCTATGAGTTCAGATTCTGGTTGTCATCATCTGTGCGAGGAGACTCGAGTTTGAGTAAATGTCTTCAGGATTCGAAATTGTCCACGGTCCTCCTTGCCTATAAACGTATACTTCGCACGTTTGAATGGTGAGTGGGACAGTCGTCTCAAGCCGATATCAGAACAATGTAGTTCGCATAGATAAGTGACAAATCTCGGAGAGTAAATTTTCGAGGTTCAGCGTGACTTGGAAATTCTACGTAGGTCATTTGACGTGGATTAAAATAGAAAATAACTCCATAGGAAATTCAACGGCAGCTTTGTAAAACTTTAAATGTAAAAGATGGTTAACGGAATTAGGGAAGAATTTATTTCTTGAAAAGGCTGAAAGGAAAAGGGAGTTTTTGGTACGTGATCAAAATTTTAGGAGTCGTCCTTCTAATTTCAGAGGTGTTTTTCTTTTCGTTTCGTTTTGGGGAAAGGGTTATTAGTTTAGTTTCAGGGCATTTCTCGTCCAGTGGAGCCAAAGGGTCGCTGCCAGGAATCTGCGAAGTCCATCCACAGTGAGCGCCGCGTCGGTTGCTATGCGGCTCTGGCTGCACACGCAGATTGCATTCCAATGACCGCTGTCCCTGCGAAACGATCCGGCCGATCCATCGTGGTGACGATCAATCACACGCCCCCGCACGGGTCGCTCCTGCTGCAACACGCAAAGACAACAGCTATCGCCATATCTCTAACCCCAAGGGCACACAAGAAAAATCACTGCATCGCTCTTTGTCAGAGTTTCAAATAATTTATGTCCAATCCTCCTCAACAATTTTTTTTCAAGCCCTTACGTTTGCACTAATGATTTGAGTTTTCTATTTCAAATAAAGCGAGAAGAAAATCGTACGTTTTGCTGAGAATCATAGTTCCTTGTAATTTTCATCACAGTTCCAACTTCCGTTTCTTTCAACTAGTTATAACTGATAAGGAAGGAAAACACATTCGTTATCTTCTTTATCATTTACATTATACAGACAACAAGTTACATGTAATTGTCAAACAAAACGTTGGGACAGAAAATAAAAAAAGAACTCGAAAAATATGTAAAACCATAAATATGTGTCGAAGTGAGTGGTGAAAGAAATTCATTTTAATAAACACCAGTTTTCACTGCCCGGTGTTAAATCTTCCATTAATTTAAAATTTGTCAAAAATAATAAACACTAAAATTTTGCATAAACATAATGCTATTTAACTAAATTAGTTGTTTAGATGCGAATGCATTTTTATCGGCCAAACGAAACGGCCTTTAAAAAAACTTAAATCAAATAAGAACAATCAATATCTCTATAAAAAATAAGTTAATATTAATAGTTTATCTTAAACCAAGGTGGAGTGAAGTGCATGAACTTCTAAATTGTTATACCTGAAGATGTCTCAAGAGAGAGACGAAACGTAGTGTATTGCAACTTTTAAATTAAAACCTCTGACAAAGAAGGCTGTTATAATTCACTTAAATAATATAAAAATTAACGACTTGTTTAACAGAAGACGAGAAAAGTAATATTTTGAGCATGAATTCAGATTTTAATAGAGGTTTCGAACAACCCTAGTGGGTCCTTGTCAATATTTGGGCCAAGAACAAAGATAGTACAAAGCAAAGAATAAACACAGGATGTGACTAACAAAGATTATTTAACAATCCATCATGCATTCAATTTAATTGAGAAGTATCTATTTTTATATTAACAGAAAATTTGTGAGGGGAATATTGACATAATAGTATTTACTACTTTTTTCTCTATTATGTATTAATTATTATAATTAATTAGTCCTGTTCATGTATATTGGTTGTACTCCCTCAGCGGAAATCCATAAATGAAAATCTTACACACACACAAGACTTCAAAAGGTGGCATAATAAACATAAAGTTTCAGTATCATCATTCTCTTTGGTAACAATATTTAATTAAATAGTTTGTCAGATTTATCGCAAACAGCGATATCGATTACTACCTTCTATCAGGTCCCTTTTGAAACGGTGACACAGAAAACGACGACCTTTTGCAACTTCACGAAATTACTTTCGTGTTCTCAGGTATATAGAGATGCTTATCGGTTGCGTTCGTTCTTGAAAACTCATTTCTATAATTATAGTGACGTGTGGCACGACATGTTTCACAATATATAGCATATAAACTTTGTGACCCAAAAAATCAGATACATTTCTCTCATAACCGTGAAGGACCTTAGGAACTTAATTGAACGAATATAATCCCATCTACATATGTACCAAAAAATCCTCCATGGCTATTTTAACAGCTGTTAACTCCTTCAAGTAGGTATTCTAGATTGGTACGGATGCATTACATTATATTCTATACACTTGAGACAGTAATTTGTTCTCCTTCCTAAAAATTCCTTAAATTATAGTTACATCCATTTTTTAAAAATTCAAACATTATAAAATGTTATAAACACTCATTTTTATGCATTTCGTTCTTTGACCGTTTAAATGTTGATGTAATGGGTAATAAAAACGCCTTCACGGTCACTGTTTTGCAAGTTGTTATATTTTGAAAGAATTATAAGCAATATATTGATTGATTTGTATATTATTAGGATGAATATGGCAGTATAACTGCCGAAAACTACCTCTTTTAAAATATAATAACTTACAAAACAGTGACCGTAAGGGTTTTATTAGCCATTACATACTAATTTTTATATAAAGATAGGTCCGAGGCAGCACTAAGAAATACAAACAAGTTCAAACGTTGTTTGATTAAAAATAAAAAACTGTCTGAAAAAACCGGTCGACAATTATTTAGTTATTTAAATTCAATACAAACGAATTTAAGCGTTTTCTTTGTTTGAATGAAGAAAACTACAAATCATTCGGGAAAAACAACTAAGGAATGAAGTACAACAATAATATAAAATATCTGACTTTGTTTGTAGAGAATTAATAACGAGAAATATACCACAAAACTAAATTGATGTTGATTATCGTGGATAATAAACAGAAATAAAATTCATGACGCTAAACGGTACGACATTTGAACAGGCAGATCAGTTTTCATATCCAGAGCAATTATTACGTGCTACCTGATAGCTCTACGCGACTCATCACAGTCAGGTCTGGCTGGATAATTTTCAAAATTTTAACATTTAACGGGAACTGAATGAAAAATTCCTTCAGAATAGTTCCATAACATTTAGGAAACTTAATACAGCTTCCGAATTTGAGTCATAAGTATTATAAAATCACTCAGCACACCACTATTTTAGAATATACATAAGTGCGCCTACTCGTAGCATGTGAGAAAGGTACCCTGATTTAAAATTTTTCAGAATATTATAAAACTTATCTGATATGGACGCTGGGTTTTCTGTTGGAAGATTCCAAATGCTTTTTTATATTTTTAACAATTTTAAGAACTTGATGCATTCCGTATGGGCTATATAGATACATAAAAAAAGAGGCGGCTGGTGTATGCATTTCTTTCGTAGTTTAAAGAATCTTCACAACAATAATATTTTTAGGGTGTGAATATCTACTTCGATTCCGAAGACTTTAAACTTCTTCCCGGTAACGCAGCACGCACTTCGTGTTATCCTTCCTTCGCTGTCTGAAGTGACCATGCGCAGGATTTCGTTTCATTCCCCTGCCCGTCCACGAACTATCATTTGAACTATAAAAGAAAGAGGCGGCCTCATCATGCTACAGCGTTTGATGAATTTATAAAAATATTACTGTTTATGGACTTGTTGTGCCTTACTGAGATTAATCAAAGGTTACTTAAAGAAAACATTTTCAAGGAGCGGTATTTAGAAAACTTATTAAGTCTGAGAAAATTACCACACGATCCTACATACAATATTGCCGAAATGGGTGGTTTGTTACTATAATTAACTTTTGTTCCGTCATGTATGTACGAAGTAAAAATACTTTCATGTTACGAATTAGTGTCAATTTGATTTTATATTTTTACACTTTTAAAAATTCGTCCCTATTACACGTAATGTCAACAAATTAGAAATGTTGCATATAATATAGGGTATTGTCAACACTGCAGCTGTTGTGGTATTATTAATAATCTTCTACATCATCATCTTTAGCGTGACAACCCATTTACGGTCCTGGTTGTCCCAAGACGTTTTCGCCATTCTTCTCTATTTTTTGCCTTGCCGATCCAATTTCGTATTCCGATATTTTTAGCATCCTTTCTCACGTCCTGCTCCCATCTCGCTATCGGTCTTCTTCCTGTTGTCTTCCCTCCTGGGCTATTTATGAGGACTCTTTTGTGGTGGTCTTGAGTCTTCCAGTCTTATTAAATGTCCAGCCTATTTTAGAAGATTTTTATTATTGTAATAATATTTGGAACCCGGTATAGTTCATATACCCCTTATTTAATTGAACCGGTCCAAAAATTGTTCTTGGAGTTTTCATTACAAAGATATTAGTGTTATTAATATCTAACGTAGTTATCCCTCTAAAAATTGTTCCTTGGGGTGACGTCGAACATAACTCACGAGCCGCCATGGTTTAAAAAATATTCTAATACAAGTGTTAGTCGAAGTGATTTTTATAATGGTTGTGAGAGCCAAGTCTGTAAAAAAATGTATCCATCAATAAAACCTGAACTCAATAATAAGGGTTTTCATGTCCCTATATATCATTATTTTACATCAGTAGAATTCAGCAACAACAATAAAAATCTGATTTCTGCAATATACTCAAATATTTGGATTCAAAATTTGACGATAACGGTGATTTAATATTTGGTTAATATCGATCGTAAGTTTTGTTATTTGCTTTCTAGTGAGAAATAAGTTTATAAGTAGATGAGTAAGTTTAGTGAAGTGTTATCAAAGATGAAGGGGTGAAAGAAATTTTTATCTGTCGATACTAAAATATAGAAATTAGTTAAGCACGTCGTATTCATAATTTATGTTATGTACTGAAGTGAAGTTAAATACTGTGTACATTTGAACAAGCGCGAAAATGGGTAAGTTATATTACAGTGTTGTGTTTTCCCATTTATACATTGCAATGTTTGTTTCTACGAGAGAAATAATAAATTGTTGTAGAGCCATTGTACGTGATGGCGTATTACCTTTTATGCGTATTCCACATCGTAAAGTCGAGAGCCGACACTAATTTTATTGGCAGTTGTTTCCAGCAGTCTCGTATTTCGCGTTTGCTTTCTTCCGCTTTTACAGCGGATCGCAGAGAGAAACGCGCGGATATTTCAGAGATGCCGTTTATTCGCCGATTTTGATTTGTGACCTCTCTGACGTGGAACCTTGTTTGTAAATTAACCTCGGAGCAATATGGGAGAGGAGGAGGGGAAAAAAAAGTGTCGACAGTAAACGATCTTGAAATTTCACCCACAATTTAGCCGTGGCACGATTAATGCCGCCACGAGCTGTCCGGCGAATAAAGCGATAAATTATTCTGCTGCCCCTTATATACGTCACCTTTCACGGCCATTTAGTCCGGCGCGAACGTTCCGCTTTAACATTCGCTCGCCTTTAAACTGAAAATGCAGCGGGCGGGGGCGGGGGCGGGGGCTGGGGCGGGGGTGGCTGACGTGTTCGTTTATTTTTGCATTTTAAAACGGAGCAGAGGCGTCGCTGCACTGCCGTGAATTCTTCAAACAGTTCATCAATAGCCACGACCGACCGCAATCGCGCAGATGACTGACTGGCGCGCGCCGACTTCTGCTCCAATATTTCCCCGACAAGGCAGTTATATGACGTAAATATAACATGGCCATGGTGATTTCATAACTCGCTCCCGTTGAAGTAGCGGAATAAAGTATTTATTCAAGTGGCTCTCAAATGGATCACCTTTATACAAGGGGTTAAAAACCAATATTTCCGTAACGGACATTGCAGACTATAATTCTATTTAACAGCGCCACTTCGGACGTGACTGAATGTCCAATTTATCACCCACCAGAAATGATTTACTGTTTAATTTATTCACTGAAACTCTGGAAACACATCCAATATTAAACTGATATTATACATATATAGCGTATTTGATATACTAAGTAGAAATATGGCAAGTCTGCAACTCCCCATGAGGGAGAATACGTATTTAACAATGCAATAAAAGTTGCATTACCAGTGGAGTGTGTTTATGAACAAATCTGTGCAGCTCAAAATTCGTACGATTCAGTGTAATTAAATTAACGACCAATTTACAAACAAAATACAACAAATATAATAATATTTTGAAGTATACTTCAAAATTCTAAGCATTATTATTTATTTACTTTAACAAAACTATTTAATCATTTTGTAAAATTTCTTTTTAACAAAACATTCTTACATTAAATTAAAAAATTTATTTTGCTAGAATCCTAAAGTAATTTATAAATAAAATAAATGTTTGGCTTGTCTGTCAATTCATCTTTAATTTAATTCAATAGCATGTAATATATTAATATTGTCATTTATTAAATAATAAAAACACCGGTAAATATTATTGCAATTGACTATAATTTTTTTAACTAAGATATTTTATCTCTCTTTATTTATTTTATTTTGTTGACTAAGAAATTCCGAAATTTTAATTTAATTAGATTAAAACGATAAAACCCTTTTTACAGTTAAAACAAAATTTATTTAATAATAGAATAATTTTCAGACAGTTTTTATTTTTAATTAAACGACGTTAACAATTGATTTGAAGTAATAATAATCTGATTTTGAAAAAACACGAAGAAGGTGTGAATATGCACAGAAACGTCTTTTAATTAAAAATAAAAACTGTCGGAAAAAACTGGTCGTAAAATTATTTCATTAAATATTTTAATATCATACGTTAATTGATACACTAAAATATATCCTATTAAAATACTAGCTTGCAGGAGATTTCTACCATAATCTTCTGCAATATTAAAAGTTTATTTTATGTTTTTTATTTTCATGTTAAATTTTATTCTGACTATAATAAGTGTCATCATTTTAATCTATAGAAATATATTAACATTTACTTGACGAGAATGAAGAAAAAATTTAGTTTAATTTATTCGTGGTCAAAATATTAGTCTACTGCTCTAAAGACTTTCAAAGATTGATCTGAAATAACATTTAATTTTTTAAGTATAAGAAAAAAAATTAAACACACCACCATAAATGGTGTAAACACATGTTTATGAGTGGATTTTTTTGGCTTCGTCGATTTGAAATTCCAAAACAATTAACCTCATTTACCTCGTTTTAAATCAACGTTTCGTTAATTTTAATAACCTATTTACTTATTCGATTTTTAACTATTTGAAAAATTACAATTTTTATATATTTTTTGACTTTTGATCAACTTTTTTGGTTCAGTTAATCCTACAGAAATCGACATATTAGCAGTGATAGAAGTAAACATTTCCAGCTTAAGATATTTAGATTTACAAAAATGAAAGCTTTCTAAAATTAAATCTATTCATATAAGATTTTTTTAAGAGAAAATCTTCGATGGAGGTAGGAAGGTAGAATACTACGTTTAGTCCTGTGTAGAAAATCTTCCCAGATCGACTTTGTTTCTTTAAATTTTCTCAAATGAACAACATGATGTCTATGGTGGCATTATCTTAAAACTTAAAAATCATTGTGATTTGACAATTATATTGTCTCAAGCACTAGAGTCGTCGTAATAGGGATTCATGATTTTATTTTTAATTTAATTTTCCTGAATCGTCATTACAGTAAGCTTCCTGTTAAACGCGTATATACAGTCCACATCGAATAAACGCGTTTCGTCTTTAGCCTTCCCTAATAATTGGATTTTCAATTAATTTTCCGTTTATTATTAAAATCCTTTTCTTACTTTAAACGAGCGTGTCCAGGAGCGAGATGCGTTTACGGGTCTCCCGTCCGCGATTTGAATATATGGTAATAGACACCGAGGCTGGCCTTTGATCTAGCCAAATTACTGCATTTTTCAGCGGGCAATTATTCTGTGTGGATTGTTTTCAATAGGATTAGGAGAGGCGTACAGACACCTGTTAAATTAAATCCAATTTCGTCCGCTCGACACAAAGGGACACCCAGGCAGGGATTGGCCCTCAGTCCCGAATATGAATGCCTTTCCTCCTTTCGTATTCAGGAGCGTGGCGCCATTTTGCCGCCTCGTTGCATATCTCGCCGTCTAGATGCTTTGCCTTAAAACTACGACTCCAGATTCTCAAGACATCGTGACGTTGTCGCCTTATATTTTCTAAGCAAGCGTCTACCACTGCCAACATGCAAAAATAATAAAAATATATAGTGACTTCTTGGAGGTGCTTCAAATGAAAACTGAAGTTGAATTGATGACATTTCTTTCTCAAAAATGCAATACCAGTCTATAAAAACCTTAATAATTACATCCCGCGTTTTCAGAGAAAGGAAAACTACAACAAATTACGTAAAAATTATGTAAAAGTAATTTCTATTAATTAATTTAAGTGAAGCGGAAAATTAATTCATATTTTATGTAAAGAGAAATTAAAACGACAAAATAGAAGGTCTATTCTATTGATATAACGTTTCGTTATCGAATTTGGACCTCATCAGATAATAAATTTTTCGGTACAAAAAATTAGAAATTTTAAAGTAAGAATAATTCTTTGAAAAATGAATTATTGAAATTTTTGTTTTCTTAATTAATTTGTATGACACTTTCCTTGCTTAGTATTACTGGTCTTTTGGCGTGTTTCATGTACAGATTCCTTCTTCGTTTATGTTTGTGCTTCTTCCCAGTGAGTGTCTGTGTTTATGTTGTGTAATTTCAAATTTAGTGATTTCTAATATTTAATTCTCTAAATAATTATTTTACCTATTTTGTATGCGTACTGTAATTATTGTATTATACCCTTATATCACTAAAGGATATTATTATTTTATTTATTTTTTATTAATGTAGGCACAAAATTTGTGTGTACCGATTTTTAGTTATTAATTGGAGCTTGTACGATTTTGCACTATTTTTCGAGGAGTAATGGAACAGATAAATGAAAGCTCAGTCTTTTTCTTGCTTCAAACGAGAGAGTTACATCTGTTTACTTTTATTTTTCCGTCTTTACTGTCTCACTTATTCGAAAAACCATTTTTCACTTTTAACTGTTTAGTTAGTTATTAAATGAATGCATTGGTAAGAAGGGTTTCATAATTGTTCTATTATCATTATTCGCGTAGCCAGAATTCCCTATTTCGTGAATCAATACCGATACCGATCAATTAAATACTCTGATCGGATCACAGTCCGGATCAGCCGCTGCGGAAAATTCCTGGTATGAAACCTGTGCGGTCGTAAAACGGGCAATGAACCACTGTGGTTTACATGCGATAAATCTCTATTTCCGACATTTGCGAGTTGCAGAGACCGGTTCTCTCTTCCTGTGTCCACCACTCGAGAGTCAGCAGGGCGAGGTCTGGAGGGTTCGTCAAGAGCTCAAGAGCTGTGGACACAGCGGCTAATGGAATCTGGATGCTGACGTGGGGTGGGGGTGGGGATGCTTTGGAGGGCCGTCGTCGAAACCCGTCAGGGTGATTCAAGATCAAACGAATTACTGTCAACATACTCAGCGAGGATCTGCAAACGAGCGATAACAAGATGAACTGAGGCGCCTGATGCTGCCAATAATAACGCCGTGGTTACCGTCTCACGATACGAGGAGTCCTTCATCTACCACAGCCAAATATATACTTGTCAATATTCCCAAAGCAGAAAGGAAGGAGTGCTCCTTTACCACATTAGCATAAAAATCTCTAACAATAAAGACTTTGACCTTATAAGCAGACAGTCTTTAATAATGAGAAACAATTGCGAAGAATAAAAAAAATTGTTTGTCATTAGATAAGATTTATTGGATCCATTAGTCCTTTGTTCCTTTGTTCATTGTTCCTCTTTACCTGATGAAGTCCCAAATTCATGGACGAAACGCCGTTTTAGTTGAAAAATTTTAAATTCTCTATTCAATAGTCATTTAACTTATCAATATTAGCCTAAACTGCTTTATCTTTAAAATCAGAATTATTTTGTGAGATTAATAATAAATATAACTATTTTGTAATAAGCTTATTACATGCCGAAAAAAATGAGCTGGTTGTGAAATCTTTGGGGAACTGTTTAATGATCTCTGGAGTTCGTGCGACGTTCATCTGTTGAGTTTGTTCAAAAGACTTGTATTGTGTGTTCAATAAATACTTAGTAACCGAATAAGTATTAAGTTATTGCACGTAGCACCCACCGCGGTAAGCTAACAATAAAAAACATTAATTTATTTTTTTTGATTGTCGTTGCCCCACGCTATTTCAAGGAAACCTATGAACTGAGAACGTTGTTTTATTGCATCTTTTTATAAATTATTAGCAGGTCTATGAGGGTGATCCTGCAACAGTCAACTTCCCTTTCATAGCATAAGCACGTTTGTCGTCCTGAAACTTCGATAGCGATTATTACAGTTTCTCATATTAATAAGGTAGAGCAAGACTCAAAATTTATAGCTTTTCTCATCACTGCAAAAAAATGAGAGTTTTTTCTCAGTTATTTGTCGTCATTCTGATATTGTGTGATATTTTAAAAATGTGTTAACGTAAAATCTTATATTTTTGTCACTAAAATATTAATATTGGCCTACAAAATTTTTTCGTAGATTTCCAACCTCAAGTTCCAAAACGTTGTTTTGATTTTAAACTTAATTTATAAATGAACAATAATTGGCCGTGAACTGCATTTTGCATTTTCTCTTATGCAAAACTAAAACTCAGACATAAAAACAACCGTAATAGATAACTAATTACCCTTTACGACCATTGACCGTACCAAAAATATTTTTCTGCTATAACTTAGAAATAAATGTATAATCTTTAATGAGAAATAATTACAAATAAAATATAAAATGACGGGCGTTTCGACAAGGATAAGCCAAGTACATTCGGACTGGAAAGTAAAGGAAAGACCTAATATCGTAGTTCAATATACAAAATAACGATAGAACTTAATTAACACATCATATAACTTGTTAAGATTTTCTATGTTGTTATTAATATTAACCGCGTTTTCGTTTAATTTATTACATTACATAATTAATCTTTTACAAATTTATGTTCTTGCATTCTTGTATTTAAAGTCCTTTATGTTTGACCGATGTAACAAATGCAGCAATGAGAGTAATTAATTTTATAAGAATTGGAAAATATAATTGGAGGATTTTTGTGTCCTTCGATGAGTCAAGGGAAAAAAGTCGCGTCCTACTTCGGATCCGAATATTGCAGGTTCGAGTCCTGTCAAGGTAGATTATATTCACTACTTTATAATGATATTCATTTCTCTAAAATAAGGAAAAATAAACGATGTGCAAGAAATATTGTAACGCGTGCCTTATGGGATAAGACGTCAGACTTAAAATTAGAGAGAAATGTAGCTTTGTAGGTCATAATATTAGAATAAATGGAAAAGTACCACAATATGGATTATATTTAGTACTGTTCTGTTTGAGACTGGAATTAAACGTAGTTAATCCAACGCTTATGATATTTGTGTTCCCAAATTATTCAATTGTACTATATGAGATCGAGAAACGGTATGATCAAAACACTAGGCAAGTTGAGCGAGTGTAATGTTTCCATGATGGCAACACTGATAACCGTATAATAAAAAGCAAAATATATTTATAGGAATATATTGGCATTCTGCCCCTAGCGTGCTGCATAACGAGGCACAGGTTGAGGTTGAACAAGAAGATAAAGTTTCTCAAGATTATTGCTATCGATAATGGCATAGCAGTTCTAAGATTAAATGTAATAAAAAAAGATAAATTAATTTTTTTTGAATAGGATTAAAAGTCTTACAATGTGATTTTTAGTATGTAAACTAACTTTGAGTTCACAGGATTGATTAGTAGACTTAAAATACTATTAATTTGGAAATATTTGTTGTGTCTTTTGTTCGATTTCTTAACATCGTAATTTAAAATTTATTCTCTAAAATTGACAGAAATATGTAGAAAATAATAAACCTCCTAGAGGTCTGGAAATAATTTCCATTGCTTACATAAAGTGAAAATAATAGCCACAATTATGGTAAGTTCTCCAAGAGCTTGAAAAATAACACTTAATTTCAGGAAGGTTCTTCTTACAGGTTGCGACACAGTTTCGTGTATATTCATTTATTTAATTATGATTACACATCTACCGTGAAAATTGTAATTTATGGTTTAACATAACTTACTAACACCATCAAATTAAATTAATGAACAAAGGTAATTCATTTATACTATTATTAAGGAAATTTATTTTAATTCTACCCCCTTAATTGTCTTTTTAATTTTTCAGCTTATTTCGACTTAACAAAGGGGTGAACATAGTACGTATGACTTCCTTACCTCCAAGCTTGCAGAATCTGCGAAATTGGTAAATGATTTCCAAAACATAAAGAAGAGTTTGACGTACGGATAAGGAAATCCTCAGGTGCTGAACTAAGCATTGCTGATTTACATTATAATTTAAAATAAAATAACCTTTAATAAATTCAATTGTATTCTGTAAAATAAATATATATGTACTAAAGTTCGTATTATTCCCTGTTCATCCACCACTCTTCCCAATTCTTCATTTTATTAGTAGTTCATTCGGTCAGGTTCCTACATCTGCTTGTTGATATGAGGACAATTTCCATTTGCAGAATTAGTCTCTTCTATTTCACTATCTATAATAATGTGCCCAGGTTAACACGGAACGGTATTGGCGGGTTTCTAATAGCCCGAAGTGTTCCGACAACCAGTGCGCTATTATTTCATCTGGGGAAGGGCATACGTTTCCTCTAGGACTTTCAAAAATTATTCCCATAAGTCAAAAATATATTCAAAATAATCTACTTTACAATTTAACTCGAGCATTGCACTCTTTTAAGTAGCATAATGATGCAAGTGAATGATCTGAAGAGCCTAGGAGTTTGAGAAGCGTTGTGAGGGAAACCCCCACATCGACCATGGAGGGTTTCTCGGAGTAACTTACACTTCCGGCTGCCAGGAAAAAGTGGGGGAGAACCAAATCGTCACATACTACTTCAGTCCGATGACCCCAGGACACAAAATCACCGACTGAGGATCACAAGTGACCTGCTGTTTGCATGTCGACTCGACGTTGAGCCACAGTCTGGAGCAGTAGCGTGTGTCGAAGCAATTTCAATCCTCGATCTTTCCACCATTTAATCACCCAAAATTACAGTCTGGAACAAGGTTTTCAAATTTCCTGATTTTCTCTTTGATTTCATCTAACTGTTCAAATTAGCGAGGCAAGTTCAGGAGAACAAAAATAAAAGGGCTGATCAGAAGAAATATGCATATCTTATCATCCCCAGTGAACTTTAAACGTAACGGGGCCATGAAATTTTTAGATCGGATCGCAAGAGTCTCGAACGAGTTCCGTTGCGTTTGTAAATGATCTGTTGCAATAATTTGTCTATGACTTATCACTCTAGGATTTCGTTTACTGAAATGGACAGAATTAACTCAGTTCAAACTCTTTCTCACCAATCATTTGTTCGTCAGTTTTAAACCTTGAAACGTGCTTTTCTGTGACAGAGTATCAAAACCTACAGGTCTAGGATCAGCGTCTGAGATGTCTTACGTCATGGATTAATGATTTGCAACCTGCATTGGCTTGCTTCCTTTCTCTTGAGTGAAGCCGGAGGTGAAACACACCGCTCTAATAATTATGTGTATAAGCTGTCCTCAATTTTTTTAATTGTCATTTAATATATGCAAGGTAGTTGGGTGTGTCCGTTACAGTCGACGCTTGTAATTTGTTAGACGATTGAAGCAAGCTTTACGAACATTTACATGGTTACAGATTTCGGATTAAGTTTATTAACATAAATTCATCAATGACTACTATAAAGTATTAAATCATTAACTGATTCATAGACATACCAGGTTCTTTATTTTATTCACTGAACGATTTGGAACTTCTTCAGATAAAGACAAACTCATTCAAAATTTCTTAGAAATTTTCTTTTCCACTAACAAATATAAATTTATTCGTAAGAGAATTTGATACTATTCCAAAGACAATGGAGGTGCTGATATATATACTTTTAGTGATTTTCGATACGTCTTGAACGTGCAAGAGCTGTATTGTTTGGGCCACGTGTCTGCCGTGACGGACGCTGGCGTCTTGACGCAGTCTGGCTGGTCGATACTACGGCCGCAGTAGGCTCCTTGCCTTGCCCAGGTCCTGCCTTGCCTTGCCTTGCCTTCCATCCCTTCCCTTCCCTACCATTACCTCGATACAAGTACCAATCCAGTTATCCAACGACCATGTTTCATCGCCTTCACTTTAAAATATTCAGTACCCCGTCGCTCAAGACTGTTTCCCTTAAGCCGCAAAAATTACTCTGATAGAAATGCTGCGGCGTGTTTAAGGGCAAATATCCAAAGGTAAATAATTGCAAAATATATTCACACGTTGGTTGAACAAATTGGTAAACCGGTCGACGTCAATGGAAGCAAAGAGCAAATCAAGACGTTGCGATAACTAACTACGCAGAATTTTGTTTTAAAAGCAGTAGTTATATTGATCTGACTTCATGGAAAATAAATAGGCAAACATCTTGTGATTCTGAAATAAAATAATATTTAATAACAAAAACTTAGTACATCACCACGTCGAGTTTCTTTCATTGGAACCTCTTTAGTTGCAACAAAATCTAAAAATAAAAAACAAAACCGGAATTTACAAACAAGACTTATATACTTGAATTATATAAAATTTTATGGAGCATTACTTACTGATAATTTTTAGGGTGCTCAACACAAACATTGCAGCCGAAATAACTGTAGTAAACGTTCAGCTGTTCGGCATATTGTTCATGTTGTAAAATAAAAGAAATTAACGATGGAAAAGTTTTATTACATTCAACGATGAAAAATAGTTAAAAATTTGTTTAAATTATTGACCTAATTAATAGATTTGATGCAGACTTCCTATATCTAGTGGCTAGCGTCTCTGCATCACAATACAAAGTTCCTTGGTTTGAATCCTGGCATAGGCTTCGATTGGAGACTGGGATTAAGATTGCTGGAGAATCGATAGACTGACCACGTGTCACTCCAAATTCGGAATGTGTCGTGTAAGATGACAGTCCGCAGTCGACCCGGTTGGCTAAGCCCCTGAATGGGCTCCAGAACCAAGGGAGAAGAACAAGATCACATATAATGGATGTTAGTTCACGAATCAATCTAGGATAGTAATTACATTTTTCATCTAATTTTTTTGAAACCTTACCAATTATATTTATGATTATTTAAATAAATATGTTTGGACAGGAATGAAAATTTTTGTATACTGAATTTTAACCATTTTTGTGTGCATTGATACCATTTTTTAGAGAGTGCATTTTGTTTGGCCGATGTAAGAACCTCTATAATCGGATGTTTGACTGTACTATAAATCTATCGCATTATTTGTTTGAACATTTCGGATGACTAGTGGACAATCAAATCAGTATGGCACTAGCTCTATATACTTATGCAGGTATCGCGTTTAAACAGTGACTTATAAAGTATCGAAGATCAGTTTCAATCAATAAAAATTCCCCAAAGTGTAGGAGATGGTCAAGTTTTCCTCGCGCCCGCGGGGAGTGGAATATACGAGTACAAATCCCGTAGAGATCAGTGGTCATGTGAAAGATTAAGGAAATGAGGTTTGCGAGTCGCGAAGGTGCGTATCGATTGTCGATGGCGATATTTCTTGAGCCTTAATGGCAGATTGGGGCCGGTGCCTTAATGGAGCAGTCGACCCGCCAAGCAGCGTATCGGATGCTGTCACCTAGGGCGACAGCGCAGCCAAAGTGCATTTGGCCATAACTCGCATTTGCTAGCACCATTCCGCCCTAACAGAGCAGAGGGGTCGTCGAAGCTCTTACTTTGAGGCTGCCGAGAGACTACCCAGCACCTCATTTAAATGGCTTAACGTCAAAGTACACTATCTCCATGCAGATCCTTGGCGAATCCTGTCACCTGCATTTTTAATCGGAAGGGGAAACAAAACCGAGTTTCTAATCTCTTTCATTTGATTACCCTTGGATTTAAATTAAGATTGGCGATATTTTGAATAACTTAGATATGTACCCGAAGTTTTATATAAATCAGGAATATCACAACAAACGTTTGGCACTCAACAACCGGAATCAATTTATAAATATTAGTACAATCCACAGTACTGCATATCAATGCCGAACAGTAAGAATTTTCCAAAAAAAACTATTTAATTCCTTTTTGGCCGTCTTTTTATTTATTGTTAATTTCAAAGTCAAAAAAGTTTGTTTTATCTTATGATGCTTGGCCTGAGAATTTACAACTAAGTCAGTTAACATTTATAATTCCTTAAATTTATCTTAAAAATAAGTGTACTAACGCTTACTACTGCAAATCAGTGCTCCAACAGTAAGATCTTACAAAACAAAAATATATATTATGTGAAAGAAAACTATTTTTTTTCTAATACTTAAGAAATAATAAAGAATTAATATAACTAATTATTATTTGCCTAAATATGACTTCATAATACTCTGATCGTAAGGGCTGGGTGGTTCAAGTTAACGTTTTCACCCCAAAACGTTCACTGGAACTCCTGGTTTGACTTTAAATTTTTTCAAGATTTCGGAAATCTTGTACTGTGGGAAAAATCTTCGGCGAATATTTTAAGTTTGAGTGAGGTTTGTACTCCACGGCTCTAAATTTTATGTAGTACAGTACTGCTGCTGAAAAAAAACCTAGACTCATTGATTGCCTGATAGAACATCCACATTCGTTCATACAATGGGGAAATGTAATATGAAATATCATAATCAACTTCAACGAATGCATGGCTGGATAATGAGATGTGTATAGGCCAATGCTATAGACGAAAAGTAATTCGTCACTTGGCCATCTAAGAAAAATTCCTTTTATTTTATTTGATCATTTTCTTACGTTTTGGTAGTTTAGACTTTCATTGGGCCCGGTTTAAAAAGGGTAGCCATTTTTGTTGCATACTGCATTCCATTTGTTGCGTTTGCAGGAATCTATGATTTTATTAATTACTCAGCAATTGTTTGTACTATTAATCTGAAATAAATTGCACTGTGTCCAGTAGATTCTGCCCTAGAAATTAAATCTGTATTCACTTAGCTTATATTATTTTTTGTTATATTCCGTGAAACACAAAGTTATCGACTGCAAGTAAAGAAAATTCAATTTTTGAATCTTTCAAAAAGCCTTGATATTTTTGTGCTTTTAGGTATAATATTTATATACTTATACACTAATTGCAAATTATTGAAAGTAAAAATCTGAAAGGAATGCTAAAAAACGTTTAATTGTACTGTAAATTTTGTTTTCTACAAACTGTACAAATTATTTTAATAATAAATTTCAGACTTAGCAACTAACTCTTTAGTTGTAATATGAATTAACTTCCTAGAAGGTACTTCTTATTTTTAAAGAATGTTTTATATTTGTCAGAATTTTTGTGTATTTAAAATTAGTAACTGGCTTCATACGACAGTATCTGTTTTGAAACACTTTATTCCATTTATTTCTCGTGATATCTGTTCTCTGGATTAAGTTTTAGTGTCCAGTATGGTTATTTGTATGCTACAAACATTGTCTTACTTAATTTTTGATTGATTAACAATGATCACGTAGACAAACTTAAGTAAAACTTATCTTTAGTTGTAAGATGTTTCCCCTGTTCGTCGTCAGACCTCATCACTTATTAAGACGAAATTAAACTGTTAGTTTTGTGTATATTTAGAGGCTCGAAGAAGATCAGAGAAGTTACCCAGATTTATAAAGACAGTCCAGAGTCATAGATATGACTGAGAGACTTAGTATAATTTGGCATGTTTAGGGTTCATTTATTTTAATCTAAATATATACAAAAATTACAGTTTAATTCCGTGTAAATGACTGATGAGGTCTGACGACGAGTCTATGTGATCTTTGTTAATAAATCAGGTATTTGTATATGATAAAGGTACTGCAACGAACATAGCTTTTCGAACTTAGTAAATGTACTCGCTTTGGTTTGGCCGTATTATAAATTAACCAGGCAATTAGAATTCTTTGGACTTTCCGTTCCTTAGTCCATAACGGAGGCGATTGTTCATTTATGAGCGTTCTGGAGGCCGCGTGCAAGATAAGGAGGGTTTGGCCTCTCATGAACGATGTCATTGTTCCGGATCAAAAAAGAAATAGCTTTTGATCTAGCACACAGCCACCTGCGACCCGAATAGTGTTTTAATCACAGGTGTCGTGGAAGTTCCTTTTGCGTTGTGCCCGTCGTGTGAGAGAGAATAGAGGATGATTAAAGATGAGACTATCCTAGACTTGTCGTCCCGATTGAAACAAACTTGCTGAGACTAGATTTAATTAACGAGCGTTTCTCAAAAGGAAAGAATAGTATCATTAGTAATACATCATACATTATTAATTCAGAAAATGTATCCCTTCACATCCTCATTAGCACAACATTATTGCAAACATGCGAATAATTTAAACAAAGCTTACCCACCAAACAATGTGTTAGTATACCCACATCCTCACTGGAGTAATACCTCACTTGGTGCTCAGTCCTATATATAAATAAAACATATACGAACTTCTCTCCTTCATAACATATGTACGTTTCCCAGTATTTTAACGTCATATCACTTTCTACAAATGTTTATTTTCCCTCTCATTTATTATGCGTACGTTCCTGCCACCTAATCCAATTACGTTTTGCGTGTTCTTTATTAGGGACAACGCAAGAAAAGATTTTTCGGGAATTTTAAGGGAAGTTACCCTCCAGTGCAAGACGGAGTCAGCACTTGAAAGGTTCCGAGGTGACGCATTATACTTTTATTTGGTTGAGTAGTGATTTCACAAACTGTAACTTAAAAGCTATACACCACAAAAAATACGTGTTTTTCAAATTACAAAAATGAGTTTAAAAGTCAGGCTTTAAGAGTAAAACAGTCATTTGCCCCGCGGATATTACGAAGAGAAGTATTGAGATCAGTGCTAAGATGAGAACACCGGAGCCATCGTCACCGACCGCAGCCGCCATTTCTAAAAATCATCTCACAAGGAGCACACATGACGAATAGCGCGTTCTAGTGACTTCGGTCTGTAAATTTACTATTTTAATAACTAAGTTAAGGTTTTACTTTGATAACATACGCACCATCAGATGTATCAATGTTTCTACGTAATATACTTGATTTAAATCATTGTTTTCAGTAAAACAAATATTATTGTTAGCAGTTACAATTTCATTTCAACGAAACAATAATTTGTTCTTTAGTGTTAGGAATGCATAGTAATTATTTTATGTAATTCGAAACATCCCTGGCTATCAATCAAATTAAAATACAGAAGATATTTTTACGTGTACGTAATTAACCGAGCTTTTAGCTATAGTCATAATCAATATTCACTGTTGTCATTGTTACAATTATTGCTAGCTGAAACCTAAAATCCAAATATTGTAATGTTAATTTGATGCCCTTTTTCCTTGGAATGTGACCTGCACTGTTGAGTTGTCAGTCTCGTGTTGGGGTTAATAGAGGGCGAAACTTTGTGTTCGATAAATTCTGGTCTTTTTACCTACATCTGTTTTATAGTGACCGAATTTTAGTCTGGTTCAGTGGGACCTCCGTCTTCGTTCCCGATCTTTTAATGCCCGCGCCCGTATGTTCGTATTTAAGACGGAACTCGTGTTTAGATTTTCAAATTTAATAATTGAAATACAACCATCAATCAAAGGTGTTTTTTGGAATTAGAAATTGCTAGAGTATTAAAGCGGTTTACTCTACTCCAATGTGAGGTATTTAATACAGTTGTAAAGTGTAATTTATTATGCCCAGTATGGTTTAATTATGTTCGTAAAGATGATATATTCTGAGAAACGCTATTACGTAACAACCCCTGTTATTGATTTACGCTATACTGTGGATGGATCTTACAGTTTGGTGAATCTGTAAGTTATATAAATTTCTCCATTACTCGTTTTTAATACTTGCGGATATTTATTTCCTTATTATATTGAGAAGGCTTCTTCCTCAGTTTCTCAAAATTTTATCACCATTGGTGTATTCAAAATACATACGACTGAATTTTTATATGTAATATAATATAACTAGAATAATGGTTTATTGTAAAATAATATTCTGTAAATATACACCATATTTTGATCTTCGCCTTATTGAGATAAAGTTTTGAAATCTTTCATGATATACGTACATAATCGTATGATGTGGTGTATTCTGGTGAGTACATATTTTACTGATGCACAATTTTACTGTCTTTAACGTATTATAATTTTCGTTTCATTTTATTTACTTTAATGTTTAAAAAAATCCATAGCTTTATTCTTATTCTTTATTTTATTACAGAAATCTTTTTCGAGCTTCTGTCTGGAATGTTTTATGTCCTATTTACAAGTCTATAAGTTATCAGATATATGAATATCGACACATTTACATCCAATAAATTGTGACTTGTAAATATATCTTAACTATTAGACCACGATAAAAATTAGGTCAACAGCTTTTCAGGTATGACAAATTTATGCAATCGTCTCATAACGCACCACATACTTTATCAGCAATTTTAAAAATGTATCTTAGGCAACGAATTTATTACACGCGGTGATACGCGTAATTTATGTAAATGGAGGTCTTGGAACTGTTTTGCAATGCCGTAGTCTACTTTGGCGCACCTGTAGAAGTCGCAGGATCAATACCCAGTTACGTGGACAAGTGGAATAATGCAGGATTTCCAGCAGAGCACACATTATCAACACTGTGTGTGTTTCCCATAGGTTACTCCGTCTACCATAGTCCATGTTGAAAGTGGACTTTTCTCAACACGAAATTTGGTGATCTTATTCGTTATTGGCGTTTCAAACCAACTCTCTTAAGCACTGACCTATTATTAAGTTAATATTTACCAGTATGTCTATTTATTTTTGAATTCCGTTTCTCAATTCTTAGCGCGTTTTCTACACGAATTTGGCTTTTCGAACGATAAGCATACAGTATTCACTCAAATGGCACCTGAAGACAAAGTTATTCACTTCGTATCTTGCAATAATTTAACTAAATTCTTCCTGACAGACAGATCTTTTTACACCGTCCAGGAATTTATTAATTCATGTTTAATAGCTTGACCGTTAGACGCGTCACGAACTCAGTTTAAACCAGAAGGTATTTTCAAGCGAAAATGAACAGTTAGGTTATTACGTATTCAGTAAATGAATGGTGTTAATCATATTTATGCTACTCTTATGCTATCATTTAACTTCTTATGAGTCAACATATTTTATTAGCAAAGAACATGGTCTGAGCTGCATTTATAATATTTTACTCTCTTTCAGTATGAAAAGTATTCTTCTTTAAGGAATATGCATCAAACAAGAAATAAGTCAGAATGTTTTATATATTTTTAAACAAATTTCATACAACGTTCTGCCTAAAATTTTGGGACTTTGTCAGATAAAGAGACTTGAAAAGTGTTGGATGTTTAAATTAATCAGACATTTATAAAATTAACATCAAACAGATAAATCATAATTGTTATAATATTTCCTCTCATTAGATACATCTTGTACATTTCATATGTTTTTCCCCCTCTAGACGAAACATTGTGTATTTTATTTTATATTGATTATTCACAGTCTAGTGCCTAGTTTATTATACCAAAAAGTATAATACATAAATTACATGACCATAAACAATGCGATATCTTATATCGTTCGTTTTACAGCGAATCTATTGTTCTATTTAAAGCATTCTAGCAAGCACTAAAAAATCGGCCTTTGCTATACAGTTAGCTGCTTTCATGACTTTTCTCATCGTAGCTGTATAGTAACTGTAATTACATCTATGATAGCTAACATTAAAAGCAGGGCAACCTTTGACAAGACGAACTTAACTAAACTTAGAAAATGAGTAGATTTTAACAGGTTATTAACAGTACAGTGCAAAAAATAATGCATCATTGTAATGTATTGATGTAAAATACGGTCATTTACATGACACACGCTTGCCTGGTCTACGATTTGCCGAGGACAGTATCCCGATTGACGCTTGCCAGAAACAACATTATCCCGATTGACATTTTCCCGACAGGTCAAAATCCCAAAGGATCATTTTCTTGAAAGGCGCGTTTTAACGATATAAAGGTTCACTTTGACAGAACACTTAATATGTCACCTTATTACACGTGGCTTTAATGAAAACTATTTTTAGACGACATGTAGGCCGTTTTCTAATTTATTAAAATGTCACCCGTTCTATTCACCAGACGTAGGAGAGCAAGAGTTGTCTTTTTCCTAGATCCTAAACTGATTTGAGTACCAAGTTTGGTTAAAATTGTTCCACGCAATAATTAATTACTCAATTTAAAATAAAAGTCGTATTTAATAATATAAAATTATCCAAGGAAGTAGAAACGCAGGAACACAGATTTTTTAGAAGAAAGACGTGATTGTAAAAATGTCGACCGGGCCAGGGACTCGAACCCCGGACCTCCCATTTTCCGGGCGGGCGGGCGCTCTACCAACTGAACTAATCAGAGTCGACGCCCAGGGACCGATTCAACATCATTAAGTTTACGGGAATGGAGAGATGTGGAATCGGACCTTAGACGTCGACTGGGATTATCTCAGTTGGTAGAGCGCCCGCCTGGGAAACGGGAGGTCCGGGGTTTGAGTCCCTGGTCCGGTCGACATTTTTCCATTCTTGTCTTTTTTATGAAATTATCCGTGACTTCGTAAAAACACACCTTTCTGAAAAATGACCATTGCTGATATTGACTGGTAGGAAAAAGGACAATCGGATTAATGACTTTTCGGAAAATGTCAGTCGGAGCAATGTCATTTCGGCCAAAAGTAAATAAAGTTTATGACCTGTCGGACAAACGTCAATCAGGACATTGTCGTCGGGAAAACACGCATCGCGCGAGTCTGTGGGGATTTTGTCCTCCCACTACTCCGTGCAGTAAAAAATTTCTCCTTATGATGTGCCCGATAAAGATTGCATTTTTCTTGTAAATCATAGTCAATATGAATATAATTCTCATTTACTCTTTTCAGAACCTCTTCATTTTATAGCGTATTTGTCCACTTCAACTGTTCTACAATTTCCAGTATTGTCCATCAGACAGTGGGAAACTGAAAAGAAATTAATCTATTCCACGCATTCGTTAAAAATTGGAAACTGGGATTTTCTTAATTGTTGGACGCAGTTTCTACTGTCTGATTTATTACTTCTGTAAGTGAAATGCGGTTGTAAGCACAAATATTTGTGCAATTGTACTCGGAGGAACGCGACACGGTAAACGTTCTTCTAAGAAATACGCTTCCAGGTTGTTGCAAAAACGCACCGCGCGAAACACATTAAAAAATTCATCAGGTTTAATTAAAAAACTGCAAAGTTGCGTCGGGTCGGGTCGGGCGTTAGTATTGTGAGACGAGTGCAGTAAGGGAAGGCTGTTTGTTTGTGATGCCCGTATGCGAGGGAAACGAAAGCTCGCCCTTCCCCTCGGTGATGCTGGATGCTGGTAGGGGTAAACTACCCTCAACTGCGGGTCCTCTCCGACCCACGCTCGAATATACACTCCTCTCCTCTGCTCTGCTCTGCACTGTTTGCAATTTAAGCCCCTAGCTAGGAATGTCATAATTTTCTAACCCAGTGACAGAGGAAAAATATTGGCGACTGGTCGGTTGCATCTGCACGGCTATTCAAGGAGATAGCGCCAAAGACTCGCACCTCGGGAAGGAAAGGTTCCTTAAAAAATCATAAAGCCCCGAAAAAAAGAACTCGTTTGATAAGCATAAAACTAAAGTATGAAAATAATCATCTTGAGACTATGTCACGGGTGATTTCTTTCGTCAAAACATTAATTTTTATGTATACATACAATAAATAACAACCTTAGGAAACTAATCGGAATTTGTAATTGCTGTCTTATCAAAAATTTAGAAAATATTCCAGCGTCTAAAATATGTTTGGAAATGACGGATTATGTATCATGTCGAAGCTTATTGTTAGATCTATCTTTTAAAGTAAATTTTCTTATAATTTTCTATAACGAAAGTTTTTTTTACATTTTTATAATTCCGTAAAATATATCATTTTTTAATATAAAATACATTATATTTTCTAACAATAACTAGTTTGACAAGTTTAAATCACACCTCCTTCCCCATGTTGATATTGAAATGGCCATAGATCTGCAATACAACTGAAATGAGCGAAGTTAGACTGTAAAAATTATAATAATTAAATTGTTTAATTGAGGGCAAACACAGACAAAAATTAAATAAAACAAAACAAAATTAATTTAATACGTGTTTCAGTCCTGTTATAGACCCTCTTCAGCTTGAACTCAAGTTAACAAGACACAATTTATTATATTACAAACATTATTTTTAACTTAATAAATAACTATTATATAATAATTAAATTTGTCTGATATTTCAATTTCGCAACAAATAAATAAATAATGAATGATAACGTTGGGGATAGAATAGAGAATTATCAATAAATACATTTTTATTATTTTAAATTAGTAGTTATACTTATCTGACTTCTTTGAAAATAAACAAGTAAAAAGTTCGTCATTGAGAAATAGAATTCAATTTAATAAGAAAAAATTAATACGTCACCAAGAATGAATGTTTTATGTGAGTCAAACTATTATTTTTTCAAAGACGAGAATAAGTTAATGTAAAAGAGGATTTACTATGTTCTTAGATATGTCCAGGAAAGATATGTCACATTTAAATTAGATAATGTTGCTATGGTATCCTTCATTTCTCAATATATAGTTCAAATTTGGTTTCGTTAAAGTAATCATCTTGAAACTATTTAGGTAAATATTCATAATTTTTCGATTGAGGAATCATTTAATGTTTAGTAAAGTCATTCCTGGAAAAAGCTACTATCCATCCACAAAGTAGGTAAAATATGAGATCAAAAAGAACTCAAATTTTATGGATTTTAGGTTAAAATCAATGAATGCCTATGGCTTGAAAGTGGGAAGTGACTTACCTCCGAAATTTTTAATACTTTGGGATGTAATAATCTTATCCCAAATTCAAAATTACTTTAACTATAGATATATCCGGCTCGTTGATATGCGACGTAAAAGACTCACGTAAACAAAATATCTATTCTTTGTCTCAGGGTTTAAAATTGTTTTTTTTTTGCAATCGAATAATTTAGTAAATCTACACATGAATAAAGTTTACATACCTTGAAACAATATATTGAACAAAATTACACTTTTCGACGACGCAATACACAAGTTTGCGAATCAACACTTTTGCCAATTTATGTAATAATAACCATAGAATCTCACTATTCACTCGTCTCCTATCATAATAATTCTCTCGTTAGCCAATAGTTCCCTTCATAATATTTTCCATTCAACGTGCTAGCAGGACATATCCAGATACGATACCCTCCCCCCTCCTTCCTGCCGCCCAAAGATGGTAATTCTTCTTCCTCCTACTAGCCACAGATATGTTTATTTTATTTTTCGTAGTAGTAGTAGTTGAGATTGCAGTTATAATTCATAACAGATTTATATGTCTAATATATAAGGCGTTTTATTCAACTGTATTCTAGACCTGATAACTGACGAGTATGGCTTTTTAAAGAATAACATCGATCGTCATCTACAAAGACTCCAATAAACCATGACAGAAATGAATGGCACTTATTGAGTATGACGTGTGATTTTCTCTAAATAGCGTCGCCTTCAAAGTATTAACGAGATTTAAATTCCATTCGCAAACTCCAATCAATTTTCTTTTCGTTTTGATTGCTGCCGTCGCTTCCATTGCCCCTTACGATTGATCATTCTCTAACCAATTATATTTGCTCATTGAAGGACTAATAGGAAGGCAAAAATAATCTTATCGTAGATCTATCTATCTCACATGAGGTAAAATGTTGTGTTCACAAGCAATTGGTTTTAATGACGTGCACAGATTAGTCGTTTTGTTGGTTCTTTCAGGAATGTTGTTGCACTCTCACATGATGCGAATCTTCATCAGCATAAAGTGGTTTCTATTAGGTACGTTTGTTTTTACTTATTAAAGCTTCCGTAATACGTAACTGTGTTTGAGAGTTGTAATATATTTTTCCACGAATGTTTCTACAAAATCACGTTGTATTGATTTGCACAATTCACAAAATAGAATGGCAACTTGTCAAAGCCCTCGAGCCTCACGAGATCTCAATTTGGGGTGGAAAAATGGTGGGGGAGAAGTCATTCTGTGGTAGTTTTTGTTGGATGTGAACGTTCGTCCGCCCCAATCAGTGAGGAAAGGGTTCGACTCCCCGTGTGTCTAATGCGATTTGCGTTCTGTACACTCCCTCATCCCCAAATAGCTTAGTAGGATGAGAGGATACAAACATAGGGGTTAGTACTGTATTTCCATTTCGTCCTCTATCTCTCTCTCTCTCTCCCTCTCTTCCAGAACCCTTCCTATTCAAGTATTGAACCTAGGACGACGGAAATTGCTTCTCGCAGAATCAATATACTTGATGCGGCATACTGATTGCCGCGAACGTTATAAAATATTTCATTAAAAGACATTAATGGGACTAAATTGTCTTAATCAATTATTTTCGGGTTTCCACGAAACCCATATTCATTCAGATTCACCGTTTGCTTCTGAAACATACTCCGCACATTATTCTTTGTTAAACAGCAGGATACAATTTTACACAGAACAAATACATAAATAATGTACCATTCACCAATATACCAAGGAGTAAATCTTGGTATTTACATTATTTGGATTGAATATTACGCAGAAAGGGTTTTAGGAAAAATTGAAATCATATCAATGATGGCGTTTAGAAGAAAGTAACAAAATTTTAATTGATTACTCTCCGACGTATCGACGACAACAGCTGTTTACCAATCGCCACCTGACAACAATTATTGCAAAATATGAATTAATGGCCAATACAGACAAAACAAAAATTAAAACGTAAAACAACTTTTTTCGAATTAATAGATTTCAATTACTGACCACTACACAAACAAAACTAATTTTTTATTTTATTCATCTGACTTTTCATCCACAGTCAAACAAAATCAACTTGAGGTTAAAGCATTATAACAAGACTTTAAAGAAACGAATACAATATAGTATAATAATTAAAATTTTATTTTTTCAATCTACCAATATAATATTTTCATATGTTGTTAAAAAGTAGCAATGTTTGAAAATCAAAAGGTTATAAATATTACTTAATTTTAAGTTGTCATTATGTTAATTTAATTTGTTTACTGTTGTTTAGTAAATAGCTTATCAGACGAATTACGTTTTAATAAATTTGGTTTTTAATATAAAATATAAACTCTATCCCAATCAAATTTATGATTTTCTTCAAATTTCTTAATAATGACATCATGTTTTCAGCCTTTATAATAATTTTTTTCTTTTAATCTAGTTTCAAGAGTACATTTACTTATCCTTATATAACATTTTTGATTAATTATATATAAGAAGTTATGCAGTTCCTATTTTTTAAATTTGTCTTAATTTTATTAGACCGGTAAATTATTGTTTTTTTAATTTCCACTTATTTTCCCATAGTATGGCAACATTAAAAATTGTTGAGTTACTTTTTTAGTTCGATTTTTTTCTTTAAGTTTTCAACTTCGTAAAATTAATCTTATATTTATGGTCACTAATTTTGATGATATATGTTTATTTATAAAGTTTAAAGGATACGAATAATTGATTAAAGTATTCTATAATCATTAATTATCAAAACATTTCAAAAATTTATTTCATAAGAAAAATTAAGGTTCAATATGGTAACTGAATGAAGTCATAAAGGACTACATTACCGACACTAATTACGAAAGTAAAATTTTGAATAATATATTTTTAAAGGAAATATTGTAAGTTTATTAACGTTATTAAAGCGTAAAGAGGAGGAAGGAATATAGAATAAATATAAAATGCATTTCTTCCTTCACGGTTATCTTTAGTTGACGGAAAATCAGTCCAAAGGAGCTAACGAAGACGACAGTAAGAGTAATTATAAAGTTAATGTCCATAATTAACGTAATATTATAGTTTACAGCGGTTATTAGACAAGGCTTCAGTTTCATAACAATTAAGAATTCCTTTACGGAGCAGTAGGACCCCAAGTCTAAGTCAGAATATAAATTTGCTCATTAATTGAGAACTGAGGAAATAAATTTCCAAGGATGTGTGTTAATGAGGAGGAACAACCAATACTGAGATCCGCTATCAGGGCACAAGTCTCGACCTCCAGTCATCTGGTCACATCCCAGCAGCGAAAATCGACAGGTTTTAGTCGACTCTCCGTACCTACAGGTGAGCGGAATACGTAATGAGGAGATTGAGATCTTATCCGCGGTCTGCTAAGAAAATTGGCGGCATTAACAAACGGCTGCAAGTCATGCCAGCAGGAACAGCACAAAGTCGCCATTTCCCGGACAGGGAACCTGTATGCAGTCCAGGCACAACTCTTACAAAATACCCCCCAAATATCTACTAATTCTGAAAAGATTCTCCAGAAAATTAACACCGGATTCGCTAACAGTCTTTGACTTTTTAGGAACCCCAACACTTAAATAACAAGCCTTATAAAAGTATTTCATGTTCCTATGATACACTAATTTATTTGTAATAAACTACAATTTTATTCCACTATAAAAAACCACCCGATTATCCGAACCTTGCTAAGGCGGTCCATAAAATATAATAAAAAATCAACGATATTACTACCTACGGATCAGTGAAGAAGGTAAATAAGTTAACCACCAATAAACATCAACCACGAAAGGCTGCAGTGGTAGTGCACCTATTATTTTTTGAAGTAATAAGTCGTTATAGGTATACTAAAATATAAGTATGGCGAGGTGACTGCAATTAGCAAATTATTAATTTACTTCTTGTTTGATTTATAAAAATTATGTAGCAGGGGGATCTAATTATATATGTTAAAATTTAATTATTATTTTGTAATTTTTTTATTTAATTATATATGATGTAAAGGAACGCATGCATCACACGTGCGACTGGCCATCATTTATCAGGCTATCAGGCGTGACAGGCCTCTATTATAATCCTTGATTTTCCGCGTCTTCTCTGCTTGAATATTCTAATTCAATTTCTGAATTCAATACGTCCTAAAAAAACAAAATAAATAACGGAGATTTCTTCTGCGCCACAAGTTATTTTTTTAATAGTCAACAATATTTTCCTATTCCACAGCTTAGTTTGAATTGAAACGCAACAGTCCAGACATTCTGGATCTTAAATTTGTTTTCATCTCCAATTAACATTTCCATACATTTAAGAACAGGAATATACCGATGTCCAGCCAAACAGACGTATGAGATTTATATATGCTGAATCGTGCTATTCCACTACCATACTTGGGGCTGATATAAATCACATTACACTCTGAACCACAATAGCAGGTTAGCTACATGTGGCTCAGGGGCAGTAAAATGATATTTTGGAGTTTGTGTATACTGATATATTTTACAAAACAAAAAAACCACACGGTGTCAGCTGATATGTGTAATATTACTCACACACACCAGGTTTAACTTGCATTCAATTTGTGTGTCACTGTTATCCAGTTCGGGATAAATGGCTGCTCAGAGTCCGTAACGGGGAAGATATTCTGAATCAAAATGGGAAAAATTTTAATATTAAATGTTTTCCTTCTCAACGTCAAATTCTAAGACGATCGTGAATAATTGGCTCAAATAATTATTATCAAACTTAACCATAATTCTCTGCATTCATATATCCTCGTCAATTTTCACGATTCGGGAATAAAGCTTAAGGAAATATCAGGCTTTCTGACGAGGACAAAACGTCTTTAAATTACGAACGCTTTCTCCAAATAACAAATCGATGTTGTATGCAACATCATGGTCCATCATTAATGATCTGAGGGTGTAACAGCTCAAAAATACGTTTTTATAGATGCTAAACAACTGTTATATCCAGCGTAATTAAAAAATGTGTGAAACTAAAGGTTTTTTTATTTATACATAGTAAATTAATTCACGTACCTAATGCTCCAAAATTTGTCACATTGGGTAAGGAAATTCCTGTCTAACTTGTTAATTCCATTATAAATTGTGACAATTAGCTTAAAAAACATTCGAGATTTTATCTTAAAACTGCCAAAAGAACCGTCTGTTATTATCTAAATAATGGATGACATACAACGAGTAAATTACTGTAATTCAAAGAATAGAAACCGCTTCATTCTGGTTGTCGGAAGGACGCCGTTTTTCACATCCGCATTTTTGAAGGGCAATTGGTGTCAGGAGGATGGAGCTGAGAATCAGTTGTCGAAGAGTTGTCGTAGAGTAATAACTAATGCTGTTAGCTAGAGTGTGAAACTGAATATTTCACGCCACCACAGACGTCAACGACGAAGGAATTTGAATGCGACGACAACGACCGCAGACACAACAGCTCATAAATCGTATCGCATGGGTCACTAATCCAGTCAACATTACTGAATTCCTCAAATAACACGACCTCCTAAATTTAGACATATTTATATTTTATATATGTAACTTTTATTTTCAGTTTATTAATACAATTGTTTCACAGTGGCCCACATAAATACCCTGACATGATAGAGACTATGGATTATAGTACACGCCAGAAGTCGAATACTTTGCGTCTACGTTCGTAATTAAATGTTCCTCAGCAGCTTAATTTATGTAAGGTTGTAGCGGATTATTAATAAAATATTATTTTAATTTTCATTCTGGTTCAAACCGCCTGACGTCAAAATAATACACTTTTTCTCGCATATAATTGTAGATTACAGACTAATTCTGAAGTCTATGGAACAATTATTTTCAAAATCTTATAGGTTAATAGCTAAACATAATGTAACAAATGGTACAGCACGTAAAAACAAACTATAACAATTTTTGAAACTGTCTCAAGGCTGTTCCTTTGGCAAACAGGCGACAGAGGCGCTGGCGGCCGTAGTTGCTGAAAATTTTCATTTTCTCTTCCGATTTAAAAATAATGTCCAAAAACAACGTAACAAATAATATTGTATCTGTGATGCTCAAAAATTTTTTGCAATGTTTTATATGTTCTATGGGTCCATATTTCGTCTAGCAGCAGAAATCTATTTCGTACACCAATACCTTCCAAAGCCAAATAAGGAGTGACGGTAAGAATAGTTGCCACTATGGGGTGTCGCAAGCCTTGGAGGTTCTGTGATAGAGGCTGGAACATAAACGCTGTCTTCGATGTAGTTCCCTAACAAAAAATTGTGTGCCATAGAGCGCGGGTACCTTGAATACCACTGGAGTAGCGCCAGGTCACAACATAGCCTATCCAATGACATAGCTAAACGTATATCATTGTGTAAATGTGGAGGAACACCAAATTGTTGAAAGATGAAATCTTTACTATCGGTTTCAAGTTGTTGCATGAGCTGCAATTGCAGAATTTTTAGTAACTACGGTTGGTGACGCCCCTGTCGGTGATTTTTTCCAAAGTAGCTTTCCGGCAGCACGTTTAAAAAACTTTCAGAGTTTCATATACTGTATAATTTGTTATGCTATATTAACCGTTTATCTATACCATTTTTTGAAAAGTTTCATGAATTTTTAAATTAACCATCCTTAAATAATGACACCTGCGTATACTATGCACAAATTTAAGAAATATTTTTTAAGTCATAATAAAGTCATACTATATTTAAAAAAGTATCAAGAAATATCATTTCAAGTATAACCTCGTCAAAATAATTTATTTTCTAACTTCATTACATATTATTAATACAAATCATACCTTTCATCCAACTTTGTGGACTTCTTCAGGCAATTATACACCAAAATAATTATAAAGTCAAAATTAATTTCGAATGCATAAAAGAACTGTTGAAATATGAAGTGTAATATTCAATATGACAGACATTATGTCATATATTTTATTTTATATTTAAATACTTATATTTTATTTTAACAATTTTTCATGCATTCGAAGTTAATTTTGGATTTATAAGTTTTATAATTTATAATCACAATGTTGGATGATAACATAATTTTCTGACTATAAGTTTACAATAAACAAAATCAGTCAGTATATAATTTTATTGCTATTTAAGTAGAATAAATGCGACGTTTCGTCTCCCTTCCAGACTTCATCAGGCATATTACAAACAAAACATTACAAAAGATTAAATATGGATTCTAATTTACAATTTTTACATTATTTTCATAACGTCGCATTTATATTAATTAAATAAAAATAAAATTATATGCTGACTTATTGGCAATCTTTTTATTGATTGAAATGTAGTATTTGTATTTATTGATTAGTAATAAAATTATTTGCTTGCTTATATTTGGTCATCTTTTTATTTATCTTAAAATTAAAAGATATTTTAATTTATTCATATGACTACGGCGTCATAGACTGAAAGCTTCTGCTATGTGAAATTGACTATTTAACCATTTAATTATATAGCTGAAGACAATAGTCTCTGGGTGACATTAAATTACGTCTCTTTTTTTTAGGTAACTCACTGCAATTTATGTTTAAAAATGTTGTATAGCCTAGTGGACATTATTTTCAAACTGAAAGATCAACAGAGTTTATAAATGTAACTATGTGAAAACTGTACAGGTGCGAAAATTTTAGTTGACAGATTAGCAAAACGTCGGACAGAAAGACCGCATACACAGAATTTTTCATCAGAGACAATGGCGCGCTAAACAATTCACATCAGCCACGTGCGTATAACTTAAAAAACAGTGCAGACGGGGAAAAGGAATCGTAAAGTTGTACGACACAAAGAAGGGATGATTCATTAATGGATGCGGAAGGCCTCGAACCCCCGGGACTTTAGTGGAAACTACAAACACGCTACCGTAGCGCTGGGGATGAAATACTGGCGACCGCCCAAAAGAAAATCACGCTTGGCATTTGAAAAGCACGGGTGGGCGACAGACACACTACATTCAGCCGAACAAAACACCGCCCGCCAACTGACTAATTCCCCGCTTTTTTTCCCTTTGCAGATTTCAGCAGCGTACTCGGTTTTCTGTTTCCCAATCACTCAATTTGTTGCTTTTCAGTTCTATTTTCAATTGCTACTCTCTCTACTGTTGCTGTTCAGTTCTATTTTCAATCTCTACTGTGTCTTCTATTACAGCTAAATCGTATTTAAAATTCTCCAAGAATTTCCCTAGCTTTTCTGACACTGAATTATAAACCCGATTGTAGACACTGATGGCGGGTGAAGTTGAAGTTGGGACGAAGTTTCACTACTTACGTCAGCAATACAATACATTTATCCTTCAAAGAATATCAATTTTGCGCCGAAACGTCGCTTAGATAAAAAACTGTCTGTAAAAATCGGTCGTAAATTATTTAATGTGTTATTTAATAGCAGACGTTAATCGATTTAATTTATTATGAATGATTAGGAATTTGATAATAACCACTTGGGTTTTAAACCAGTCTCAAATTTTAGAGAATTCTGTAATGAATGAAATTCATTATTTTCGTAATGTGAAACGTAAACGATAGAAGTTGCGGAAAATAAAAATATAAAAGCCTTTGAAATGTGGTGCTGTTGGAGAATGCTGAAAATCAGATGGGTGGATAAAATCACTAACGAGGAAGTTCTAAACAGATCAGGGGAAGAGTGTGCAATATAGGAAACGTTGACCAAGAGAAGGGATAGATTAATTGGCCACGTTTCAAGACAGGGTGGTCTTTTAAAATTAGCATCTGAGGGAAATGTTTTGGGTAAGAACAGAAGAAGGATGTCAAGGATGGAAAAGCTAAGGATATTAGGGATGATGTGGGATAGGCTAGTAACTGCGGAAATGAAAAGGTTTCCTCAAGACAGGTTAGCATTGAGGGTTGCAACAACATGGAATGTGGAAAGGAGTCATACTTCAAGGATAAGAAATAAAAACCCTACGCTTTGAAGATGATATTGTAGTATTAGGGGTGTTAGAAGAAGACTTGGAAACCGTAAAAAATGGCATGAACGTGGTCCTGGAGGAAGAGTACAACATGAAGTTTAATGGAGAGAAAACCCAATGTAATGGAGTGTAGAATGGGAAACAGTGGAATAACAAAGGGTGTTAGATTTACGACTTTAATTATAATAATTGAAGATACTACAATACGGAACAAGAAATAAATAGCAGGTTAATGAGAGGAAACCGAGCATATAAGTTTATTTAAACCGAATCTTCTATCCAAAAGGACAAATAAAGTTGTATAAAACCTTGGTAAGACCAGTTGTCACATATAGTGCCGAGACATGGTCCCTGAATGATGCAGATGAAAGGCGCGTTTTAGTTTTAAGAGAAATATTATACGTAAAATATATGGGCCAATGTATGTGAGAGGGAATTGGAAGATAAGATCCAACAGGGAAATACAAGAATTACTCAGAGGGGAAAGTATTTTAAGTCTTAGAAAAAAGATGAGAATAAGTTGACTAGGCTGTGTGCAAAGAATGAACAAAGACAGGCTACCAAGGAACGTCTTAAACGCGACGGAGAGGAAGACCTAAGAAATGGTGGCATGATGATGTTAAACATGATTTTGGAAATTGGAAAGTCAGGACCCAGGACAGAAAAGATTGGAGGACAATCGTGCGGGATGCGGGATGATGATGATTATTCAACTTGAAATAAAAAGTAGCCGCAAGCCATAGTTTCATAGAAAATACCACCATCTAAGCACACTTCACGTATTTAAAAAGAAATTAAGCCAAATTATGAAAGTATTTGATATTCCAGTGGTATTCGTCACGATTAAAGGGTCGTTTTGCTCTCTCCCTCTCTCTTCTCTCCCTCCCGTATAGAATTTTTTAAAGCGTCAAAATGTTACAGAGGGTCTACGTCAGGGTTGTTATTTTTCCTCACATGTATCGTGGCGCAGCAATTTGTTTTTTTTTTCCTCTCGCTGTCCGTAACAGTTATTGGCAACTGACACATTGCGCGGTATCTTTCACCTGTTAACAGAAGCGCCAGATTTTATTTGCCGCTGGATCAACAAGTGAATCTATCAGCAGTTCTCTTCGCACTCGCAGAGAGAGGGCGCTCACTCGCTCACTCGCTCGTCGTAAAAACCTCGCCACCTCCTTGCTAATCCACCCCCGTCCCTTCTCCTCCTTATCACGGTCTTTTAATAGACACGTAATTTTGAGGTTACGTCCCCTCTCCCCCTCCCCTGATATTCTCAAGCAATTGATGGACTCTCTTAGAAACTAACTCTGCCCCCATCCACCTAGGGAGAAGAAATCTAAATAAAAATAACGATAAACATGGAAGGATAAAGTCAATAAATATATAATTCTATTAATACACACAAGTAGAGGTGACATAATAAATAGTAAAATAATTAAACGTCCGTGATTTCAAATGATGAACACTTAATTTTTTCAGAAATAAAAGAATAAACGATAAATATACTATGTATATTTCAAATAATTAAATCAAATTTCTCCAAACATAAATACTTCTTATGTAGATTCACATGTTACATATCTGCACACTTCTCCTCTGGCTTATTATAATATGCCTCAATTGGCTCAGTGAAAGCAATCATGCTTTGATGTTGTCTTGAACAACAACGGAACCCATATAATAGACACACATATGTATGTATATATATATATATAATGTTTAATCTTACTGGATTTTCGTAAGTTCGTCAAACTGTTTATCAATTTAGGTCGCCATGATGGCGTTCACTACTTTTGCAGATGGTACGTCAAAAAAACTAAAAGAATCCTCCGTCACTATTTAAAAAATACGTTTTAAATTTCAATACATATGGCGAATTCCTGGTGATCTCTGGAACGTTATTTAACCTCAATGCCTCAATGATCCAAACGTTCACTATTTCATTACTTTCATCCCTGAAACTCATACAGTATTTACTTTTGAAAAAATATATAGATTATGAGCAAATGATGTAGTGATATGACAACTCCTATTTATTTAAGAATTAAATTGATGGTTGTTAATCCTAGTAATACGTTGGTACCGGTGTGTACTATATATTTTTAATAACATATTTTTAACATCTCTCTCATAATTTCCCCTTGTTTGTTCATTCACTGAGATTCTGTACTTAAATTTTGGTTAGTAGAATTTTATATGGTCTGGTTTAGCTCAAATTTTATTTAATTAATCCCACAATTTTAGTAATACTGACAATTGATAAAAATGGTCAGCCCAACGTATAAATGTAAAAAAAGCTAAAATATATTCAAGTACTTAACGCAAGGAACATTTTCAATAATGCCAAATTTGGAAATGATTATCAAAATATCTAAAAAAACAAGTTTACAAAAATTAATTTTGGTACATTGCTTTATATTTGTGTTGTTAACGCACAGTTAAAATTTGAAGCCAGTAGCAATTCATTTACAGGCATTACATATTTCCATTACATACTATCTTTTGTTTTAATTATAGTGATTTGTGCTATTCGTTTTGTCATTTTAACACTGAACAACTGCAACACTAGTCCATGTTTATAACTAGAATCGTATATAATCATTTATAATTGGATTGTGAGTTTGAAAAAGAACTAATGGAAAGCATTTCTCAAGGGATCTATAAAATAGCTCTGATTGGTATATACGGAGTGTCGTTGGCAGATATTATTCGTTAAAAAAGTGTTGCTTTTATGAATTTCGACAACATTCAGTCTTCCTACAAGAAGGTTGAAAGCGTTCAACGTTCTAGCCACAGAAGCAGCAGTAACGAGTGTATTACCAATGAATCGGAACCTTGTCCACAAACAGTATACTTGCCATCCCGGTTTCTTTTGCGGAAGTTACCATGTGATTAATTACGGTGTTTTGCGGACCCATGTGTGAGTGCGTGGGCGAGCAGGGAGTGTTCACCCTCGCAGCAGCAGTTTCACCCTCACCCCTCGTCGGGCGTCAACCCTTCCCCCAAAAAACAAGGCCGTCTGTCAGATACGGGGGAACCCCGGTTCATTGTTGACAACGCGGCCCCGAGTCCGGCTCAATCAAACATGCCAATTTGTTCCACGAAGTCGCCGCCGCCATAGGTGACATTGCCAAATAACCCTGGCTTCAATACGCGCGAGAGAGAAAAACTTCAAGCGGTGCGACTTCATAAAGGACCATCACTACCACAAAAAAGCAAAGTAGTTTTAAATGAAGCCTGAATATCGGAGCATGAATACTGGATATAGAAGATTATCTTTGACCAAGTATATTTTCTGTCATGGCCCATCACCGATCACAGTCAGGTTTTACACGACGTTGACCTCCAATACGACATATTCATGTTGAGCCAGAAATATTAACAATAATTATAAAGTATATAGTCAGGAACGTTAAGAGCTCATTTTAATTTCGTTTTACATGGAAAAAATTTAACCAATCCTGGATTCTGACCAGATATTTGCCCTGAGTAACAGACCTAAGCCTTTCGGAACAATGAGTCAGAAGCTGCAAGTCGAGATTACTCACAGCTCATGACTCACGTGCTATACTATGCGTCGACTCAATTACGAATAAGTATTTGGCACTGACGAATGATGACACCATTTTTTAAATATTCCATTCTACATTTTCTACAAACTGTATTTCAAACCAGAAAAAAATAACAATTTAATATTTTTTCTGTGTTCTTCCTTTCTTTGCTCTGCAGCCCATTCAGTCACTTCCGGGTCGACTGCGGACTGTCATCTTACATGGCGCATTCCGAATTTGGAGTGATACGTGGGCAGTGTAACGATTCTCCAGCAGTCTTAATCCCAGTCTTCGTGACCATGGCGGCGAAAATCTAAGCGTTTTTAAAATTCGATGCCAACTTTTGGGTTTTTCTAGTGCCTTTATACCCTAGATCAAAATTCTCGCTCTCCGTTAAGTGGTTATGAATTAAAATTTTACAATTTTATTTATTAGTCAAGTCATTACTTAAATTATTAAAGCTAGTCACTTCCAATTTATAATCAGTTTGATTGAGTTATATACCAAAAATAGCCCAAACCCATTGTATTTAATTAAGTAGTGGATGGCAAGTAATAAATTAAAGCCCATGAGACACAAGAAAATGCGCTTTGAATAAAAATTAGAAATATGTCTTCGGAAGTCTGGTTCAACAACGAATATAAATTTTTTTTAATCCTTTAAAAACTATGTTTGAGAGTCGGTTGAAAGGGCAGCGTGACGCGTTCATGGGGATGAAGGAACAGACGCCTACAGCGGGGTGGCGTGCCATTAATAATTCAATCCGTTTAATTGATTCGAACGGACCGCGGCCTCGATATCTGGTGAGCCGCAGAACCCCCAAAACCAGGTTTGCAAACTTTGCAGGCCATCCAAAAAAAAGAGTACACTCTGAATTGTCAAAGCAACGACCTCCAATCGTCCACGCGAACCACAGAATGCGATGCAGGGTTGCGGGTAATTTTAAATAATGTCTCCGAAAACGTGCAATATCAACACACAAGTAAAGTGCCTGGGCTCCATTCTTTCCATCCTTTCATAATATAACTACGTTCCTTACGGCAATTGTTGCTCCACCCAGTGTTATAGTAGCTTGCTTTCTCTCTCCGCCGTTCTCTTTCAGCCGCTCTATCCCACTGACTTCAATTCGTATCTCCAAACACAGCTCTAATCTGTTTTATTATTAAACTTCATTTTAAAATCCATTTACTGACTACTACATTTATTAAAGGAAATATTAAACCAAATAATTTGTCCAATTGTAAATAATCATTACAACAGGAAGAAAAATAATATAAACCTCTTTAACAGTAGTTAGTACGTGAGTTACATTATACTGTAATACCTTTCGTATTTTTATAGTTTAAATCATGCAAGATGAGGTAACGTCACGTTTGAACTACGTTGTACAATGTATTTCCAAACCATTTTTTAACTTATTGTTGATTAACACATTTTTGTTTGAGGAATACACTGCGGATTAGTTTTTCATTGACGCATAAACAGAATCTCTACAGATGGTAGTCAGCAGTAAATTAGAATTTAAGGGCAAGAAAAAAAAGCAGAATTCAAGAAAGGAGGAAGACAAGGATGCAGTAAGTCGCCCATGCTGTTTAAAAAATTAAAAATTGAATTTAGAAAGGGAATCAAACTGTAAAGAGAATAAATAAAAGGCCTAAGGTTTTCTGATGATATTTTAGTATTAGGGGTGTCAGAAGAACTTGGAAACCATGATAAATGGCATGAATTTGATCCTGTTCAATATGATGATTAATGGAGGGAAAACCAAGGTGAAATATTGGGAATTAGTGGAATAACAAAGGATGTTAGATTGGGTAGGAACATTTTAAAGGAAGACGAGGAATTCTGCTACTTTGGTAGCATAATATCTAGAATAGGATAGCACAGACAAGGAAGGCTTTCGCTAAAAAGAGATAATATAACTGTAAATATTAGGAAATTATCATTAAAAATGTTCATAATGGACTGTGGTGATATATGGGTCTGATGGTAGGAGTTGCAGAAAGGAAAAGAATAGAAGCCTTTGAAATTTGATGCTATAGGAGAATGCTGAAAATCAGACGGGTGGATAAAAACACAAAAGAGGAAGATCTAAGCAGAATGGGGGAAGAGCGAACAATATGAAGGACGTTGACCAAGAGAAGAGATAGGTTAATAGGCCACGTTTTGAGACATGAGGGTCTTGTAAAATTAGCATTAGAGGAAAGTGTGTGGTGTATGATCAGAAGAGGGAAGTCAAGCATGGAGTACACAAAGCGGTTTAGGGAGGATGTATAATATGGTAATCATGCGGAAATGAGAAGGCTTGCGCAAGATAGATGAGCAAGGAGGGTTGCATCAGACCAATAACATAACAACATCTATAGCAATAAAAAAAATTCTTCGTCGTTATGGCAAAAAGAGATTACTTTCTTTTCCTCTAAGTTTTTCTCTCAGTCCATTTTATTCTACGTCAACAATTTCGCACAACCATAAAATATTATTTCAAACAACAAACATTACAATAGTTTTAAAAAGAAACATTTTGTGCTTGTAACCGGATTCATAAAAGCTTTCCACGGACAGGGAGCGTTAATGCTGATCGCTGTCCGTAATATCTTTCAAAGGAGATCGGTGAACCAAACGATTTCGTAATAATCCCATAATGCACGCTGAAATGATCATTACCTCGGTGACATTTTAATTCAGTAGCAGGATTGCCCATTTGATCTGCGGATTTACGTTAAACCGCCGGCCGATATGGAGGTTTCGCAAAGATCACACATTTCACGGGTTTTTCCCACCCCAACCGTGATTATGGTAATTTTTTCCCGATTCAAATGAAGAGATGCGTGGATTACGTGTAATCGGTTGTAAAGCGGAGTGGTGCTTAAAAATCCGCCATCTGAGAATATAGCTGTAATTTGGTCAGTGAATTTAAAAACTTAATTTGAGATTAAAGAGAGACTAAATCTTAAAATAATATAAATTTACGGTTGTCGTGTGAAAAGTTCTTTTAAAAACTAAATTCTGCGTCAGCTTGGTATTTTGTCGCTTATCTGACGGTATGCTTTCGTTACGTTTCGTCTCTCTTTTGAGACTTCTTCAGGTATACTAAAACACGTGAAATTAGAATAATTACATTGGGTAATTTTTTTAAACTTACACAATTTAGCAGCTCACGACAGATTATTTTCAAAACTAATAATAATTACAACTTAGTAAAAAAAATTAAACACAAAATTGATCGTAATTTTAGAGGTAAAATAAATTGTCTGGATTGCAAAACAACATTTGTGGGGCAGACAAAAAGATCTTTGAAAGTACGCATTTCGGATCACAAGAAAAGCACAAAAAGTACACAACGTAGGCTTTCCCGAAGGATGGACTGATCGAAACGTTGTATTTTACAAATGATATATAACCCGGGCGAAATCCCGAGAACTTTTTATTCAACACAAAAAGTAGTTCACAAAATTACAAGGTACAAATTATTATTGCTTTGGAAAGCAAACTGTCCAGTAACTGCTAAATTGTGTATGTTTCAAATTGTTTTTGTATCTAGGTAATTTTTTGGAACGTATTAGCTAATGTAATTTCATGGCTTTTGGTATACCTGAAGAAGTCTCAAAAGAGAGACGAAACGCCCATATTGTAGTGGCGCTAGACAGGAGCTCACTTTTACTCCGTGCTTTGTTGAAGCAACTCGGTAGAGTAAAAGTAATTCTGAAAACATTGGCAATAGGAAATATAATGCTATCAGTTCAGAATATGTTGTACGTCTAGAAACGTTTCCGTGAAATGTAATAGATAATAACTATAGGGTGAATTAAGACGTTGTCGCAGTCTCCATACGCAGTCAGTAGTGCCAATACAATTAATGTTTTTCACAATGATAGTAGCGTTTCGCCAATACTCACCCTCCACCTAAGCATGCCACGTAGAATGTCATGAACAGTAATATATTTCATATATAATTCATTTAACTATTTAATAGACAGATAAACCATTAATTTATATGATTTCACATTTTATTAATATTATTTTCAGCATTCTTTTTATTCCTACGTCATCTATTCTTCTCTTTTCTGGTTTTTCGTTTGTCGTATTTTAAGCCACTGAAATAACGAAAGGAAGAGGTGATTTTAAATATGAAAATTATTTTATTCTGTCTTATTTGATGTATAAATGATGCAAAATTTATTGCGAAGTATAAGTAACTATTTTTTTAAAATTTTGAGTCCGATTCTTCCCGTTGGGTTTTATGACAAAAATTTACAGACCGAGTCCTGGAAAAGAGATTTACAAATTCCTGTATATGTTGCATGTTCACATTCGTATCTGTGTTCCTTCAATATACTCCGGACTATATTCCACCGCTGCTAGTTTTCGAATCCACACTAAAACGGCTTCAGCTTCTCTCACCAAACTGCACATCTATCGACCCCATAATGGCAGAACTTCCCATCAGCTACAACACGAACCGACTGACTCTTTTGAAAAAATATCGCGCTGGAGTTCGCCAATCACGCGCTCTGATGAACTGCCCATTGTCGGGCCGACTTTATTGTTGTCTATAATATCATTAAAAATGCCGTGTTGCGCCACAAACTCTTGTTTTCTACACATGACACTGCTGGGTGCCCGGCGTTACCCGGGTATTTACTTTTTTTATTCAATCCAGCATCAATCACTTGGTTTAGACGTCATTTAACCGGCATCGAGCGAGTCATTTTTTTTAGTATATTTACCTGGCCACATCTACCAAACCCGACGGAATGTTTTTCTTTCTCATCATAGCCAGGATGATGACGCACTGCGTTTTAATCGAGTCAAGAAATCTGGTAAAATCAATAAGCATGCTACCTTGAGAGAGTCTACATCCCCTGTGCCTTGAGAGAATCAAAAAATTAATGAAGTTTAAAATTCTCCCGGTACACTAAGGGAGTCAAGAAAGAGTACGCCCTCAGCCTTAAGGAAGTAAAACGTGCTCCCTTTATTTAATCACCTCAATTTTGTTACCACAACCTCAAATCGTCAAATCAAAACATATTTTAGAAGAACGCGAAATTGACCGTTTTATTTAAAACGCCTATATATAAAACGCTAAATTAGAGATCCCATACGCGCAGACGGTTTGATTCACAAACTGGACGCAAAAAAGCGAACTCTTCATTAAAAATATTGATTATTCAAATTATTAACTTTGAAAACTTTTTCTAATTCTCACTAAAAATTATTTCATCATATCGTCAATTAAGACCATTTTATTTTTAATGATTGAAAAATTTTCGTACTTAGTTATTACTAAATACAAAAAATTCAAATGGCACTCACAACCGAAAATGACCAAAAATAGTACCAAAAATTATTCCGACAGCCTCTGACATCAAACCTATTAAATTATAATGATTAATAACTCTTACCTGTGGTTCCTTACCACTCATATATTACCAAAAGTTAATATTGCAGGTTAAACTATGATGATGGAAATTATTTCCGTATTATTAAATACACAACATTATAAAATAAAGCCAACATATGCTAAATAACATTTTTCCGTCGATTCGAAAATCATTTTAGGACATTAAGTTAATTCATAAGTAAGAATAAGGAAAAATGTGTAAGAAAAGTTTAATTAACACTTAACTAACATTTAATTAATATAAATACACCGTTTCATATAACTTTGTGGACTTCTTCAGGTAACTAGATTAATTGATAAAATTGATTTTATAGTTTTTGTGTCTAGTTACCTGAAGAAGTCCACAAAGTTAGATGAAAGTTGCGTTTATATTAATTAATTGTCAATTAAATTTGTTTGCCGACATATTTGACCGTATTTTTATTTAATAATTTTCCGTTTTACTATACTTTTTACGGAGATGTATAAAGGATGACGTGGGTCAGTCACAAGGAAAAGAGATGCTCTGTTTGTGTTTCTCGAGATTTTATCCTTCAGTATTGAGGGACCTGTACGTCTTTAGGATTTTAATTGCACTAGAAATTAATGTAAAAAATTAATATAAAGATTTAGAATTGTTATACAAATGAAATTCTACATCAGCGGCCAGAAACCTATGTTTTATAAAAGAAAAAAATAATTTTTAAATAAAGTAAATAGCAGCAAAATTTTTCCTGTCGCTTCCTCCCAACGTGTCATTGTGTATTTGTATATTTATTTTTTTATAATTCATAGTAGAAGGGGATGTGACTGCGATCCCCCTCTTTTGGATGACGCAGTGCTGGCATTTTCGTTTCTGTGCCGAAGGCTGTGGGGTGAGGATTGGGTGAAGAGGGGGTGAGGGCTTCTGTTCCCCCCCAGCGAGGGAAGTGATTAGCACGAGGGTTCCGCCGCCCTTTCGCTGAAGGTCAGCGCCCTAAAAGCAATACAATGTCCCTCGACCCTGTCTGCCTCCGCGATATACCTTCCGCTAAAAAGTATTAGATTCCATCAATTGTAAAGATGAAAATGTCATAGTTGTTATTTATTCCGAAGTGATCGACTGAAGCTCCTATGTCGGAGTCGTATTCCGCGCCATTGAAATATAATATGCTGTCTCATTTGCATTGGAAGTTGCCACCTGTGGTATTTGAGAAGCCATTGTTATTACTCTACAGTTGCTACCAGGAAATTAAACGAGTGTGAGCTTTGTTACATATTATTTAAGGCACCATCATGATACTCAAAGTCACTTCCACAATCACCAATGTATGCTTGCTTCAGACAATACTGGACTATGAACGTTTATCCTTTCCAGCAAAAACGCTAGGACCAGTCCTGACGATTTTTCAGTCTCATATTTCGCAACAGGGCGAATTTTCATGCCGCTACTGTGGCTCAGCTTCTCAGAAATGGTACTATTAGAAGAGCACATAAATCGATGGACACTATGCAATCCAGTTCTTGGAGTCCTGCCACGATGTCAGATAACGATTCATCCGCCGACTTAAATATGTCAGAAACATTCCTACGTAAATATTCAACAGCCGTGTCAATCGTCTCGTCTGTCAAGAAAGACAATTCTACATACAATACACGCAATCTGCCAGCAAGATCGGTGTCGCCGCCTACTTGTCTCGGACTTATCTCCGTGGCCGTGACTGGCAGTTTCCATGCTCCACCTTCGCCTCTGTCAAGTATCCCTCCGCCATTTCATAACGTGTAACTACATAAATATTCACCTTAAATTCTTGTTCGGGACAGAGCAAAAGACCCCAGCATGCAACTTTGTAATTTATTCAGCGAGTTGTGACAAAGCTGTCCCGCGCATATGTTACGACTCCTAATCAATTATTGCGTTCGTCCCGGTTGCATTGGTCAACAAACAAACAAAAAAATAATAATAAAGGAGCTCTTCGTGCAGATTTTATAGCGTTGCGTTCCTGCGGCTATCAAAGGGAATCGAAAAGATTTCATTGCTCAGGAAGGACTAAACCAAGTGCGAAATGATATACGGCAGTCGTGGCGGTTATAAATATTCTCACTGCAAGCAAGACATAAATTCTAGTTACAAGACTTTCTCTGCGTTAAGAGAGGTTATGGGAAATGTCTCTTCCATGAGGACGACAACAGTCTCTTCAACATCAGCACTAAATTTTAAATATAACCTTAATCTAATGGAAATTATTCAAATGATTCCGTTAATTATATTTATTTGCACATTTATTCGTACTGTTTAAATATTCTTCCTCTAACTCATTTTAGAACTGTAACTCACATTTAACAACACCATATTACAATCAAATTATTCTTACATCCAATTATTAACAATAAACATAAAAATGTTTAAAACGCCAGTTTCCTTATACCAAAGAGAGGTCCGAGGCAGCACTTGTGCCACAGTTTACACAAGACTGTTAATTGTTAATAATTGATTGTAAGGAGGTAAACCTGAGGAAGGTGCGAACATGCGCCGAAACATTGTTTGAATAAAAAATGTCTGAAAAGGCGGTCGGAAATTATTTTATTTTAGATTTTAAATATCAGACGTTAATTGATTTAATATTAATACCATATTCCTGTTATAAAGCGCATTCTTAAATGTAAAAATATCTCAACAGTTTTTCATTTAAGCATCTCAATTCTCTCATTTCTCTATTTATTAATAATACAGTACACCGCCTTAGCTTGCTGACAATTTTTAATATCAGGAAAGACGACACATAATTAACATACGCCTACTTATTTGGCTCTACTGCCCATTTAGGGGCTGGGCCTACCGGGGCGACTGCGGACTGTCATCATGCATCGCACATTTCGAATTTGGAGTGACACGTGGTCAGCGTATCGATTTTCCAGCAGTCTTAATCCCGGTCTTCGCGACCAAGACAGCACAAACATCCGACCCCTGGATTCGAAGCTAGGACCCCTGAGTCATGAGATAGCAACGCTTGCCATTACACCACAGGAAGTCGGCAAACATATATAGTGAACCTTCCAATGCAGCTTTACATCCTCACTTTACAGCGTTTAAACAAATTATTGTAAGGGAAGACCTAAAATCACTGTTAAATGAAGAAAATAAAATAAAATAATACATAATATGATAATATTTTCAGTCTCAACTTTAATTTTGGCAGTCTAAAGTTGATTTTTGATATACAGAATTTATTCTTGTACAATAATAAAGTTAATAAGTAGTAAATCGACCTGTAAGTCTGAACAAATTTAATTTAGAGTCTGACAAATCGATCCGCGGTCACGTAAACGGCAGGCCTGGCCCTATAACCTTTTTGCCACATAGGCAAAACCCGCCCCAAGCTAAAAAAACCTTTATAACTTCTCAATACATAGAAAAATATTCGGTGTCGTCGCTTATGCGACATGTACGTCTAAATTTCCATATTCTTAAATTTCTTGATCCTTACAATTTACTATCTGATGTTGCAAATAGAGAAACTAAACGTCGTGTTAATAATGTTAAATGAAGCTTGTATTAAATTTGTTCTGCCTTAAAGCCGATTTACTACTTAATTCCAAACAGTCAGATAATGTAACTAATTTTTACTCTAATTTTACGTTTCACTTGTCAACCTTGAGAAAAAAATTTTCTTCATCTAGAACTTGGATATTTCGTCATCGTAATTATTAGTAATAAAGCATAAATAATAGCCGCAAGTCAGTAATACAAGAATTTAATTTGAATTAAAACTTTAAACAATTAATGACCTTATGCAGACTTTATTCTACAAATATAATTAGTAACTACGTTTCGGCATATTTTATGCCTGTGGAGGAAAAACTGAAAAAGGTATAAAAATATACCGAAACGTTGTTACTCTTTAAATATATAGAATAAAGTCTTACAAGGTTATTAATTGTTTAATTGTATATTACAGGCGTTAAATTAAACCTTTTTAAATTAAAATGTTTCGTTCCCAGCTTTCGGGACGACTTCAGTTCATTAATTAAAAACTTATAAAATTTTGTGTTCCTGCCGGAACATCCGGGGCCGTATTATTGAATAAGGACATGTAGAACGAAAAATATTTCGTATATCTTTTTAAATGTAATACGTAAATATTAAACCGATTAACGTATGCTATTAAATAACAAATTAAATAATTTCCGACCGATTTTTACAGACAGTTTTTATTTTTTATTTAAACGCCGTTTCGGCTAGATATGTAGTTTCAAATTGAAATATGTATTTCACAGATTATAAACCTGTAGAATGCGTGAATTAGCCCCGAAACGTCGTTTAAATTAAAAAATAAAACTGTCTGTAAAAATCGGTCGGAAATTATTTAATTTGTAATAGGTAAATATTTAAAAGTTCTATTGACCCTGTTAAATTTTGGAGTTGTTCCCTTTTTTGTAGCAAACCTTTCCGTTTGAGAATTTATAACAACCCGTGGCATTTTAGGGACCGATTGCCTTCTACCTCCTTCAGTAGCCCTGGGGGGGAAAAATACCTAAAAAGGTTGGCCACGGATGTGCGGTGCTTTGTTAAACTGGTCAAGCGTTCTACCGATTCCAGAAACTGTCAGGTTGATTGGCAGTCGCGCGGTGAAACCCTAATCTTCATACCACCGTACTCATATGCTTTTGCAAAAAAAAAATCGTTCCTTTTCTTGGCACTGGTCTGAAATGAACTTAAACATACGCGACGTTGCGGAGGAAAGAATCTATGAATCGAATTTTTAAGCAAAGTGTTTCTAGGAAAAGTTTGCATGTGCTAGGTTATTTCGGACGCCAAGGCCACTGCGGCAAGCTCCGCAGTAAAGAACGGTGTAGTCAGTCGTTTACGACCGCCAGAGTTTCCTAATTGGCTGGACTGTCAACAAGTGAAGCTGATTTAGGGCGGCCAGCGACAATAAAATGTGACGTTTTGATTTAGTGCACAGCGACGTGCTGTTTCGGCAGTTTCCCAAGGAACTACCTAGATCTTAGTCTGATAAGGGACCGAGAATGCGTGCTCATGGATGATGAAGGGTAATCGATCATGGGATCGATATGGTAAAACAGCAAGTTTAGGGGCCAAGGGTCGACTTTTCGTCGCGAACTGAACCACATTAGGTCAGAAATGAGCCGGTTTAGTTCCAATTTTCTGGATCTCAGTTTTTGCGTCAATGGATTGATGACTATAGCTAATTTTCTGTACAGGAAGGAAAAAACCTGAAGAAGACACAAAAACTCACCGGAACGTTGTTAGGAGTAAATTTATATAATAAAGCCTGTGCAAGGTCATCAATTTGTTCAGTTATATACAACAGACGTAAAATTTAAACCTTTAGATACAGAAACGTTGTTATTTCTAAATTGTATAAAAATACAGTCTGAAATAACTCATAAACTTTTATTTAGTTATTCCATAAATCAGAAGTAAAATTAAACCTTTTTATTATTTGTTAGATCATTTTGTTTAATAAACTGAAGTGTTACAAGAGTGAAAACAAAATGTGACGATTGTTCTGAGTATATCTAGAAGAATACAGGACATTAGTGCCGGTCAAATTAGTCAGAACCGTAGGAAACAATAATTATTTAGTGGAATAAAACGTTGTGTATATCTAGAAGAATACAGGACATTAGTGCCGGTTAAATTAGTCAGAACCGTAGGAAACGTTTTATTCCTATCATTGGAACTTCTTGTTGACATAAGTAGGACTCAAGTTTCATTTCAAATTTAATACTCGGATACAGTTGGTGTTTCAGATTGTGTCAACAACCTTTCAATTAATTTCGATTATAACATCCTTGGTTTTACTTATGATCTTCACACCTGAAGGACTTCCAGTGATGGGAACGAAACGTTGTGTTATGTTCTACTTCAATTCCAATCCTGGCCAATTTGGCCGTCATTAATCTCCTGTTACAACAGTGGATATATTTCAGGACAAATTTCTTAGACATTTATGTATACCTCATAATTACAATTTTTTTGTTATCTTAGATCCCATTCGCAGAAAATTTTGTAGATACATTTCTCAATAATTCCAGCTTGAAATTGTTGTGTACAAGGGAAGAACGTTACCGTCAGACTGAAGTGATATAAATGAGATGTCAAAGGTGATGCGTGGAGTTGAGCTGAGCTGAGCTGAGAGGACCAGGACCGGAAGTGGAGCGGAGATGTGGCAACATGAGCGTTGTTTTCGCCAGCCAGACCCTGGGCAAAGGAATGCAGGGAGCTACCTGCTAGGCTAGCTAGGGGGTGGAAAAAACGCCCGCCCCCGACCATATTGTACCGGACAAAGACTGCTGTTATTGGGAATACCTGCGCTCGTATATCACCAAGTATCCGCCGTTCCCCTTTGTGCCGAAAATATTTCCATTTTACAGCTCTGCCAGAAGGAGGAGGCCGATTTCACCTTAAAGACCTTGAACTTTACCTTCCTCACTGACAGCTCATCACAATTCCTACGAATTCTAAGTAATACAATGTCGAACTGAAGGCTATTTCTGTGAAAACGGAATGATTTTCTGACAACCGAAAAAGAAGATAAATTGCAGTTCTCTGAAGAGTGCTGGAATTTTTATTTTAGTACGTCATGGAAAATAGAACAGTGGCAACCCTGTATTCCTTACATTTCACAAACGTTGCAAAATGGTCAGACGAATAAAATATCATTTAACAGTTTCACTTACACATACATCTTTTTATTGATTATAAACGTTATACATGAGCTTTCAGCATGTTCTGCCATTATCAACTATTCAGAACTAATGGAAACTTTAAAAATTGCGATATAAAATTAAGCTAATATACGTTTTGATACTTAACATTATCTACAACTTAGAGCCACGTGTTCAGAATAAAGAATGATTAGCATAGTGTATACAGAATTATAGGGAAGAAATATATCCAGAAGAGCAGATAAATATCTGAAGTTTTTATTGATTTAGTGAATTCTTTTGACAGGGTGCAAGGGAAAAGTCTGAAGAGGAAAGGAGTAGTTTGTAAAGAAAGAAGACTAATACAAAATTGGTACCAAAATCAGAAGGCAAAGATTAGTATTGGAAATTAAATATTACAAGAAAGCAGAATTCATCATATATTTAGAAGAAATCGTACGGAAATTTTTAGATGGAAAAACGAATAGAATGCATAAGATTTTCAGATGACTTGGTTCTTTTAGCGGAAAGCTAAAGAATGACAATTAAAATGCTAGAAGATTTCCATCAAGCATATGAGGAATATGGCATCAAAATAAACACTTCAAAAATAAAAACCACGGTGTATTAGTAAAGGAACAAAACAGACAAGGATAAAGAATGCGTAAGCTAACATCAGTAAAGTAAGTTCTTTAAAAAAAATTGGGTAGTATAATCACCGAAGGCATGAGATGCCACAAGGAGATAAAAACAGTCAAGGAATCATTTAACAGAAAACGAAAGTTATTTTGTGGAAAACTTGATAAAGGACAATGTAATAGATTAAGGAAAGTGTCTGGAGTGTTGCACTATACGGAGCAGAGATGTGGACATTAAGATGAGAAGACGAGAAAAGATTGGAAGCTTTTGAGACGTGGAGGACGATGGAAAGGGTGACTAATGAAGAAGTATTGGAAAGGGGTTGAGAGAATGGACTGTGAGTTAACAGATACTATGACAGGAATAGTTTCTGGGAAGAGATTCAGAGGAAGAAGGCGAAACGAAATAATTGACGACATGAAATAAAAAGAAAATTATACGGACGTTAAGAGAATGGCAGAGGACAAAATAAAATGGACGGCAACCATTTTCAAGCCTGCCTGAGGGCAGAAAACTAATGATGATGATGATGATATATTGTTTAGTGAGTAAAGAGCAACGTTTGACCGTCTTGCTTGAAGACATTGTCTGCTAACTCTGCAACCCTCTCACAAACAGAATTAAATGTTTAAATTAAAAATTGTTATTTACTACAATTAAATAAAAAGACGGCCAAAAAGTCAGCATTAAATATATAACTATTTATCAAGTCAATGAGTCAAGGAGAAATATGATGTATTGCTAAATTTGTAAATTTTTAACCATGTTATTTATATATAAGTTCAAAATAGTAACATAGAACTCAGAACTAATTTATTGTAATATTATGTTTGTAGTAAGCCTGAAGAAGTCTCCAAATGGAGATGAAACGTCGCTTTTGTTAATAAATATTTATATATTTAATGCTGACGTTTTGGTCGTATTTTTATTTATTGCAAATATTTAAGTCAGAAACTATGATGTAATTTACTAGAATTCTTTATCTGAAAAGGCTATAATTTATCTAAAGATATTCCTAGATTATGTTGTAAGAAATGTATGCTTTTCTTTAAGGTCGTCTTCAGTTTCGGAAATCAGCGAAAGATCGTCAGCATATAAAAATTTTGAGTCTGGTTCTTGATTTATGATAATTCTCTGATACGTTATCTATGTATATATTAAATAGGGTGGGGAAAATTCAGTAGTCTTGTCTTAAGGTGCATAGATATAAAATTATATACAGTGTATGTATTGTATTTTTATATGCATACGTAAAAATTAAACGCTTTTTCTAAATCTACAAATGCCATGAAAGAAGAGCGACCAATATGGAGGACGTTGACGAAGAGAAGGGATCGATTAATACGCTACGTTTTAAGACATGAGGGTCTTGTAAAACTACCATTAGAGGGAAGTGTGTGGGGTAAGAACAGAAAAGAGAGGCCACGGTTGAAATACGCTAAGCAGATTAGGGAGAATGTGGGTAGTGCTAGATATGCGGAAATAAAAAGGCTTGCGCAAAATAGGTTAGCATGGAGTGTTGCATCAGACCAGTCATAGAACTGAATACCACAACAACAACGTAAAAAATTTAGAGTATGTAATAAAAGTCATTTTCAACATTTTTCAGATCAATTTATTTATTCAAATAAAGAATAACGACTTTTCGTTGAATATTCACACCTTCTTCACGTTTTTCCTTCAAATTATCATTGTTTGGATATTACAATAATCAGGTGTGAATATGCTACCGAAACGTCGTTATTCTTTAATTTAAACAAATAAATTTGTCTAAAAAAGGTCAAGATCAAATTTCATTAATTTAAAAAAGTCGTTAAATGAGTATTTTTCTGATGAATGTGATTGAGAACAACTGAAAGCTACTGGTTTTAATCTTGACATATTTTAATGTAAATAAGCGGTAGGATTAAATTTCATATAGAGGCTTTTATCAATTATATATTAAATATCAGTCCTGTGTCTGTGAAAGAATCAAGTACAATTTAGTCTTTTTTTTCCTGAGCATGAATATCGTGAAATACACATGCAGGAAGGCTTGCCGTTATTTTTATTACTCTATTTAGTAACAAAAATTCTTCAGCCCCTGTATTTATTGGCTTATATTTTATTTTTTAATCATAAATTCATTTAATTCCCGTTCACATTCATTGCGCCATGTAAGCCGTTTATGTACTAAAAAATTAAAGGGATGTTTTGCGAATAAATTAATTAATTTATAAATTCAGTGAAAACTCCCGCTGTGATGCTTTGAGGAATGATTGGACTGCATCATAATTATATGCTACCTTGATTTGTGTATCGTAATACATTGGGGATTGTGCTTCCGTAAGTTCGTTTGGAGGAAAGGGAGGATTAGTGGAACCATAGTGTTAATACACGCCTTCTCGATTTCAGAGCTAATCCGATAGCCACGGAAGGATTAACTGTTTCCAGGTGGCTGGCCGTCCTAACCACTAGGGAAAACCCAGCCCTTCGCTACCTGGAAAATGCACGACTCGTTTCGTCTCCTATGCACGAACGCACTACTAAACCACACACCGAATATCCTTAAACAGAACACCAAATGACGCGTGAAATATATTCCTCCGTCTTGGCAATTACAATCGAGACAACCAAGAAAAAACAAGTCGAAATTATTTACAAAATTATGGTCAATTTTCTGGAGAAAAAAATAAAATAATGCTATTTATAGCTGGAAATAAATGATTCCAGAAACATGCACACTCTCCAGCACATGTGAGCATTTTTATAAATGCCTTATTATGTCTGTAATCGACGAGTAATCCCATATATTTAAGTAAGTCTGTGCTCTAGTTTTTATTTTGACGATCTTGGGTTATTTTCGTCGGTTTATTATCCCTTTAAATAACGAAAATGTTTCAAATAAATGTCTCTTCACTAATTTTAATTTTTATTGGAATAACAGCTTACATGATTTTTTTATTATTATTCAGTTTCGTAAACAACAGACAACTATTTAAAAATACGCGAAATTCTGATAAGAAAAAATATGGCAAAGTATTAGGTAAAACATTTACGCTCTCAAAAGATATTCCTGTATATAGTGGACTTAAAGAATAACCCTTAATTTTTAAATATTCACTGTAACGTATACAGACAACTTCGAGTACAATTATGCGTGAAATTTTGGATATTCGAATTGGCGATCAGGTAAGCTCACGTTAGTACGGAAGGTAAATGCTAAAATCCAAGCTTGTAAAATGGTGCAAAATTAATAATTGCATATTTAATCAACCAAGAGTCTCAAGTCCTAACTGAAACTGGAAATGAAAGACTTATTCCGAGAAATAGATTTCCTGCTTACAGAGATTGAATTACCTTTCGTTACATGACCTACAAAATTAACCTTAAAGAAGTATTTTTAAATCAACGAACAAATCATCTTAGAACAAAGTTTTGTCTGTAACGAAATTTTGTTATTTAGTAAATCAATTAACGTCTAGTACTGAAATATATTAACGACAATTTTTACAGACACTATTTTAAATTCAGATTAAACGACGTTTCGTCACCACGTTCGGGACATCTTCAGATGTTACTACAAAAATTATTCAAAATATTAAACTATTAAAATATCACAACACTAATAACATTAGTAATAATAAATACCTTAGAGGCGGTCAAGTTTGAATTTTTTCACGTTTGTGTATCTTTTCATTAAAAATTCTAAAAAGTTTGTTTTATTATTATTTCTTATTGGTATTGCTTATTATTTGATATTTTAATACTTTTTAGAGTAAATATTTGGTATATTTTGTTGTAGTAACGACTGTGGTGACGAAACGTCGTTTAAGCTCAATTTTAAAAATTGGCTGTAATAATTATTTCATATTTTTCATTTTGTAATGTCTTTTTTTAACATCGAAATCTTAGGTGGATTTTATGTACGTTTAGAAAATTTTCCAGTAATTTATTAAAAGATAAATAGAACGGATGTTTCTGTATATCTTCCGAATATAAATTTAAACGCACGAAGCTAGCCGTTATTTTAAGGAACAGTGTTTATTTTAAGTAAAAGTAGAATCCTTGACTCGGTTAAGGTACTGGGAGTAATCCTGCCGATTGTGATGAAAATAATTAACACTTCGACCGTAATCGTTGCCGGTATCCACTTTGTTTTACCCATTTAAAAAATTACCTTCGTAAATGTGGACGAAGCGTCGAACTTATATTGACTAAATATTGATTAAATTTTTTTACTGACAAATTTGGATTTATTTTCTATTAACCAATCTCAGATAATTTATTTGTGAAATTAACATTTCAATGGCATAGGTGGGGTGTGACAAAAATTAAATATTCAATAAATTGACGCTCTTTTGCTATGACGTAGAGATTAGCGTAGAATACAATACTTTACGGAATTAATATTAATAAATATCCGGACAACGCCAGGCAGCCAACTAGTAATACCGTTCAAACTGGCGTTAACGAAAACAAGTTTGATTAATTTTTAAATACAATTAAATATATTAACGCGTGTCTGTGTGTGTGTGTATTTCTTCAACAGTGATTTTCCTAATTGGGGTAGGTTCTTCCCTTTGGCCACTCTTCATTACTAAAATAGGCTTTTCCAGTAGCCTGTTGCTGAGACACTGGGCTTGTTTCTTCGGGCTCGATCCCTCGTCGGTTGTTACGGAAATTCAGTTCTCGGATGTCTTAGCATCGCCTGGTATAATTACGGCTTGTTTTAGTCTGAAGGGCGAGTTTCACCAAGACATGCTCCCTGTGGCTATCACGTGATGGTGCGCCTCCTACAGAGGAGAGGAGATCAGATAGGACTTCCCTAATAACATCTTATCTCCATCCTCCAGCAGGAAAAGGAAGTTATTATAAAGCAAACAGTACACCAGAAAGTTACTCAACGTTTTCGGGGTATATGAAGCACCTAAGTTGGGGGAAACAACTCAAGGATGCCGTTGAAGAGTCGAGGATATTTTAATAAGCAAAAGGTAAAACAGCATTGTTTTGTTACACCACGAAGGATATCTTAAAGGCGATGAAATTAAAATTCCACATAATTCCTATAATAACAACCCAAGATTTTTTTCCTATTCCTACAACGTTTCGTCTCCCACACTTGTAACAGGTACAATTAGGTATGTAATTTAATATTAACGCAGAGAAATAATCAAGATGCAGGATGTAAATTTTTCTGTGATTGTGTCTCCATTTTTTAATCATTAACTACTTTACTTAAAAATCCTGTAGAAACCAGACCTGATGAGGTTAGAAATGTGAGGAAGAAACATTGTAGGAGTGGATTAAAGCACAGGGGCTGTGATTTGTTCGATTAATGAAAATAAACGACAAAGAATGGTCAAAAGTGAGAAATGGAAGAATTTAATTTGAATTAAAACGCTTCGTCCTCTACCTTCAAGACCTCTTCGGTTCAGTAATTAAATTTTTGTTATAAAACAATCCCAGATTTCAGGACGACAATTCTCTAGCCAACGTACATTTTTGGATTCAATCTAGCTATAATTACTTTTGAAAGGAGTTTAAGTATTACATGTTGCCTCGAATGTCGATCACTGAATGTCGATCACTATTGTTGTACTTTATGTTATTCTATTGTTGTGTTTTGATACTGTTGTGGTAAGTTTGATGTATTTTACGTACAAATACTTAAATTTTTGTTTTAGCTTTAACTTCCTTGGTTTTAATTTACTGCAAATATTTCCTTTGTAAGAAGAAAACATGAAGAAGGCATAAAAATATTCCGAAGAGTTGTTACTTGTTAAATCTAAACAATAAAATTTGTAAAGGGTCATTAATTGTTTTATTATATATAACAGACGTTAAAATTTTTAACTTATTAAATTTTTATTACTAATATATTCCAAGGAGAAGAAATAAAAACCTTGCGGTTTGTCCGCGATTTTGTAGTATTACGGGCGTAAGAAGAAGACTTGGAAAACATTAAATGGCATGAGAGTGGTCCTGGAAGAAGAATACAAAATGAGGATTAATGGAGGGAAAACCAAGGTGATAGAGAGCATTATTGGAAAAAGTGGAATAACAAAGGTTGTTAGAAATGGAAGGGATATTTGGAAGGAAATAAAAGGAATTTTCCTACTTGGGAAGCGTAATAACTAGGGATGGTAGAAGTATAGTAGACATAAAGAGTAGGATAGCACAGGCAAGGAAGGCTTTCGCAAAAAAGAGAAATTTCATTAGGGTAAAGAAGTGTGAATATTATATATTGCTGAAAGTGTTAGTATGTTGTGTGGAAACGTGTTGGGTGCGAAACGTGGACGGTGGGAGTTGCAGACAGCAAAAGAATAGAAGTATTAGAAATGTGGTGTTATGGGAGAATGATGAAAAAATCAGATGGGTGAATAGAATAACTAACGTGGAAGTTCTAAGCAGAATAGGGGAATAGCGAACAATTTGGAGGACGTTGAGCAAGATAAGGGATAGATTAATAGGCCACCTTTTGATACATGAAGTCTTGTAAAATTAGGATTAGGAGGAAATGTGTGGGATAAGAACAGAAGAGGGAAGCCGATGGATGGAATACGCGAAGCTAATTAGTGAGGATGTGGTAATTATGCGGAAATGAAAAGGCTTGAGCAAGATAGGTTCGCATGGAGGGTTGCATCAGACCAGTCTTAGGACTGAACACCACAACAAGTTTTTAATTTTTTTTCAGTTTATTAATTCAGCATTTTTCACCGTTTGGGCTCCATTCGGCTCTGATAACCTGAGGCAAGTGGTTCATTAGCATCTGCCTTGTCCGAGCTCTGATTAAAATATTGATTTTCAGACTCTGCAGCAGATCATGAATTCTTTGTTTGGAATATTATTTTATTCTAAACATTTATTTCTCATTTTTAACACATTGGAGATTCTGAAAATCAGTGAACAGGAATGTAAGTAACACAAACGACCGACTCATAGGCACACCTTGCGAAGTTGTTTATTTTCTGCATTGGAGAGAAGAATAATGAGGCGAATTGTCGTGAACAAAGAACGTCGATTCTGGCTCAGTAATGAACGGCGCCAGTTTCCAGCGCAATGGAGCGTGCCAGCTCGGCGATATTAATGTACCGGAAGATACAATGCAGCCACGGGTCCTCACTCGCATCCCCGCAGAGCCACTACAGCACGCATCACTTCCGGACAATTCAACGAGCACCGGCGATAGGAAAGAGACGAACCAATATCTGAGCGGAGCGCGCAGCCATAGTTGTGGCCGAGCAACAACGTCCATTATTTACTGACGTTGTATATTCCTTAAGCAGATTTAACCTCGTCGACATATTGCAACATATATTCATAATAACTCGGAGAAAAAAACTGGTAAAGGTGGGGTCACAAACGTGGAAATGAATGTAACAAGTCTGTGACGTCACCAAACATTGAGAAATGTCACCATATTTAATCTTACGCAACATGGCGTCTGTTTACAGTGTCATACTCTCACACTTAAACAGTTATATCATTTAAATATGAACCCATGGATAGGAGATGATAAACAATACGAAATAATTTTTCTATATGTCACTTAAGTATTTCCGGTTTATTTAGCACCACCTAATAAACTCTACAGAAGGGAGTCAGTAATAATTAGAAAAGAAATCAGACATCAAGAAAGGAGTAAGACAAGGATGCAGTCTGTCGGCATTGCTGTTTAACCTATATATAGAACAGGCAATGATGAAAGTTAAATTGGAGTATGGAAAAGTAATCAAACTGCAAGCAGAATAAATAAAAACCTTACGCTTTATCGATGATATTTTGTAGTATTAGTGTGTTAGATTGGGAAGGGATATTTTCAAGGAAGTTAAGGAATTCTGCTACTCGGGCAACATAGGGATGGTAGAAGTATAGTAGACAGAAAGAGTAGGCTAGCACAGACAAGGAATGCTTTCGCGATAAAGAGGAATTTACTTACGGATAATATAAGTGTGAATATTAGGAAATCATTACTAAAAATGTTCTTATGGAGTGTGGCGTTATATGGGTGCGAAACGTGGATGATAGAAGCTGCAGACAGGAAAAGAATAGAAGCATTAGAAATGTGGTGCTATAGGAGAATGCTGAAAATTATATGGGTGGATAGGGAAAGAGCAAACAATATAGAGGACGTTGACCACATTTAAATACATGAGGGTTTTGTAAAATCAGTATTAGCGGGAAGGGTGTTGGTTAAGAACAGAAGAAGGGGCAAAGGATGTAATAAGCTAAGCAGATTAGAAATAGGTTAGCATGAAGGGTTGCCTCAGACCAGTCTTAGGACAGAATACCGAAACAAAAAGATAATTGATAAATTGCCGTCACTACTCCAAGTTGATCCATGGCGCTATTTATGCATTATTATAAAAAATTAAGGTGTCGTCTGTAAAAAATATATTGTCGAGAGTATCGAAGTAAAAAATTGTTCTAATTCGTTGGTATTATGTTGTTCCTTGGTTAAGATATTATTTACTGTTTAATCATAAGTAACCCAATATGTCGTGAAGTCAGTTTTAGCTGATGACCTGACTGAATAATTTCTTAACATCTTTAGAAAGTCCAGTGCTTCCAGGCCAGGTCCTAGTATTAGGAATTTTTTAAAAAGATCCAGAGGGGAGTATTAAAATCTGAAACCGTTTTCTCAAAGAGTAATTGCGAGGGGCTTAGTAGTCATTGTAGTAGTCGACTTGGGAAGACGTACGGAACCCGACGCGTCCTGAGTTGACGTCAGGTTGCCATGGCAGCGGAGGAAGGGCTTCAGACAAATTACGACCGCTCTAATGTTATCGTTCGAGACGCTGACGCGGAACAAATGGAAATTATATAAATGTTATTTCAAAAATTCTATCTTTGCTTTACGTCAAGTCTTTGAGCAGAAGCTTTAACGGAAGATGAGTTTTACAGCTTCCTCCTCTTCATTTCCTCCATTTCGTTCCTTTTATAGTTCCCTCCGTTTCTTTGCCTAATCCTCTTACTGCCGGAATAACCTTTTTTCTTTTATGCTAATCATGATTACTTCTCTGCAACATGTCCCTGTCTTCCTGCTACGTAGTTCAACCAGGTAAATTTTCTTTGTTTCCCGAACTATTAGAAATTTACAGCTACTTATATGTCAAATAATGCCAAAAATAAAAATAAAATATATTTAAAATAAATAAATTTCATTATAATATACTTAACCAAAAATAAAATCAGGTTTCTGTATGAGCAGATCATTGGCATAGTTACTCATGCCTAAGAAAACCAAGTTAGTCACTCAAAACTTTACAACCTAATTGCTTCGTCACGCGTACGCACCTCTTGAATGTTTGGATAGTTTTCCCCCATTATTTGGATCATCGTATTTAATCGATATTTTCGCATCATCGACAAGCTCGCGTGTTTCCCCGAATTCGATATATTGCTCATACGTGTTACTTCTATTCCCCTTGTTTTTGTGGAACCCAACTTCACTATATCCAATATTCCCTATTCAGTTCAGCATAATCCTGCAATCCTTCTTTAGCATAATTCTGTGATGTAAACTTGCTTTAAAATTTTTCTTACTAGTTTCTGGCTCCTAGCGATCAGTTGTGGTTCATCTTCAAAGCAATCCCCTTATTAAGACTCACATACCTACTTGCAGGAACGTATCTTTATACTTGAGCGCCTGCGTGGTACATTATTTCGATATTTATAAATACAAACGTGAGTGATAGTGTAAAAATTCGTAGCAGTAGGTACAATTCTGGATAATAAAATAGGGGCTGGATTCGAGAAAATAACTTAAATGTTAAACTTTAAGATAATGTCCAATAAGAGAAAAAATTGCTTCACGGACTGAGTCACGCCGATTCATATTTACTTGCATCTATTCAAAGTTCAACATCAGAATAAATCTTTTTTTGGTATGCTTATATATGAAGGTGTCCCAAAATTATGGTGGAAAAGATGTATCTAATGTTTTGAAAAATATTTTTAACTTCTGACTTATTGGCTATTTGCATGTTTGTTTTATAAGCATCGGATTTATTTAAATATTGTTACGATTCGCATGTATAATTAATCATTACCAGTTTTTTTCCATTGGAGAAGTTCCAAAGAAAAGAAATTGGAGGTTGTGTTATTTTTTATTAAATTGTTTCTGAATTGTTTACCGTTTTATTGATTGATTATTATTATTCTTCTTTCGTGGGCAGCCTCTAGTTATATATATGTACTTGTATGCATGAAACTCCCCTTTACTGGTTGAGTAAATAATGCATATTATCAAAGGAATATTTGTCGTCACGCAACGAATAATAAAAAAGAGTGAAAACTGGTTCTCTACAGGAAGGTGAGACTAATCTTGAAAATAGAGATGCGGGTAGACAGAAAATAATATAGGACACTCACAAAAAGCAACGTTCGGTGATAGACACCTGCATTAATATTTTATTATTTGATGGTAGTAATTGTATGAGCTACGAAAGAGCCTTTAAGAAAAACTGCTGTAACGGTATCAAGGGTTGATTTGATGAAGCTGCAACGAACAAAATATTTATAAAATAATTTCGTTTAACATTTTTATCTTGATATCTGTATTTTATCAGCAATCATCGTGGATATTTAGATGGCTGACGACGGCCACTGGTATGAGAATAATTCCAGATCCTACTCATTTAAAAAGCTTCTCTGGCAAGTACCTCTAATTTTTCTCGTGGTTGTCCACCCGTCGTTTCCATTAAGCTCTTTATTCAATTTGTTCTTCGAGGAAACGGCTTCTCTGGTCTTCACTTAGCCAATATCGCATTTATCCTAATCACATTTAAACTTCCCAATACAAATTCCATGCAAGCGAATTACTTACCGCGATAGCTACTAACTTGGATTAATGCGTGACGAAGGTTTTGAACGTCAAATAATTTCCCCAAACTTTGAACAACGCATTTTCTGATATTCCGTGCATTATTGACTTAAAAGCCACCCTACAAATTCGTTTAGGAAGAATGATGGTACAAGTTTGTCTTCCATAAAGGTTCCAAATAATACGCCATCGTGGTAATATTCATCCAGTTGATTAGTATAAATTACAAAATTCAAAACATATTTTTTCCGAGGATAAGCAGAGGTAATTTAATGACCAAATAATAATCACATTTTTAAATATTTTTCTTTTAAACTCCGACAATAATTTTTGGATTATTATTATGATTGAGAAATGTTACAATTTAAAAATAATCCTGAAACTGTTAATATTAATCATGACAAAGATAGTAAGCTTTACGATGTTTTATTTCAGTTCTTTGGTATTTTTGATTTATATTTGGTGTTATATCTTTGGTGTTTCAATAATAACCTTTTACTTTAAGAGCCATTTGAGTTAAGATGATAAACTCGCATTTAATTGTATGTTAATTAGTTCACTCTATTTTGTATGGTTTGTATGTTAAATTAATGTCATCATTAGTTCCAGAGGCGTTAATTCTTGCAATTGTAATAACAATATCTAATAAAATATAAGTCAAGCTGATCATCCAAGGCTTCCATTGAATAAGAGGAACAAACTACAATTTTGTTTTTGGGCGAATTATCCTGATTATCATTATTTTACTAGTGTTTTTATCGCAGTGTGTGCAGAAACTTCACAGTGAGACAGACCAGCTCCGAGTGTATCAGGAAAACCTGGAGATCTCCAAGCTGCGGGGGAGGGTTCGGTCCCCGGAGCGCTGAAAGTTTGACGATGGCGCCCCCATGAATAAATCACCATGGCCCACGGGGAAAACGGCGCTTGATTTTGTTGGCATTCTCTCGTGAATTCTTAACTGCGGCCCATGCATTCTAAACGAGACTACTCGCTAAACTATAATTGAATTTTTTTTCCCGCTCTCTCAGTCCACTTCTGACCACCGCCGTTTCCAAATTGCGCAAGTTTCTATTAAACACGTTACGTTAGTCCTAATTATAGTTTCAAACATTGATGCTATCTGATTCGGTCCGCTAACGCCCAGCCGTTGACAGTGTGCCCCAGAGGGATGCTGTAAACACGGATATCTGGAATTGAATCTGAAAGAGGGCCGCAAACTGTTTAGTCATTTTTATTATGTGCTAGTGGAACCAAGCAGGGAAAATATTAAAACTAACAAAGCGCATGTCTTGAAGAAAAACATATTAATCGTAGACAAGTGCGACTTTAAGAGAATATTCGAATCTATTTCTCAAAACTCAAACCAGAAAATGTATGTTTGATATAGTACAGAATGATAGTTATTAATTACAAAAGACGAGGAGTAATGCGGGTTAAAATAAGACAAATATATAGGAGAAGGAAATAAGTTTAGTAAATAATAAAAAGCGTAGATTACCTATTAAGACCACTGATATCTGAGTTATCACAAACATTATTTTCTAAGCGAAGTAGAAATTAGGGAAACATATAATGTTATTCATTTATTAGTTTATTGAAAATTTAAATTTTATATTTTAACTAAATATTATGTAATCAAATTTAATATTGATATTAAAATATTTTGGTCTAGTTATCTGAAGAAGTCCACAAAGATGGACGAAACGTCGTAAACGTTGTTACTAATTAAATTTATAGAATAAAGTCTTATAAGGTCATTAATTGTTTAATTTAAATGTTAAATAATTTTTTCTGACCTTTCGCTGCTCTTTTATTTATTTATGAAACCTATAATGCTTTTCAAATGGGATCCGATTTGGATCCTATCATTGTCCACGCAGCTGAAGTTCGTTGAGAGGGAAGTGAGACGATTTGAGTAACGTTTGTCTATGTCTCTGCTCTGATACGCCGAACGCCAGAGCGGCTCCCATTTGAAAAGTACTATAGTTAACTCTCGACTTACTTACTCGGAATCTTCCCTTTTAAGTCCCATCGTATGTTATTGAATGTGGGCTGCCACCTCGTGGACTACACTCACGTAGTCTGCCACTCTTCAGTCTATTTCAGACTCTATTGTGTACAACGAATAATTGATAAAGAAAGAGTAAACGTGTCACAGGCTGTAAACCTTGAAGAGAAATGTAATAAGCATGTAACACTAGGAGAGAAATACTGTTGAATAAATTATAGCTGATCAAAATCATTTCAGGAAATACTGAAAATGTCCTTCTTTGACCAAACGAAAATAGTTAATTTCTTGGCGACTCTTAACTTTTGACTTTAATATGCAGTGATATATTTAAATTAGGTTACCTAAATTTTAAAACATTCTGAAATATCATGTCAGGCTCGATTTTTAAAAATATTACAAAAAAATTATTTAAACAAAATCCACTATTTGTATGAATTGAGTGTCTTTCGACTATGTTTTTCAGTTAGATACCAAGTCAATATTATGATTAGGTTCGTACATAGCAATGATTACAATTTGATGTTGATCGTGGTCATGGGGATAGTAAAAGCAATGACGGTAATCGTGGTAGTAATGGATGGCGCTGCTGATGGGAATAATGGTGATTGTGATTATTACCGTAATGGAAGGTTACTGTTATTATTACTGTTGTGGCAGTATTAGGTTTTTAGTGGGGTCAATGATGGATTTCTTTGCAATCGGAAATTTTCTATTCTAATTGTGGCGTGATCAAGTTTAGAATTTTTCAAGTGGTATAGGATACCGTGATGCTTCTATAATATAACAGATGATTCAAATACAATGCATCGGGAAAATATTTGCTTGAAAGAATTAGAAAAATTAATTAACTGATATATTTTAGTTGAAGCTGCCATTGGAACGGTGAGGATTGGATTTTTACACATTTAGTATTTTTTCATCAAAATTTAAATATTTAAGAAGTCCCAAATGTGGTGGCGAAACGTCGTTTAATCTGGATTGAAAAATAAACTGTCTATAAAACTATATAATTATTTGAATATCAGTAGTTAATTGTTTTATTATTTACAAATACTAACGTTCGAAGAGGAATGAGTGAACCATTTGAACGAGTTCGGTCACAGGGCGAGGACGCGGGGTCCGGCTCTCGGGATTTCGGAGCCAGAGCGAGGCAGAGCAGAGGCGCTGCTGGAATTCCAGAGAACTGGTCTCGGTAGTGTCGCCTGGAAGCGGCTGGCCTTGTGGGCATAACCCCGGGGCCACTGACCTCTGCTCCGTCGCTTCATATCCGAGGGTCATCCACGAAACCGAACACATCGCTCGTCGTAATTCTTACGCCTCCCGGAACGTTCACGTCGCAGTCTGCTGGACAGGCTGGAAAACTACACCCGATAAAATCCCTACTTTGTATCCTGGGTCAATTCGTGGATCCCTGTGAAACCGGAGGAATATGAGCATTTTAAAAACAAGTAGAAGTCTTAGATCATAAGGAATGATATGCTCAAAAGATTTAGAACTATTTATCGGGAAAAATAACTTTATACATTCGCAGACTTCTTCCATCAATCCCACCCTTGAAAAAGCTCTGATAAAATTGTTATTGATGACATTACCTGATTTAAAGTAGAAAATAAGAGGTAATTGCATACAGGTAACGAGTAATTTACTGTTAGAAACGTCAATTGACTTTCCTCCATTTCTAATCTCTTTAACCTTATCCTCTTTATTCTCAAAATCACGAAATGAAACAATATATTTTTATTTATTGTTGGTCTACAATTGGGCGTAACCCCGGTGTCAGATACATAATGAAATTACTTATAGATAATACTCCTAATCTAAAAATAATCATTGTCCCTTAAAAATGTCTATTCTCATTAAAGAAGAGAAAAACTATAAGACATATCAACTCTTCAATTCACTTTCACTTTAACGTTTAAATTCGGCTATACATTTATATTATTCAAAATAACCACTTCACACGTTTTCTGATATTTGTTTTGGTTTTGTTTTACTAATTGTCTGTTTGCGGCCTCATTTAAACATTAAATTAGGATTGAATTTATTTGTGAACCATTTAATTGTTTCTGACGTGTTGGGCCATTTTATTTATTTATTCAACTTAAGTCAGACAATATTAATATTATTTATTAAGTCCGTGTCTACATCAGCGCCTAAATTACACTTACCTCGTCGCTACCGACGTGCAAAGGTCTGAAAATAAATTAATTCCATTGGGTAAGAGATTTACGAATACTTCATAAGTAGTAGTGGGAACGGTTCGAAAAGGAAGCACTCTCGGCCAGGGAAAAGGATTAAAGCTCTTACATTATATTTATAACTCGGAAACAAAAAGGGAGACGGCACGAAAAAAAGAGAGTGAAAATGGAACTTTAATCGGAAAATGTACTAAATTGTACTTCAAAGACGAGCCGAGAGCGAGAGACCGCGGAACGAATCGCCGGGTATTAGATTTATACGAAAACAATAAGGCTGGTCGTAAAGCACGCGAAGCATTTAAATTGGGTCCGAAGGAAGAATATGCATCTCTGAATAAGACGAATTGCCACGGGAGGGAGGGCGGGAGGGTGGGAGGGAAGGAAGGGGAGCCGCCGGCGCCCTAACCCCTCCGCCAACAATGGGGGGGAACAATGAGTGGACGCAGATCAATGGATCGATGCTGCACAAATGCACGTGCGTTGCATCGCAGTGCCAGCGTGTGCCGTGCCGTGTGCCGTGTTCGCCATATCGATTGTGCAGCGCGCTACACGCTGCCCCACAAGTCGCGACCCCCGGACACACAGCCCCCAAACAACTGCACTTTCATGACATTCATTCCCTCCCCCACGTGCTCACCACGGCTTACACCATTTCCTAAAAAGAAAAATAATTCACACCTCCAAATAAGTAATGAATGAGCGAATTACACCACTTACGCCGACGTCGGGAATGAGAGTTGGACACCTGACTCAAATTTGCGCATTTCAGAATCATGAATAATGCGATCAGCCTTTCTGTGAGGTCATATCTCGGTTCCGAATTTATAGAATATGGCAGACAGAACCCTTAGAAAGGGCACATAAAAGAAGGCTGAAAAAAACTGAAAACTAGGGTGGGACAGACACAATACTGAGAGAAGAATGGTAAAATCGTAAGCTACGCGTTTCCTTTAAAGCCTATGTAGGTCAGAAAAGCTTGGCAGGGAATTCGGGGTAAAATGAAAGAGCCGACGTGGTACGGATGAGCTGATTACATTTACAAAATTAAGGCCACTGAGTAAAAACGAACCGAAGGTAGCAAATATTTATTCGTAAGTAGGACAATTTACCTGAATCAGTGTTTAGATAGTTTTCAATCGGAAATTTCACTTAATTTTCTAAATGATATATATATATATATATATATATATATATATATATAAAAGTTAAACGGTGGGAAATGCAGAAAACAAAAGAATAGAAGTATTAGAAATGTGTTATAGGAGAATGCTGAAAATCAGATGGTGGATAGAATAACTAACGAGGAAGTTCTAAACGGAATAGGGGAATAGCGAACAATATGGACGACGCTGACCATGAGAAGGGATAGATTAATAGGTCACGTTTTAAGACATGAAGCTGTTGTAAAATTAGCATTTGAGGGAATTGTGTGGGATAAAAACCGAAGAGGGAGGCCAAGGATTGAATAATTTAAGCAGATTAGGGAGAATGTGGGATGTGGTAGCTATGCGGAAATGAAAAGGTTTGCTTGGAGACTTGCATCAGACCAGTCTTCGGACTGAATACCACAACAACAAAAATAACACGAAGATAAATTAAAATGGCTAATTTACAAACAAAATAGAAGTTGTATTCGATTACGTTTCGTCCTCGTATTTGGGACTTCATCAGGCACTAATAATTTATTTTGGTTTTTTAATATCATAATTTTAGAAGACAAGTTTGGGACAATGTCGACCGGACCCAGGACTGGAACTCAGAACCTAATGCTTTCAGGGGGTGGATACTCTTACCACTGAGCTAGTCCGAGTCAACGTTCCGAAGACCAATTCGACATCCCTCCTAAGTTACAAATCACATCCTCCACAACCTAATTTATAGGAATTTAGTGACGAATAGTCATTTTGTAAATTGACAAAACGTGCGTGGAATTCACGTTATAGGGAGAAGGGAAACTTAAATTAGAGCTTAGATAAAGAGTGTAAAGCATAATTTAGAAGACTAAATTGGGAAAATGTCGACTAGAACCCCAAACATCCCGCATTGTGGCAGAAACACGAAATTTTTATAAGATTATAATTAATGGAATACGCTAAGCAGATTAGGGAGGATATAGGATGTAATAGCTATGTCGATGTGAAAAGGCTTGCGCAGGGCAGTTTGCATCAGTCCAGTTTTAGGACTGATTACCACAACAACAATTAATGAAGTGAAGAGGTACCGAAAGTTGGGGACGAAACGTTTTAAGAATAAAAATTCTTCGACAGTCACTAACACAAAACTGTGTTATCAATTAGTAATTGAAAGCATTTAAACTATTTAAATGTTTTCAATTAGTAAAAATTCTTTTATTTCTAACTTTTTGTTGTCCTTTTTATTTTATTTATATTATTAATTCCGATTAATTTAATTATTTATTTAAAAAAAATCTTTTTCCCGACATTTTCTTTTGTTACATTCATTCTCTGTGTTACCAAATTTTTTATTGAAATTCCGTTTAACGTTTAAGAGGGTAAGATGTCAGATTTCGGTGTTTCTTTCATATATTTTTGTAGGTCTAACTCATTTATGATAATCAGCCGTTGTTAGAGATTCTTTTTAGGTAGGAAAGTAGGTTGGAATCGAATATATATTAGCAATGTGGAAAGGGTTTGGCTTCTGATAAGTAGTTTCCTCTTCATCTAGTCGGTTCTTCCGAACAGATATTTTACGTCTTATCCAAAAACTTCCCTCTGTTTCTTGTTTATCTCATAGGTAAGGGAAACTCAGAAATAAAAAAATATAAAAAACATTTTTAAACATCAATTGCAAGCCTCAGAACCGGAAAAAGAATCTACTTTGGAGCATATTTTTCGGATCGCCAGGTTACAGGCAAGTCATTCAGTAAGCTTACCATCATTATCTTTCAAAATATACTTTTTTATCCCAATGAGTTGGTTAGTTTTGTGAATAGTCTCCAATTTGAAATTCTTTGGAAGTGAACCTTCATGGTACGCAACGCGCTTATTTCACGACTACGGAAATCGTTATTACCCATGAATTTATATGTTTGCATCCAAGTAGCACATCGGACAAGAGAATAATATCAGATTCCTGCACGTGGGATCAACGCTGGAATGTACCGTTGGCAGAGCTGGCAGTGTTCCAGAGGACAGACCTAAACGAAAATGCTGACCAGGAGACTCGTCCCTCCTCGTGGTGGAACACTCTCTCATAAAGTAAAAAAGCACCCCTAACAGTTCAGGTGGTTGTCGTACAAAATGAACGGTGTAGAGAAGCTGTGGATTTAATATAGAAACTGAACAGAAAAGTCGGAGGACACCATATCGTTTCGAAAATTCCAGGCAAAAGCCATTAACCGACGTATCGCAAAAATAGTGATGACGAATGATTTCCAGGCTTATTTGAATGGCCGAACGGATACGCAGTCATTGTTCCTGTCACGTGGTTTATGATATTACACTGCGCTGCCATTGTATAGAGCCTATTGTTAGACTGAGGACAGCGGAATGTAGTCCCGCACTAGTTAACCATGTCCGGGAAACCCCGGTACATTGCAGGAGGAGCTCAAAGTCATCGAATGTCATTCATACGGAAGCCGGACTCTGTCAGAGTTCGAGGAAAAGCGAGTTGAAATAAAATAATTCGCTTTTACCAACGACTTCCTTAAATATTCCAATGTAACAGTTACTTCACTAAATCATTACGATTATTTTCTGACAGAATAGATCGTTTTTGAAATGTGGAGTTTATACAACTGATGGTGGCATATGAATGCTACACTTTTAAGGACAGTTATAGAATGTATATGGCTAATATTAAAAAGGAACAACGGCAGGAATCCTACTCCGTTCCTACGTCTGGTCAACAGTAGTGGCGCCGTCCTGTGTCTCGACAACCACTCCGCTATTACTTACGTAGGTGGTAGAAGTATAGTAGACATAAAGAGTAAGATAGATCAGGAAGGAAGGCTATCGCAAAAAAAGAGGAATTTACTTACGGGTAATACAAATGTGAATATTAGGAAATCATTGCGTATGGACTGCGGCGTTATATGGTTCCGAAACGTGGACGGTAGGAGTTGCAGAAAGGAAAAGAATAAAAGCCTTTTCTATGTGCTGCTGTAGGAGACTGCTGAAAATCAAATGGGTTGATAGATTCACTAAAGAGGAAGTTATAAACAGAATAACGGAAGAGCGAGCAAAATGGAGGACGTTGACTAAGAGAAGAGATAGGTTAATAGGCCACGTTTAAGACATGAGGGTCTTGTAAAATTAGCATTAGAGGGAAGTGTGTGGGATTAAGAACAGAATGATGGAATTCGCAGGGAGGATGTGGTAGTGATTTGGAAATGAAAAGGCTTGCGCAATAGAGATTATCATGGAGGTTTGCATCAGAAAACACAACAAAATTTGAAATAATAAAATGCTTTATTATAATTTCAAATATAACTGTCTGCTATTGTGTGTAGGATTCTGGAAATCCTTAATCGGTAGTAATAGAGATAAATTGTTTTCATCTCTTATACAATTAAACCCAATCATTATCAGCCCATTCCATTTCAGCTCAGAACTTCTGCCTCAGCCGAAACTCTCAATTAAATTCAAACTACCATTTCAACTTTCTTTCTCCTTTCCTTACTCTTTTACTGCCAGGAAGAGTTCTTCATTTTTCGTTCACCCTACGGACAATAGTTGAATAGCGACGAAATACGGCAGGCAATATCAGAGATAGCAAGTGAAAGCTGCGTGTAATTTGGCAGACGTGTACAGGTGACTCTGGCAGACCGGATACGCACCTGCCTCCGTCACTTCCGCTGCCGTGCGTCCAGCATCCTGGTCCGGGTCGGCCTCCATTCTCATGGAGATGGTGTCTGGAGCGGGGGGAACTCTGCCCCCTCGCCCGCCGCTGCCGGCTGGAATGAATTATTATTACGCGCCAACCTGTCGGAAATAGCGCTACTGAGGTTCCGCCGATTACGAATTATGTCGCTGGCAAATAGACAATCCAGAAAGGGGAATCGGAAACCTTTCCAATCTAGGTCAGGAGAAGAATGCGAATAAATCTCAGGAAATTGTTAAAAACTCATTTATGGACTCTGAAATCAGGATTTTTTGGTCAAACCTTTCAAATAACCAAACGTTGCATTTTTCATTTAATTTTCGTATCCAGTTGTACAAATGTCTTGAAAGGAAAATTGGAAGACGAAGCTTAATAATACAACAGAAAATGGGACGAAAAATTAATTACGTAATATTATCTCCATTTTTCGCCCATATGATCCTTGCATCTCTACAATTTCCAAGAAATCTTTGGATTTTAAGAATAAAAGATTATGTGAGGTGTGATAAGAAAGTAAGGATATAAGTAGCTGTGTCTGATATAGAGGAATCCTTAGTATGTGGTAATTCTAATAGTTGTGATTGGGAACGGAGCAAAATTGGCCACCCGCAACCTACAACCACTGCAGTCCAAAGTAGAAAGGCAGGTAGTAAAAATTTTTGACTTTTTAAAATATTTCACGGATTAATGTATTACAATTAATTTATAAAAACCATTCACATTTCTTGGTACAAATAAAACCATTTTCAAACATTTCGTCTCTCATTTGAGACTTCTTCAGGTAAAAATTTAGCGGTACATGGAACTTCATTCCATGCCTCCTTTGGCCGAAAATGATTTGATATAATTTATCTTAAAAGAAAACTGTTTTATGAGCCTGTAACTGAAAAATATATCAAATTCTAACGATTTTACTCTCAACCCAGCGACTCATACTACACCTGCCGGGATTTAAGCAACTTGGCAAACATTTTATCAAATGAATTTTTTTTCTCTAATTAAAAGAACTGAAGCAAAAACTTTCTCATTGAACGTCAGTTATTCTGTAGTTTAAATGGTCTAAAATACATTAAGTAATTTTGAGACTATGTGGTTGTGTAAAAACACTTAAATCTTGTATTGTAGCTAAATCTGATTTAAGAATTGTCTTGATGCAAATTAAAGCTATAATTTAATTATCGTCAAACACGAGTATCTTGACTTTAATGAAATTCACTGCAAACCACGTGGAATTAATGTTATACCCTACAGGAATTAATGATCTCGAATCATAAATATTTTTATTGCTGTGTTGAAAAAAGTAAATTTTAATTGTCTGAGACATTCATCCATATTTCTGGCTACTCTATTCCCTTACGAATATGAAAACGTCAGGACTCGTTCTAACTCATCTCACTTTTTTTTCTTATATTGCCTCCTTTTTCTCCACGGTTACTTTTATTCTTCACATGAATAATTCAAGTTCGGTGTTTGAGTTAGCACTGACAAATATATTAGGGCATGCCATCGTTCTTCTTGCGACGTACTTCAGTCAAGTTTCTGGAAATTGACTCACATGAATGATTCAACTCGACCGACGTACTCCTTTATGTTTTCTTGGAGAAATATATTAATCTAGATGATGGAATGAATCTAGATTCAGGTAACGCGCAATCAATTATCTTCCTTATAGAACTGCGGAAAGTGATTCCACATGCTGCGGTTAAAGTCCAGCGATTTCTGTTTTAATTATAATCGCACCTTCCCAGTTTTCTTGGAATGATACGAGTTTGATGGCGTGGAAATCGTCACACTCACGTCTCCTCTACGCCATCAGGACAGTTTATTAAAAAAAACAAAAGAATTTTCGGAAGAGCGAGATGAAGGCAAATGTTTGCGGAGTCGCGCAAACACAGGCTCGGCCAGCAGCTACCTCTATAAAGGTTGAGTTATTTTGTTTGTCCGCGCTTGCCAATTACACTTCACACAAACTTTTCATTTACCTCGTCGCCCGATAACAGCTTAATAGCATTTATACTGGCCAAGTTAATTACATTGTTTTTAAATGTTTGCCTTTGATCCAATCGCTAAAAATACACAGTTTAAAGGGAGACGCGCCGGCCGTGAAGCGGGGTACACTTTTTTTTATTTAATCCGAGAGCAGAACTCGGAGCGCGAGGGAGACAGAGTGCGCTGAAATGCAACCGCGGTCTCTTTGTCGCCTTTGTGCACGGATCCGCACCTCTGGAATAGGAACCTCGCTGCAAGACATTCTCTTCTCATTAACCACCTCATTTTAATGTAATACTCACTGAATATAACCAAGTTTCGAAAATGACAACGTGAACACCAAAGAGTTGCAAATCAAAATTATAAGTCAGCTTCAAAGCAATCTAAGAAAATTCGTATCCAACAAAACTTTGTACTTGAAGAATGAAAAACGATTTACAGCTAAGGAGTTTTTCTGAAATAATATACTATCTGAAAACATGAGATACTGCCAGAACGTAAGGTCTCTCATGAAGAAATCCTTACTATAGAGAAAACAAAATATATAGTTATATCGGCTTCAACAGCAAAACGAACGTTACAAGATCTGCAAATTTGAGGGAGTAGCGAAAATAGGATATCTAGGAAACATTACAGACAATGAATCTCAAATGAGTATCACTATAAAAGACTGAATCCAAGCGGGAAATAAAGCATTTTTTGCTAACTTAAAACTAATAAAAAGCAAAATATTACTCTGGAAAGATAAAATACAGATATATAAAACACTAATAAGACCAGTGGTAACATATATGGCAAAACCCAGGACTTTGACAGAAAAAAGATCATGATGCTCTAAGGAAATTTGAACGGAAGATAATAAGGAGAATCCGATATAATGAACAGATTAACGAAGTTGCAAAGGGAAAATATATAATACGGTACATAAAATCTATAAAGCTGCAAAATATGGGCAATCTAAATCGAATGAATACAAATGGGAAACAGTCAAAAGTATTCAAAACCAGACTATATTCGCCAAGGAAGATCAAGAACGAGATGGAGGGAGGCTGTGATTGAGCTTCTGAAGATTATGAAAATGAGAGAATGGAGATAAAAGATCGGGGATAGAGAGGCATGGAGCCGTATTGTGAACGAGGTCAAGGATCACACAGGGCTGTATAGTGCCGTGCAGGAAGGAAGGAACAGCGAAATCCTTAGTGTGCAGTAATTCTAATGGTTGTGGTTGACAACTGTACAGAATTTACCACCCACCACCTACAGCGCCATTTGCAGATAAACACAAATGTTATTAGGTATAATTAGATACAATACAGGACTGAAACTCAAAAAATGGCCAAAACAAGATCAAATTACACTGATAGAACTCCAAAACAAAGAAAACAGTACTGTCACCATATATTTTTAACTCAATACTAAGAGCACACTACTGGCCAACAGAATTCTTCCCGTCCAGTACTAGAATACGGCTGTATTTGTTGGGATCCGTTCCGAAAATATCAGGTCGAGGCACTGGAAAGGGTACAGAGGGGGGCGGCAAAATTTGTTAAGCGGTGTCCTGGTCACGGAAACGAGAAGGTTCGTCAGTTAGGGTGGGACATGTTAGAAAAACGACGACAAAATTTCGCCTCGGGGCTCTTTTTAAAGCGTACGCAGGCCAACAATCCTGGGAAGATATTGCATCAAAATTTCAGTAGAGGGGATCATCATTGGAAAATTGGGCAGTGTAGTTTTAAAACTGACGGGAAATTTTCATTTTAAAATCGGACTGTAAGGGATTGGAACTATTTACCTGCAGAAGTTTTAGAAACATTCCCTGCCAATAGTAACGTGTTTCAGGGAAGAATTATGAAGTGTAGTGAAGTGCAAGTGTAGTGAACTGTAGTGTAGTGCGACGAAACAATATATGAGTAATGGGTACTTTTTATCTTTTTTGTTAGAATTTAATTTAATTTATATTATATTAGTGTAATTATTATTTGTAACATTTTATTTTTTAAGTTTATTTTTTTGTAACTGCCACCGAGTGCTACTCAATTACAGTATTAATAAATTCATTCATTCAATTCAAAAGAGTTGAAATAATATTCATTCCGAAACCGGATAACGATCCCTCATACGCAAAATCACATAGTCCCATAAACTGTGATTTTAAAACTTCTTGAGAGACTAGTGTTACGTCTTCTAGGCCTAACCTTATCATAACCAAAGTGAAGTCTAGACTACCGACTTCCTGTCCACAACATTCCACTGAAAACATGTCGTGAGAAATGTTTACGAAGTGAGGTTAGCTTAGACAGGTTTATATCGTACACTGTAACTTTTATTTATTTATTTATTTATACATTTCATAAAAAAAACTACCACCGGTGTCTATGGCATTCAAAGTAAATTATACAAAAAAATTGTATTAGCTTAATAAATTTTTCTTTGTGACATTATTCATTGCTAAAAATAAAGATTTATACTGCAAAGGCTTCGTAATAATTACGTTTATGTATTGCCAGACATGCTCAAAATTCTATATCTCGATCGTCCCAAAGGCAAAGCCAGAGCGCTCAAAAGCACCGTTGAATTAAACCGGTTAATGCAAAACCAGTTCATATCAAGAATATAAAGAACGTACGGCTGCTGAATACGATTATATATGGACTGCGTTTTTGAGCAGTGCAAAAATAATGAGCACTAAAGTTGGTACCGCGGTTATCTCCAGCCCCAAACATAAATTATACCCTCCTAAAGCCTACTTAACGACAATGACTTTACGTGCACGTTTGATGCAACATCACATCGAACATTCATTTACTCCCCCTTTATTTTTACACATATTGCCCCTTTGTCCGGTAGTAACAGTTTCAATTTTTATTTATGCTACAGTAATATTTTTGCACATTGTGACATCTGAATTAATTTCAGTCCCGGAAGTGCTTAAGGAATATCAGGAAATGATACTTCAGCCGAACAAAGGATTCCATCAGCCAAGGAATATTTATTTTTCAAGACCAAATAAAGCATTTTCCTGTTGCTTGGACCTAGACCTCTACACAAGTAAAACTGCTAACGCAGCATTTAATTCAGTTTAACACTCAATAATTTCAGCTGGCGGAATTTTAAAAAAAGAATTACACGGAAATACAAACCAATTAATCAACCTCACGTTTTCAGCCACAGGGTAATGAAAGTGTGAAATTGATTAAAATGTTTTCAGTAGTTGAGTAATAATATTTCAACAACTAAAGAGCGTAAATTCTATTAACAAATGGCTAGCGATTTACTGTAGCAATAGCGTAGTGTTAATTTTATTTGAATTAGTATCGTGAATATCATTTGTTTGCAGTAACCCTAGAAGCTTATTTGTTTATAATTGAGTTCGTTAATGGCTACGGGTCGCAAATCAGTGTTGATATTCTAATAAATTTATATGTTTCGCGTTGTGCGCCGATCATAACTGCTTTCAAACAATTAACCATGTATACGAGGGTTAGAACATTTAAAAAAATATATATATTTGTATCACAATGATTTATAAAACTACCTATCATAACTAAATTCAGAATAATAGTAAATAAAAATAGAAAAATGAGTTAAATCAGCCTCTTTAATATTTAAATTTAAAATCTGACAAACATTACAACGTTTCCTTTCTCATCTGAGACTTCTTCGGGTAAAATTTTAGCTGTACATCGAACCTCATTACATGACTCCTTCGGCCGAAATGGAGAGCTACATTTTTACCTGAAGAAGTCCCAAATGAGAGACGAAACGTTGTAATGTTTAATATTTAAATTAAAAAGCCTGACAAATAGACTGTTTTAACTCATTTATTGTATATTTAGTTGTCACATAAACTATTTAAAATTTAAAAAATCTGGATGGTAAATAGAAACGAATTGAAAAAAGGTTAAAAGTGTGTTTTGCGTTTTACCTCTAGCTACTTATAACGCAGAAAAATGTGAAGTAAATACTTAAGGATTTCCTAAAAGTATTTCACAGGCACATACTCAAACGTATTTGATATATCTATGAAGAAAACAGGACTGTAGGATAAAATCATATATAATTGAAAAAGTATAACTATTGAAACATGATTATACTGAGAATATATAAATAATAATATCAAAAGTAAAACTTTTCTGTGTGTATAAAAAATAAAAAAGGATTATTAAAATTTTCCAGTTTTATATAGAATTATCAAATGTGTATCAATTTAAATCTTAAACTTATATATGAACCATATTCTATACTTCGTATAGAAATATGAAATATATATTAACTACCTGTTTGTACTTAATGCATAAATTAGAATTTTGTGAGCTTATGTAGTACTCTAAATAGTCGTTATTTATTTGCTAATTTTATATGTATGAAATACGAAAATAAAATTTAACACTATTATTAAATCTGGTTTACTAAATTAATAAATTTTAGGAACAAATAAAATATTTGTAATATAAAATGCAAAATTTTTATTACCTTAATGACAAACATAATAATTGAATTTAATATTTCATATTTCTGATATTGCCACGCCATTTGCTGTTTTTGAAGGCATCTTGAGATTGTGTTACATGTTGCCTTGGAATCTCGATCACTATTGATGGACTTCACATGTGATTCTATTGTTATGTTTTGATACTGATGTGGAAGTAAAACCTGAAGAAGGCATAAAAATATGACGAAACGTTGTTAATAATTAAATTTATAGAACAAGTCTGTACAAGGTCATTATTTATTTAATTCTATGTAACAGACGTTAAACTTCAACCTTTCAATATTAATCTAATTTAAATCTGCACTTAAATGTCCATTACCTTGTAAATAATGTTAGTAGAAATCCTAATGATTGTATAAGTTAATGAACATATTCGTTAATTTGCGGCTTATTATTCGAATTAAATTCAGGTATTGGCCGCTATTATGTGACACTTTACCCGAGACTCTACTTACTCGTTTCGCAAGCAGCGAAAATAATGGCTGTGTATTTTGTTCATCAGCATTGTGTGTTACTTGTATTGTGCTGAACGTCAATGCCCAGGTTCCTGAGGTTTTGTTTCAACAGGAAAATGCGTATTGTCTAACATATATTCTGTACGCTTTTTGTTTTTTTAAAAAACGTAACAGGCATACGTTAGCTTCCAATTACAAGACAAAGGAAGCAACTCAAGTGCAAGGTCTTTTTTATCGAACACTCTGATTGGAATTACATACAGTATAAAGTTTTTTTGTACAAGTAACAACGCACAAAAGCATTAATGAATGCAACAATGTAAGCACCTCCAAGTCTGGCAAAACTCTTCCTAAAATGAATTAGATAAATCAGCATTATTGTCAGTTTTTTTGAAATTTAAATATTTAACATTACAACATTTCGTCTCTCAGTTGAGAAAATTTTTTAATGCAAGTTTAAAACCATGTATTGTATTTAAAAAATTTTATAATATATTACCCAATGTAATCCATTGTAAATTTTTCTTTAGTATCTGAAGAAGAGTCAAATGAGAAACGAAACTTTGAAATGTTTAATATTTAAATTTAAAAACTGGCAAAGAGGCTGATTTATCTCATTTATTGTATATTTAATTATCAGGTAAACTATTTAATCTTACTAAAATGGTTCTTTACACATCACGCAAAGGAAATTATATCAACTGTATGTAAATATGAAATACATTCTATTTCTTTCTGGAATAATTAACTTTTTACTCATTTTTGTACAATTTATCTGATATTACTAAAATTAATATTTTTAGGTGAAAATCAGAAATAATTAAGCAGTTTTATTTTAATGATATTATATTAAAATTTTATAGTTATTTAAATGGTCGACCATTCGACATATTTATGTCATTATTTTGTAAGGAATTCTATTCACTACAATTTGGAAATCATAAATTTTTCCTAGGCGCCAGAGTGATTGTGCAGACAAACCTTTCATTTATATTTTAAAATGTTAACTGGCCGCAATATTATTAATCTTACATTATAGGTAATACATAACTAAAACTTACCAATGTTTTATATAGCAAAATAAATAAATAAGTTGAAATATTGTCTGGGATTATTTTATATGCGTTACGACGTGTAAGATAGTTAAAGGAAGGAAACTAGAGCACGTAAAGACTCTATACTAGAGTTCTGAACCTAACAGTTTAATAACAAGCAGTATTAATTCTTTTTACTTCACTGTCACGACTACAACTCTTCAAAGTGTGTTATTGGAAATTTGTTAAACTTACACTGTTTATGGAGGAAAGTTATCGGCGGGAATGACTTGCAGAGGTAATTAAAGAACAAGTTGGAGACTGTTTGTATTGACAGAGGCGTTTTGAGTTACTTGACTCAAGTGTTACAAAGTGAAGTAAATTGACTAATTACAAAGCTGCTTGATTGCACTTGTTGACTGAGACACAAGAGTTACGAGTACATTTTAACAAAGCGCATGTACCAGGCAAACCAGATGTTTGTTCATTCTTATGCAACTTGTAGAAACGTCCTTTAAAATTTCTATTTAAATTAATAACTTACATCAAAGCATCTAAGAGCAAACTACAGCAGTATAATATATATTATTCATAACCGGGGTTAATATAAAGTTGGTAAATCAGTTTGAAGTATGACTACAAAGAAAAACCATCTTTGCATCGTAAGAGTAGGAAGAGATTTTGACATTTGGTGGCTGAGAGTTATCATCGCTGGCAACCGTCCTGTTAAGTAGGAAAAGGGTAATATTATTTACTGTAATTTACTTGGCCATGTTGTCTGCAGAAAGAAATATTTTGAATAGAGATAATTTTGTAGTAAGTCATCTTTTTATTGTTTTCATAAATAGGCAAAAATCTTTTAATTCATACATTTGTGAGTTGTGAATTTTTTCTGAATATATTATGTTAAAGGTATGTGAATCTTATCAAAGAATCAAATTATTTGATTGCAAACAACGCATTTGAACCCTGAGAAATATTTAGGATACGCCAAAGAGTATCTTAAACAGATAATATACTCTTTGGGATACACGTCGTTATGAAGTCGCCAACGTTTGTCTAAAATAGCATAGAGACGAGCACACATATACAACGTGTAAACAGTAATATATTATTTATAAAAATTATTACAAGCTACTTCAATACATATTGATTTATATAATTGTTTTTCCAACTCAATGGAAACGTTTATTATATCACACAAACGGTAACACAGCACTTGTCAAATTAAATATATTGGCTGGAACGCAATTGTTGGTAATGGTATTGAATTTTTCAGTCTCATAGAATATCTTTACTTCAGAACTATGTAATGCATAATCTCACAGGAGAAAAGATTTTAATAAAATAGGTTTTTTTAATCATTAAGCAAAAGTGAGAAGGAAAACTGAGAAATCAAAAAACAAGTGAGTTAAACCTCTTTTCTAGAGTTATCGACAGCTGGTGATAAATCAAATTAAAGGCAACTCCATTCTTATCCAAAGTAACTGAATAACAGCAGACTTTTAGAGGGTTTGATGGACCGGAAGCTTCACGTAAACAGGTAGACGGCCATTCTGTGACGTCAATATGTTATGAGGGGCCACTGTCAAAGGTAAATAATAGGATAACGAAGTTTAAAGGGATCTCTCTTTTTTTTTAAAGAAAAACAACGAAATGAATATGAACTTGGAGTTAGAAAATGTGTTAAAATAAACACCGAGTCTCTACGAGAACAGTGCCCTAGTAAATTAAAATTTTTATGAGCATATGTGAGTTTAAATTTATATATAAGTGTTCTGACTGAAGACGAAGTAAGGGTCCAGGTTCGAGGCTTACTTGGCATAAAGTCACATCGTTGCTGTTCATATGCAGTTACAGCTGGAAACGTATGGAAACAGCTTATTGATAATATACGCACAATTTATGAAAGTATAAAGCAGGCCTACGACTTTTCAGTTTCGTTGTAATGGAGTTAATAAATATGTGCCAAAAATCAAATAATTTTGTTATTATATCAATTAAAACTAACTAAAAAACTATTACAGCTACAAATACACTACTTCTGATTTGTTAATCTACAAGGACATTTATTCTCTTCACCATAACTGTTCTGTATACGTCAATTGATATCTTGTAATACGTGGAGACTCTCTTAAGGCTTTCTTTTGTAATTTTTAAATATTACAACTCATTAAATTTTAGTAAACCTGCAATTTGGACAGCTTCGGTGTATTACGACGAGAAGACGGAGTGACCCCGGCGATTGTGTCATTTGTGTAAGACATCGGCAGGTTGGTTCAACTATATATAAACTTCGGCGGTTGTTATGGTGGTAAATTTTATTCCATGTTATCGTTCTGAAAAACAGATGTTAAACCATTTACTATTTAAAAATTATTATTTATATAATCGAAATTCAATAAAATTAATAAAAAATGGTCATTATTTTCATTAACATTTTTCATGATTGGGTAATTAAAAATTTTAAAAGTTTGTTTTCGACTATTTTATTTATTGAGTGTAAACTAGAATTCTCTGACGATTTCCTGCCTTACTTATGTATTCTAAAACTTTCTCATTACTTCTTTCAGCATATTTACCTCTTTGGCCTCCTGAATCTGATTCTTAACTTTTTTGTAAGTAATAAATTTAGGATCGCGCGGAACGTGTTAATTTAAATTATACAACGACGATTGCCGTTTTTATTAATAATTAGATCAATTCTGCATAAGAGGGAGCGAATAGCGTTACAATTTATATCATGTCATATAGGACTGATAAAAATTCTCTACAACCGCCAAAATATTGAATTTTCCAAAGTTTTGAACATTAGTAAGTCAATTGGTGAAATGCCAGGTTGTTTTCTATTCTATTTATTTTCTTTAAAAGTGCTCAATAGGTATTAATGAGCAATAAACGACAACTTTGAATCACTCACTCATACAGTTACAATCTTAATAATTGCTCTATTAGGAGTGATGTTTGAGCCACACGTAATTAGCAGAGGAGAGACTCGACGCCAACCCGTATTTTCGGACCGATCGTTTATCCAGATTTTCTCTCCCACTCTCTTATAATTAAGAGAAAAATAAAAGGCATTTTAAAATGACCGCGGCTGGAAGTTAACGAACAACGACGTGCGAACCGCCGCGTTGATTCGTCGCCGCGAAGAAGGGGATGGGTATAAATTACCACGGATCAAATTAAGTCATTTTCAATGATTGCCTGTGCATCCCGCGCGGACTGTAATAGCGGCAATGTATATGCTAAGCGCCATTTATACGAATGAAAATCCGAAAGCTCTTATTAGATCGCTTCCCGATAATTGAACTGTTGTCCTGAGTCCCAGAACGCGTTTTCATTTTAGCAAACTGAGGGAATACCGGGAGAAGCGTGAAAATTTGCCCCAAGTACGCATTTATGTTTTGCTGAGATATTATTCTTCATTGCTTGCTAACAAGTTCAGCTAACATTGTGACAGTAATGGAAACACTCGCGACCGATTCGCCTGAGTGAAATGGTTTCGAAAATTACTTTTGCGACTCCATGTAGGCGGCCCACCAATACTAAGAAAACGTCAGGTTGAAAATTCTCTTTACCTTGTGGTCTCTCTCTCTCTCCTACACTCTGCTGCGACAGAATATACTTTTCTACTCGCGTCAACTCCAGTTTCGTCTCCACATACTATTTACCGCATCGATCTTATTAAAAAACCTTTTCATCCCACAATTAGTCCGGTCACTGATAATTCACCATTCCTTTGTCGCCCCACATTTGAAACACTTCCGGTCATTATCACGGTGTTTGGAGCTTCACGGCTTTCTCCGTGAATCGATTTAATTAATTAATGATTTTCCGTTTATGACACGGGAAGAGACTCGTATGACGGGTCAGTTTCATCCAAAGGCGCTTCAACCTCGTTAAATGAATGACAAACTATGTAATATGTTACGTGTAATTGGAAAAGGTTGTCAATTTATTTATTGCCAGCAGGGTTCCCGGTGATGCCCAGGAATTCTTTTACATTAAGCCGTAATAGTATTTAATTCAAAAGTAATCTCTTTTTCAACACATGATTAATCCATCAGCAAGATCGTCACATTTTTGAAAATTTACCGTTTCACGCAGTTTACATTCTGACGTCGTAACCACCGCGGTGACTCGAGTCACAAAATCTACTGATACCCCAAACAAGCACTTATACGGAAAAATCCACAGAAATAGTCAATTATGTAGATAAGAAGAAGAAGAAGCTTGAACCATCTCTTCAGGCTGACTAGCTTGAAATAATGTGTTTACAGTGGCGTGCCCGGTCAAACGAGAAATAATTTGAGTTAGGATTCATTTTGATTGTTTTTCGCGAACATTGTCACCGCCGCAGTTGCGCTCACGGACGTAGCGGATAATCATATCGCTTGGCAGTTTCTCGAGGACGTAATGTTTCATGTTGTAAGTTCTAAATGGTTTTGGTAGAAACTTTGAGTAGTATAAGAGACAGACAAAGACTTAGAGCATAAATTGACGTGAGACATTTCTTGGCCTGAAAGGGGAGAAGAAAATAATTTAAATGTTCAAAATGTTCCTGGGTAGAGCACTACAATACATCAAACTTTTATGGTAATCCAATGAATGATATAGGAAATCATAAGAGACAAACATGAAGTCCTAGAGCAGATGATGACGTGGGACCTTTTTTTGCCTGAAAGAAGAGAATGAAAGAATCTAAATCTTCATGTGATCGACACACACCTTTATATTTATTTTTTGGTGGAAAAACGCAATGTATATATAATAAATGATCCTTCGTTTATCAACAGGAACTAATTTTTATCAGAGCTCAACGTTTCCGCCATTATCATCATTGCCGTCGTCAGGTTGATTAAATAATAATAAAAGTTTAATGGTAACTTGAACTTTTGGATGTATAACTTTCTTACCTCGTAGTGCAAGGAAAGAATTAAAAATTATTTGAAACAAGTTGCAGTCCCTCGCAACGTCTTCCCGTTATACGAAATAAAAACAAAATCTTCTCCATATGTTTGATCGTTCCTCCGCAACATTGGCGAAATTTGTGACTGCCTCGCGGCTTACGACGGAAAGCTTAAAAATAAACAAATGAGTGAATAAATAAAGAGAGCGGCCGATTGCGGCGCACAAAGAAACGGTAAACATGGGAGAGTGGAAAGTGGGAAAGAGAAGGGGGAGAGATCTTAAAGCCGAGCAGCGGCCTGGACCAGGAGCGTCCCTTTAAGCCGCGCCTCCTCCTCCTCCCTTCATTCCCCAAGTTCTTCCCTTATCCTTTCTGCTAGACTTCACGTTAATATGTGCTCGGAAATTCGATCTAAGAGAATACATCTTTCACGGCGCACCAAATAATTTACTTCATTACGGAATTTCTCTTTTCACCATATCATTTCAAACAAATGTAACAATAATTGGTTTCAATGCCTCCCTCATTATTCTAATTTTACTATTGCTGACGGCAGAAAATCATCAAATTAGTCGCGAAAAGAATCTGACGAAGAATAATAGAATCAATAATTACGGAGGCGTTGCCAGATAAATTCAAAGAAAATAGAAGATTTCAGAAGAGACTAAATTCTGTTCTACTGCAGTTAATGGGTAAATCGAAGGTTCTTCTTAGGTTTTCTTACCTACTTACAAGTTTCACAGCTAATTTAAGAAAAGCATGGTTGATTGAACGAAATGTCCGCGAAGGCAATAGTACCTTCAATACACGAAATCAGAATGCGGTGGTTTCATTTCCATTTTAAGCAGTTCTAATATCCTGTAATACAGTTACAGATTTTAAGGACGAACATAATTATTTTCCCGTTTGAAATATTTCTCTCTGTTATTTAATCCTTACACCCATTTTTCTCGTTCATAAACTTCCCTTACCAAGCACAAAAAAAACAATGCAATTAGTATTTCGTCTGTTAGGAGATATATTTCTAGAACTCTTATGTAACAAGCCCAATATTTTCCTTACTCTAAATTCGTATATCAGTTAATAAAAAAACGGTTCATTTACATACAACTACATTTAGATAGATTCTACTGTTATTCTATTTCATTCAATACGTATGTCTTCACCTTCTGAATTTCGTATCTGAGGATTCGTTGAAGCAAATGTTAGCAATCATCTACGTGTTACAGTTCTGTAACCAGTAATTTTCCTCAGGACGTATAATTTAATAATTATTTACTTCGTGACCTCTGATAATCCAACAACACAAACATAGTTCTGAAATCTGTATGAAGTAAATCTAATTAAAAATATATAGCCCATGAAGTTTCTGAATATTTAAAAAAAATCCTTTATCATTTTGTTTGATTTAGAACTTGTTAATTGAAATTGTTTCATACTTTATAATCTTACTTTGCCAACAATTTGTCAAAAATAAAATTTTATATTCTATAGATTTATTGAAATTATTGAACTTAACAATACATCATTTTTTCTGAAAAGTAGGTAATATAGTTTTTTTTCTTTCTCCATGGCTCTACAGCCCATTGAAATATAGTTATTAATAGCCATAAATATAATACTAACTAAAAAATAACCAAGCTAAAAATGGAATTAAACCATTTATAATACTATTTTATAATGCTACAAATTTAATTTAAGGTTATTTTTTATATTAATAACCAAATGATGAAAAACAGGAACGACAAGATTAATAAATGAAATAATTAATTGTGGTCAGCAAAATTGAGGGAAAAATTTACACGTGGCAAACTAAACGTTAAAAGAAAACAAAAGATATTATAAAACTTTTATAACTTCACATAAATCAGTAGAAACTCATGAATTTGAGTGTAATAATGTCATAATTTTAGATTTGGAACAAAGTTAAAAAAACAGTACATTGATTAATTAAAAAACCGCAAACACGTTAAATTCACATAATTGGAACTTAAATTTAAATTTTTTAGTTTAATTATAATATTTCAAAACTAAGTTAATAATTACTTAATGATTGATAACAATTATTGTAAAATTTTGGAAATGTTATTTGAAAAATTATACAGAGTGTTTAAAACATTTGTTATAATGTTCTAATTTATGTATGTTTATACAAATTTTGTCAGATAAATGTAATTTTTAAATAACTATGTATTTTATTTCAATGAAATCAGACTTATATCTGTTGTTTGAAAATCACATTGCTTTTATTATTTATGAAGACACATTTTTATTAGTTACAGGGTACGTTGGTTCGTAATTTGATTTGACTCTATTGATACTATTCATAATTTATATAATGTTCTGATGAATCCGTCATGTTTGTTTCCTTCATATAACGAAACTATTTACTGAGGAATGTACAAGTTCATTACAAGTAATGTACAAGTTTATTTAGTTTAAGCTGTATTAATGGTAATGAATCTTGCAACCACACTATATTAGCATTCTCTTTGTTACACCATCTAAATAAACTTTAAAGTTTTATTAAAATTGAAAGGAGTTTCTGCAACAAAAAAAAACATAGGAAAAATTTTCTAAGCATTAGGCAGAGAAAAATTTTGCATTGGGATAAATTTTTATGTTTAGGTTTTTGTAGTATATTTTTGTATATGAAAGCAGTTGGCAGTATTTTAGACCAAATTAGTCCGTTGTATAATTGTTTTGTCCATCTGCAGGATCATTTTTGGGATTGTAATGATGTGATGTTCTTGTAGGGTTCTTTAGGAACAAATTTCCTAGTGACACATTAATCACGTGTGACTGCCATGAAGTTCCTCTTGCGGTTTTATGTACTGTGATAATATACGTTTACACTGTTCCTCATATATTCTCATTCACTCCGGTGAGGGACGCGGTAATGTAATGTTAGCTTAGTGAACACCTCATTTGCGTGGATTACTTTCGGATATGGTGTGATGAGCTCTCGCACGCACGTGGACCCTGGGGGAAGTTCCTCGTCGAAAAACCACACCTCGTCTGTTAGTTAGCCGCAATTACGCTATAAAAGGCGTCCGCAAGCTACTGTAGCAAAGTCGGGCCAAATAAATTTACTAATAATAAGTTTGCTATTATCAGCCAACGAGTCTTGGCTCGCTTTGCCACTTCTGTAATTGGCGACACCTAATTTCTTGTCCTCGACTAAACAGATATTTTTTTTAGTAACTATTGACAAGTTTACCTATACAACCAGTTCTGACCGAGTCGCTCTATATAATATAAAATATTTATATATCATTCGTAGAAGAGGATCCTCACGTATCATGAAAGAAAAATTAAGAGGACTGAAAACCAAAGAATCTCATTACTTATGAACCAAAACATACATAAATATAAAACAGGTATCCATAATGGAACTGGACTAATAGATTTTGCGGACTAGAACCTCATTAACGGCTTCAGTACACAATTAGTCTATTTTCCTCCATTTCACTCTTTAAACTGCTGATTTTTCGGCCATATTTGACATTCAAAACCTATTTTATTTAGATTATTGTTTAAGTCGCATCAACAGCTATTTTACCATTTTTGGGGATGTATCTTCATTGTAAGGGCTACTCGGTTTTGGAACACAAATACCCAAAGCCCTTGCCACGAATCGAACTCGGGACCGCCGTGGTACGATGCACTGACGAATCCATATTTTCTACCTTTCAATTCTGATTTTTTTGTCTCTTCCTGATTCTTCAAAATATTTAATGTATCAATCAAACTTCACTTCAGAAAAGACACGAAAACCTCCAACTCTTAAAAAGATAAAAATTTATTATAAATAATGTCAATTATTGGGCACTGTCACATGAAATTATTTATTTAAATATTAAATATTTAACTATTACTAAATACACAAAATTCAAAAATATACAATTATAAATTCTCAAGAATTATTCCTTAAGTTTCACTTCGGTCCTTGCAATTGACAGAAAATCTATTAAATTATAACAAATAATAAATTTAATGTATTATTTGTTAGTAGCTTTTGATATTTACTGAAGTTACTAACGTAGGAGAGAATTGGTCGAAATACAAGTGTGAGGGCATATTTGTTTCCCGTAGTTCCGTGAAATATGTCACGTTAAAAGGAGGTTCTAAATGAAACAGAAACATACAAATTTAAGAATTGGAAAAAATATTGTATTTTTATCATCAACCTTCCATGAGTTTCTGGTTTTCGGATTGATTTTAATGTTTACAAACAACCAAATTCATTATGGTCACTCTACCGCCACTGACTTTTAGTCATGCTGACATATAGTTTCTTTAACGTTTGTGCTTGAGATTTCTCACCCCCACTCCTTCCTCCCCCAGTGGCAGTGGTTTTCTGCTGGCATTTTAGAATGTGTGTACCAACTTTTATTGAATTACTCTCCATGTTTTAAATTCTATTAAGAATATACAAACACAGACAAGCAAACAACCGTACAACCTTATTTATGATATATAAGTTATTACTCTTTCTTGCCATATTTATTCTTTAAAAACTGTTTTCTACGTTGCTAGTCCAATATCTGACTTTTCTAAGTAAAATTTGAAAGCCTTGTGACACAATATTTGTTGATGCAATTATTTACGTCAAGATTTTGTTTGCTATTACATTTTAAGGTTGTGTGACCTAGTTACCTCGACTAATTTGTAATGGCGATAATATTTAACACATTATCCCTTCTTGGATGACACACTGGTAGGAAAGCTAATTATTTTGATGTATTAACCTTATTATATGTAGTACCACTATTTTTTTATCTATGTAGCATTTTTTATTTCTTTAATGAAGTTCAACTATTTACAAATCGCGAAGTGGTTATGTTATCGTGACGCGTTTCGCGGGTCTGAAGAAGAAATAGTAACGTAGGAAAATATGAAATAAGATTGCGAAATATGAACTGTGGCAAACAGAAGAAAGGAAATAAATGGACCGAAAGAAAGTCCGTTATTGAAATATCGGGGAAGAAAATACCAGCAAGAACGAGAACTGAGCGAAATAGGCGGCGAAGGGATAGGGAGAAAGAGTATTTGGAACCAGCAAATGTCTGTACAAATCTAACTGAAGACTAATTTGTAATATTTTAATTTTCATTTAACTTCACGAGAACTCATTTAAAGGTATATAAAATCAATAGATTTGGCAATGAGGTAGAAAATGGCAGCCTCTTACCATCGCTACTCTATGCTAAAACTACAAGTTACGAAAAATGCAATACGTTTTTCTTACAGTAAATAACTTTAATTACAACTCATTAGTAATGAAGTTATGAGTTAAATAATCTTTCGCGTTCACTACAAGACGACAAGTGATAATTTTTTAATCGTTAGAAATTTTTGTTGCGTTATTTTACTGCGAAGAAAATTAACGTTATCATCTGTATTGATTAATTGCTACTTTACTCTGCAAATTAGGAATAATTAATTACAACCTGAAGTCCAGCAATTTTATAGAAAATATTATTAATGTACTCTCATTATCATCAATTACAGAAGCTTTCGGCTGCTATTCGACATAGTGATCTTATAATTTATATTTATGCTCCTCTCTTACCTATTCCTTCAATCTAACTGAAACACTTTTCCTACTGAGGCTGCACATTAGTTTCAATCTATTTATTTGATTTTTCATGCAACAGGACACCGAAAACTATTTAATCTAAGTTCGTGACTGTTTACAAGAAATCGATCGGGTTGATTTCGACGAAAAATTGTATAGTTGCTAAGCAGCTAAACAAAAAATTTATGCGTGCTCTAAAATAGCAACTGTTCTAAACCTGACTACAGATTATACTGACTCAAAAGAAAAACTGCTTGGAACTTGTTTCTTTGACTCGTAAATGAACATGAAGCTATCTAAAATGGACAACCTCTTTTCCGAAAAGTTAAAATTCTTTTTTCTTTTTTGTATTTCTTTATATTGTCTCCTTATACCTTCTGGTGTCGAGGTTTCTGGCAGAGAAATCGGCATAAAATTCATTATTCGTACTAAAATATTGTTTTTTAAATGGGCATATAAGATTACTTTTGATTGCTCTAATGGTATTTTATCTGCCCGTCTTTCTTTATCTTAATACATTTTTCCACTGTCAGTGAAGTAAACAGCAAAAAATTTACTTAATATCTCAAGCTATAAAGCAAAATAGTTTTACTCTCTTCCCTCTCTTATTCTTGCAAACTATAAACTACATTTATTCATCACTATACTTAATTCCCTTCTAGTTTCTCCACGAGTTTTCTTAGAGAAGTTAATAATTTTAACACAAATTGGTTTCCACTACGTGCCGAAATAACAATATCACTCATTACATTGTTACCCTGAAACCTACATTCACTTTCACGAATACATCAGCTTTTGTTGTGAGATAAATAAAATTATCAAAATGCTACTTTACTAATTGAGTGAAATTTTCAGAATTACACTTAAACCCAAACTGTTTTCCCGCGAATAGGTGAAATGGTCGTAAAGTGCAGGCCGTGTGTTACTAAATTTATTAAAATTTGCAGTTGGACGAGTGCGGTGCGTCACTTTGACATAATGGACCATCATTTCGACCGGTTCCGAATTTCCCAGTTCAATGTTACGTTGAATGGAAATGTTGATTTTATTGGGCTGCATTCGTAGAAATTTCGGAATTCCGAGTATTGGCACAGGAAATTGCCAGCATGGAGAATGAATTTCCAGTGGCATGTGAGGGCGTATTGATTGGTGTCGGCTTCTCACGCATGCTTAACTTCCAATTGATTATGTGGATGACAATCCACGGAGAGAGATTCCCGGAAAACGTGACCCCCAGCAAGAAACTCTACCGGAGAAAGTGCTTTATTTTCTTTTAGCCAATGATAAATATTTTATTAATAAGTTGCAACCGAAACGAACACAATTTTTCAATTACAATTTTAATTTAATGCTAATTTACAGAACACGTACTCCGACAATTAAAAAAGTAATGAATTTTTTTAATAAATACGCCTTAGGCTCATGCTATAATTTCGTATGTACGACTTTCACAATACTAACAGATATGGATCTTCTCATAGGCTGTATTTTCATCGCGTGCATGTTACGCTATTAATAATTATTTCGTAGCAAAAAGATATGGCTATCTTTATTTCCATACGGTTAATATAAGATTTGTCTTGTTTCTCGAAATTGTAATAGCGAATGGCGGAATGAAGCCAAAATCATATTTAAGGCCACGACACAAAACTATCCACATATGTAATTATTTATCCATTTAAGAGCGTGTGTTATTTATTTATTGTATTTAATTGAAAATGTTCTTTATATTTTAACGAAATTATTATGTATCAAAATTAATCTTGATTTTTTTGTCAAGTTACCTGATAAAGTTCTCAAAAATTGACGAAACGTCGTATTATTTTAACTAAATATTAATTACAATTTTCATGACAAATTGGCTGTATTTTTTTAATGTACGAACCCTAATTATTTGCTCGTTTCCATAAAATCAATTTTAATATTTCTTCTTATAAGAGATAATTTCTTACTCTAAAAACTTCAGAAATGGTAAATTATGTCTATATATGCTTTTGTTCAGGTTCAAAGATATCCCGGTACTCAGTTTTTGCAACTTCTGCTATTTTTAGTCTTAAGATCTCCCCACGGTTTGTTTCCGATATTTTTTCGCATACAAATATTAAATAGTCCACGAAGGCTGCCATCAAACAAAGACCAACATCGATTATTCCTAGGTAAAAGAAATGGGATCTAATATATTTCGGTTTCCGAACCCATAATTTGATAATTTTTGTTAGTTACCCTTTACATTTTGAGGGCATGAGTTTTATAATCCCCGCAGTTTGCTGTGTAGTTAAACTAATAATAATTGAGTCAGAAACTTCACTAATGTTGTTGGTATTTATTGCACCAGTCGAATAACAGACCATTGTAGTCTTCCAATTTTTCTTGCCTCGTATGAAAGACTATTTCCGAGTTCACGTTGTCAAGAATACACCTGGCATCCTGCTACTAGTTTAATATGTACATTTCAAGCATTCCATTCCATACGTACGTGCACTTTGTCAGCAATTTTTCCGTCAGTTCGTCCTACATCTTCTCATAGTTCCCTAAGATGCGTTTCAACATTCCTTATTTAAATACCTTCTATTTTTCAGAAGTTAAAAAAAAGTAGAGGGGTCACGTTTAGCATGTAGCAGGATTACCAAAACTTTTCATACGTTGGAACATTTAATAAATACTAAAACTTTAATTGAACATTCTATTTATAAGGGTAAAGTAATAAAATTAAAAAGCGATAATTATAAATTTCTTTCTACGGCAAATTATTTAACATTTAAAAAACACGATAATTAATTACATTTTACAAATCGTTGTTTCTGTCTGTAGATGGGCCCTCGTCTGGTTAACAATAAAGATATAAAAACTTATAGATATTACAACTGTACAACGACTCTGGAGGATAGTCAAATATATAGAAAATGAAACAACAAAGATAAATATAATAACCATAGGGAGATTACTTATCAGGGATAGAATTGTAAATACTGCTGAACAAATCAGTGTCAGTTTGAACTAGTTCAAAGTGAAACATTTTGGAAACCAATCAGGATTTCTAATTGTTGTGTTTACAAATTCTAAATAAAAGCAAATAGTTTAAACTTTTCAGCTTTGAAATTGGTCTTTGGTCATTGTAATAATATTATCACAAATTCAAAATTACTTTAAATTAAAATATGTCTGTCTCGTAGTTATGAGAAACAAAACGTTGATGACGTCATAATACGCCATAAAGAGTCGCGTAAACAACATTTCTACTCTTTCTCTCTGGGTTCAAAATCGTAGTTTTACTTGCAATCAAGTAAATTAGTAAATCTCCAAATGAAGAAAGTTTACATAACCTTTTAACAATATATATTGAACAAGCGTTTTCACCCTTAGTGAAGTGATTGTTATTTAATATCCAATGTTGTAGGTTTCCCAACAAAAGTATTTCCATCAACCTCTGTCGTTTAAGACTCGCCTCTCTCCATATATTTTTCTTTGAAATCAGATAAACTTCCTTACAATATCCCCCACTTGATCTCCAGATACGACACAACTGCTCGCCAAAGACGATATCCTTCCTTTCTCGTTCATGGGCAAAGATGTTTATTTTTCTTCTTTATACTCTTTGTTATCTTAATATTGAAAATAATTTAATTAAAATCGTAGTTACCGAAAGTATTTTTAACCTACATTCAACTTATATATTCCAACAAAAGTTTACACTTTAATTTTAAGCAAGGGCCCCTCACATTTCCTTCCATTATGGGACATTTCAGCAAACTAGTTCCTTTAAACGGTAAAGAAATTCTTCATAATGCCCCTTCCTCCAAACAGACCCAGTGCCCTAAATGTCGTCAGGATCTGAAAAGGAATTTTTAACCCAGCTTAATGAGTGTAGTAGGGTAAGGGAACAGAGATGGACTGAGACGCCAGCCAGACTGTCAACTAATTACGTGCATTCGACATTCAGTGGAACGCGTGTCATCGGCTTTGAAAGCCAAGCTTTTGCCTCAGGCTAACAACCGATATCCATATTATCTGCCTACACACTGTGGACAAATCTGCGTTGGCGTGGTCATAGCATCATGATAAGGAACTTAACTTTACCACCAATAAAAATCCGTAAAGAAATTCGTAAAGACCTTTAAGCTATCACAATGAATTCTTTAATGGTAAAAAACTATTTTGTAATATGGCTTACATTTATTTTTCAAGCTAACTAAGATACTTTGCAAAACTCACAAGAATGTTTTCCACTTTCATCATAATTAGAAATTATCATGACACTTCATAGATGAGCTTCACATAAAACCTTCTTATATTAAGGTTTTCTGAAGGCAGTCAGCAGTAATTAGAATTGAAGATCAAGAAAAGAAAGCAGAAATCAAGAAATGTGTAAGACAAGGATGCTTTTTAACTTACATATAGAACAGGCGATGAAGAATGTTAAAGGAATCAACTCCAAGGAGAAGAAATAAAAACCCTACGCTTTTCTGATAATAATGTAGTATTCGGGGAGTCAGAAGAAGACTTGGAAAACACAATAAATGCCATGAACGTGGTCTTAGAGAAAGAGTTCAATGTAAGGATTAATAGAGGAAAAACGAAGGTAATGGATTGTAGTATGGCAAACAGTGGAATAACAAAGGGTGTTAGATTGGGAAGGATATTTTAAAAGAAGTTAAGGAGTACTGCTACTTGGGCAGAGTAATAACGAGGGATGGTAGAAGTACAGTAGACATAAAGAGTAGGATAGCACAGGCAAGGAAGTTTCTCGCTAAAAAGAGGAATTTACTTACGGGTAATGTAAGTGTGAATATCAGGAAATCATTGCTGTTAATGTTCGTATGGAGCGTGGCGTTGTATGGATGCGAAACGTGGACGATAGGAGTCGTAGAAAGGAAAAAAATAGAAGCCTTCGAAATGTGGTGCTATAGGAGAATTAGATGGGTGGATAGAATAACTAACGTGGAAGTTCTAAACAGAATAGGGAAAGAGCGAACAATAAGGAGTACGTTGGCCAAGAAAGGGATAGATTAATAGACCGCGTTTTAGCATTAGCATTTGAGAGAAGTGTGTGGTATAAGAAAAGAAGTGGCCAAGGATTGAATACGCTAAGCAGATTAGGGAGGATGTGGTAGTTTTGCGGAAATGAAAAGGCTTGCTCAAGATAGATTAGCATGGAGGGTTGCATTAAGCCAGTCTTAGGGCTGAATAACACAATACATAGTTTCTTGTATACTAAAAATCCTTGTTGGCATGTGCATATTCTGAAAAATAATTACTTATAAATTTAATATCGATATTTTAATTAAGGAAAGTACATTATTTTTTACGTAATAACTGGATGGCGCTGAATATTCTATCCTTGAGATGCACTGTATTCAAATTCGTCCCACATTCTAGCGAACGTGCTTTTGAGTCACAACTTCAACGGCTGTTGTTATGCGGTTCCGCAGTTCGATCATTATTTCTGAAGTGGGGGCACATTAAATGAGTGTTTTATAAACGTCTACAAGAAAATATGAAATTTAGTTAGGCCCGGTAACTTTGGAAGCCATTGATGAAACGATTAATCATTTTGTTCAGTAAGATCGATCCATCGTCGAGAAAGCCTATCATTTAAAAACTGACCATGTTCCTGTTTTTAAAAGGACATTATCAAATACATCAGCTTAAAACTTGAATAGTAAAATGAGCTAATTATTTCTGAAACACCCGGTACTTTTCTTGCAATAGCACAATCAGACTATTATAACATGAAGGCTGTAATTAGGTAGGCTTCAAGTAAAATACACAAATTCAACAGCACCAGAGTGGACATAGTTTAGAGTTGAGCTACAACAACAGGCTGCTACAAATACCTCATGTGTTTGGTTTGACCGGCGCTCCCCAAGTTTTAAACCTGCAACAATCTCATAAATATCGTTTTCCGCGAATATTGTGGTCAAATTGTTTATTTTTGTTTCATGATGACAATCATGGTGTTTGTTATGTTTGTGCAGCAGTAAATACACAGAATCCAGCAGAGGTGGGCGGCGGCTCTGCAGCTTTAATTGACTCCGCCGAATATACCGTAGAATTATGCAGAGAGTACGAATGATATTTTTAAATAGCAGCTACAACTCTAAAACGAATCCCAGGTCACCAAACATTAATAAACATACCTCAGGCGACACAAGTGCACGAGTTCTGGACTAATTTGTCGTCAGTGTCGCTTCTCAATATTTTACGATTTTCGAAATGAAATTTCATCTTCTCACATTCACGTCTTTCTATTTTATTCATTTATGTCTCTAATTGCTTTGTTCTCCACACTACATATTACTTTCAGACTTTATTTAAAATATAAATATCTACATAATCAAAAAGAAGTATTTGTTTTTCAGTTCTCTATGCATTAAACAAATTAACAAGTGTTCACAACTGTTGAACAACAAAGTCTTTGAAATTGTGACAAAAAGGTTAAAAAAACAGTTATTTAATTAGGTTGTTTGTGAGTCTTTTCCTTTGAATCGTGAATGCGACCATTAGAAAAAAATGTTGGCTATGGGACGGCGTAGGGCAGAACACGTCGAATGAATGGCAGCCAGCGACCGTTTAAAGCCTCAGTGCTGCACAACACGCGAATAAAATTGCAAGTCCTTACTACTTGCACTTAGAGTGGGAGGCAAACGAGTCTGCCAATATACGGATGTTCACTGGCTTAACTGCGAAGTGCAGAGTGGCTTGTCCTTTTCAAACCAGGATCCCCCTTTATTGGCCTACTAATAGTTTCAGAAATATATAGAAAAACCTTGGCAACAAGATTTAAAAACTATAACTACTCTCTTGGCTAATAATGATACCAGAAGTCAAATATTTTGTTATTAGCCAACTTTACAAACATAACCAATAACACGATCCAGTAAAACCATAAGTACTGAAGTTGTACGTTACAGTTCACTATTTACAGTCGAGTAAATTATTATAAGAAAATCTTCTTAGTGAATGTTAAACTTAAATATTATTAACAAATAAACATTAAACCGGCAAATGTGTCACAATGATTTATACTATTCATCACATTTGATACATTACAACGTTCCGTCCACATTTTGGGAGTTCTTCAGTTAAAACGATACATAATTAAACTTCATCTGGTGTTAATTGTTTTTAATATTTACCGAATACCTATAGTTTAATTAAAATAGAGGTTATTGGAGCCACTTAAACAAAAGATATGTATTTAATAAAATTTAACATTAGAAGAAATTTTATTACATAAATTAAAAATACAGCAATTTTAATTACTATTTATTGAATATATTTACGACGTTTCGTCCCTATCAGGTAAATTTTTGGCCTTGGACGTAGCAGTAGCAACATGAAATTTTGTAATATTTTAATTTAAGAAGTGAGGTGGTTCCTAAAGTTAGAGGACGAAACGTATTCAAATTAAATTATTCAATTTCTGACTTCTGGACAATCTTTGTATTTTATTTTAAAATATTAGAAGGGTGGCATTCATATAAAAGCAGTTGACTTCGGACGGAGTTCACATCGCATAATTTTGCGTATATACAGGTATATATTTAGTGGATATCAACCTGCATGTTTCCCTTTTAAAATTTAAATGACGACGTCCACAAATACGGACGAAGCATGGTAAAAACATTAAAAAAATGTTAATTATTTTTTATGATGACAAATTGGATGTTTTTATTCTATTTATACTTAATTGTCAGATTATTGATTTTTTGAATTTTATTACAACGCTTTGTACTTTATAAAGTCCCAAATTTGTAGACGAAACGATGTAACGTACGTGGTGTGTTGAAAAATATAAAAAAACTTCTGACACAAATTTGCTTTTTGATGTTTATTTGTCAATTTGATAAATGCCAGATTAATATTGATGGTATATATATATATATATATATATATATATACATGAATAAGTATGAAACGTTTTGATATCGCTTTTATAATTTGTTACTCTCTTACTATACCTGCCTAGTAGGAGAGCCAGCTAATGCTATAAATATCAGACCAGTGTATAAAAGGTATATGGTATAGTGGGAAATCCATCAGTTATCAGTGATCGTGGGCTACCAGCTGTAAACACGTTTGTTTCGTTCATTAAAACATTACTTACCATTCTCACGCGTGTATAAAATAAGACTTAAATATTTATTGTATTCATTTCTTCTTTCTTGACCTCTGCTTTCTTTTCTTGACCTTAAAATCTAATTACTGCCCTCTGCAGAGATTATGGATAAGAAATTATATATATATATATATTAGAATTGAAGATCAAGAAAATAAAGCAGAAGTCAAGAAAGAAGTAAGCCAAGGATGCAGTCCGTCGCCCATGCTGTTTAACTTATATATATATATATATATATATATATATATATATAACTGGCGATGAAAAGATTAAAACGGAATATAGAAACGGAATCATACTGAAAAGAGAATAAATAAAAACCCTACGCTTCGCAGATGATATTGAAATATGAGGAGCGTCAGAAGAAGACTTGCAAACCATAATAAATGGCGTGAACGTCGAAAGTATTCAAAATAAGTATTAATAGAGGGGAAACCAAGGTAATGGAGTATAGTATGGGAAACAGTGGAATAATAAAGGCTATTAGATTGGGAATAGAAATTTGACGGAAGTTAAGTTATTCTGCTACTTGGGAAGCACAATAACTAGGGATTGTAGAATTATAGTAGGATAACAGAGGCAAGGAACGCTTTCGCAAAAAAGAGAACTAACTTCCGGGTAATATAAGTCTGAATGTTAGGAAAACATTGCTAAAAATGGATAAGGATAGAAGCCTTTGAAATGTGGTGCTATAGGAGAATGCTGAAAATCAGAATAGGGGAAGAGCGAACAATATGAAGGACGTTGACCAAGAGAAGAGATAGATTAACAGGCCACGTTTTAAGATACGAGGGTTTTATAAAATTAGCATTAGAGGGAGGTGTGAGGGGTAAAAACAGAAGAGGGAGGCCAAGGATGGAATACGCTAAGCAGGCTAGGGAGGATGTGGGATGTGGTAGTTATGTAGAAAAAAACGGCTTGCGCTAGATATGTCAGCATAGTGGGTTGCATGAAACCAGTCTTAGGACTGAATACCACAACAACATAAAATTTAGACTCCAATAATGAATTATTCTGAGAGGCAAAATTTATTTTAAATATCAAAATTTAATGTATTCGAACAATTTATCACTTATATTGGAAAGGAATATACACGTTCCAGCTTCAGCTACTACAAACTACATGACATGGTTTTTTAACGCCGCTGTATGGAGATTAGCAAGACAGACATGTCACCATATATATATAAACCAATTATGAGTTGTGGCGCAAAGTGCCGTCATTATAATAACGCGAATAACGAATGGTGACCGGATTGTAGGAGGCAGACCAGCGTGGCGGATGAAATATGCCAGCCAGGGAGGGAGGGCCTGTAGCACACGTACGTTCACGATCAATGGCCCACTTGGTGATTAATGCCTCTTCTGTTGGATATCGCGTCGCTGCGATCGCAACAAGCCCAGCATCTCATGCGTCAAACTTTAAACGGCGGCGAAGCGACTTACGAAGACACGCTCCTGCATTAGGCGTCATTTACTGGTTAGTCACAGAGACGAAGCCTCTCCCAAAACCTTTGTTCGAACCAGACCGATTTCCCTTTTTTAGTGGGTCGAGAAAATCCAGACTCTAAAATACCGACATTCATGAACAGTAGGTGCACAGAAATGTCACCAATTGGAACAAAAAATACTCATCCTTCTGAAACGTGTTCCTTAAAACATGTGTACAAAACTAGACTGAAATTTCTACACGCGTTTAGATTTGTATGGGAACATACATACATAAACCACACTCGTACGAAATTTGAGCGCTTTTTACACAAAAACAATTAATTTCTTTTAAGTAATGAGGCAGTTGGTCCATATATTTGGTCTGTTTTGCATGAAATAACTTTTAAATTTAATGGACGTTTTATTTAAGTAACATATATTTTAATGACATAAAATATACAGGAATGTTTATGTTTAGAGTTCGAAGCACACTTTGCGACGCGTTGGACCTCTCGCAGTCGAGTAAAAGCCAGGTATAGTTCTGGCAAGTCCTTGGTCCAACACCAAGGTAATTAAATTAAGACTTCTGCAAGCTGAGACGACCTCGAGCAGTTTCGGAATACGGTGAGAATTGTTCGCTGATCTAATTGGACCGGTAGGTCAACTGTCCCTCAATACTGATCGAGATATGGAGCCGGGTTTGTTGCGTTCACACAACAATCCAGTCTCTCGTTATGAGAAGGGCGTTGTAATAGTGTCCAATGCCCGACCTACCTAATACAGATTTTCTAGGGTTTTCCCTGCATCTCTTTAGGTGAAACACCGGGTAGGTTCCTTAAACTACAGCTTGAAGACGCTAGTTAACCCTTGGCTTCCTTGCTCTACCTTCCGTATCCCCCCTTTTCAATTCCCTTCCTATGCTATTAAAGGGGAGTTGCCTGTTTCACGATCACACTCATGTAGCCTGTTACCCCCCCAAAAATGTAGTCTGTTGGCCTAAAAAAAAACTTTGGAAAATCATGACGCTAGCTGATTTAGATAAAAGCATTTAGCCTCAGTTTGTAATTGGTTAGCAGCAGTGGCTCATGTCCTTTATGGTTCATTAGATTTTATAATTTAATAAATAATAATAATAAAATTAAAATGTCGGGGCAGGAAAAAACGTAACTTATGTACGTTCTTCACTTATACCTTTATAATTGAACGACGCATCCAAAGAACCATCGTCTCTTCTCCTTTTCTTCTTTCTTTACGCATCATCCCTTCTCTACTCTGCGCTTTCTCGCTTCATATTTCAACTCACAATATCCTCAAGTCCTTTTCCAAGTACAGTAACCATCTCTCCTTCGAATTCTTATTCCTATGCAACTACTTCAGTCACACTCTATCCTCGCTCATCCTTTCTACATGGCCTAGACTCTGAGGATCGTTTCTATTCCACTCTGACTTCTTATGCTCCTCGATTCAGCTTTTCTAAAAGGTCAATCGATACAATTCCAAATCCAAATATCCGTTGACGACGAAAATACAGTCAATGAAAAGTTTAAATGAAGTGTTTACTAGAACGAGATTGCAGCAGCGAGTCCCGTGATGGAAAACCCTCGCGTTGCTTCTTAACTGCAGTTTATTTTGCGGACGATGTTCCGCATTCGCAACGAGGCTCGCTGCTGCACGTGCGTGTCTCGCTCCACACGGAAATAAATAACCCGGCGGGACGTTTGTGAATTCTAACCATATCACCTGCACGACTGCGCGGTATTTGCACTGGATTAGTGTCAACTGTTCTCGCAAAACGATGCGCGAATTAGCGAACGAGCAAACAATTTTATTTTGACATTGACGATAAGCTGACCCGCGAGTGCGGCTAACTTTCGCTCGTTAAAACTGTGACCTTCCCTTCCAGGATGCGTGAGACAATTTTGTTTTCTCATAACCTTGTTATATGAATAAAATTTGAGTCATTTTATTCCTCGACAGGGTGTAACAGCGAAATATTTGTAAAATATATTCAGCTGAAACAAGAAAGGCAAATTAGTTAATCCTTGCCTACCTTCCTCTACCTTCCACATCCCCCCTTTTCAATTCTTTTCATATGCTATGAAAGGGGAGTTGCCTGTTTCAGGATCACCCTCATGTAGCCTGTTAACTCAAAAAAAAAATTGTACCCTGATCCCATTGGATCAGTCGGCTAATGCCTCCTAAAAACGGAGAAGGGAATGCTGCGACCCCACTGCTAACTCGTCTCCCGTCATTCAGAAGGGCATGAGAATAGTACCCATGCCCGACCCACCTGATGCAGGTTTTCTAGGGATCGGCGGACAACTCTTGCCATATGTCCAAGGTCTTTGACCCCAGTACATATACCTCCCAAAATAGGTAAAGGTGTCTCACATGTGAGAACTTTGAAAAAAAACAGAGAGAGTACGAGGCATTCCCGAAATAATCATGTGAGCTTCCCAGTCACTCTGGGGAGGAATGCCTGCGAGAGAAACTCCCACAGGCATTATTCAACCCAATATAATCCCTTATAAATTTCTTTTTAGTATACCTGAAGAAGTCTCAACTGAGAGACGAAACGTTGTATTGTTTAATATTTTAATTAAATTCAAAACCGACAAAGAGGTTGATTTAACTCATTTAATTTATAGTTATTTTCCAGATAAAATATTTAAATATATATCAAATTAAATATTTACAGGAAATTTAAAAACGTTCCTTCAACTACAACGATGTTTCAGTCTCACATTTGGGACTTTGTCAGGTGAAAAGGAGACTAAATTAAAAAATAATAATTTTTAAGTTACAATATTTCGTTATAATACAAACTATTGAAATTTCAAAGTTTGAATGAGTTTCGTTAAGATATTAATAACTTTGAAAAAGTTTATTAAAATATTGTTTCCGTCATGGAATAGTCGTGCATTCATACTTCCTGTTCTATAAATGAATTTATTTAGAAACCTAATTGTCGTTACAGGAAGATAATTAAACAAAATTACTACCAAATATTTTAACACGAAAAAAATTTATTTTAAACATTAAATGAAATCACTTTATTAAATATAAAAATATTAGTAATTAAGCAATAACTGCTGATGAATATCCGGATTATGTAAAGAAAAACGTCATATTTTGTAAGAATTAAAAATATTTGACCATATTAATTTATTATTTACAATTATAAAAATGTCACCGACTAATTTGCTTTGGAATCTATATTTCTGAAAATTAATTATGAATATATTATTTTTAATATATTTATCGCATTTTTACGTTCTTTAAGTCTGTGAAGAATGCTGTAATATTATTATTAATTTAAATGTCCAGTTTAAAAATATTCGTTTAATAGTGACGTAAACGTTGAATATAAATCTGTCTAATTGATTGCACAGTGTTCGTAGAAATCCAGAGTTCCTTCCCTCCCCGCGTCCCCCGAACCCTTTCTTCTCACATAATACACTTATGAATTATTAATTTTCCAGGAGTAATATATATTTTATATTAATCGTTAAATAATGAGTTTATATGAGGCTGGTTGAAGTTTGGGTGAATGCATAAAAAAAGGCCACACTTTTTACAGTATATACTTACGAGAGGAAAACTTATAGAAGGTCAGTGGAGGGAGCGAATTAGGGAAGGGTGGGCGAAGTGATAGGGGTGAAGGGTGGTAAGATTGATGCGAGGGGAGGAGCATCGGACCGTTCGAGTGGAAATCCCTGCAGAACTTGCATACCAAACAAAAGTAATAACAATTCTCTCTCTTAAAGAGAAGATATTTCATCGGACACGAATATTTCAGAAATAGAAGGAAAAAAAGGTACTAAAGAAGAAACTCGAAGTACTGTTGTTAAAATCGAATCTTGCTGTACTGCAAATGGTTTTACATGAAATAAATTTAATATTTCTTCTTTAGAGTTCCATGGCGTTAGCGAAACCGTTTAAATAGTTTTTCACCAAAGTAAACCTACTACAATTCCTTTCATTAAAGTGACATGAAACTTGTGGTCAATGTTGTTGTAGTATTCAGTCCTAAGTTTGGTCTGATGCAACCTTCCATGCTAACCTATCTTGTGCAAGCCTTTTCATTTCCGCATAACTATCAAATTCCACATCCCCCTACTTTACTTAGCGTGTACCATCCTTGGCTTCCCTCTTCTGTGCTTACCCCACACACTTCCTTCTAATGCTAATTTTACAAGACTCATGTCTTAAACGTGGCCTATTAATCTATTTCTTCTCTTGGTCAACGTCCTCCATTTTGCTCGCTCTTCCGTTATTCTGTTTATAACTTCCTCTTTAGTGAATCTATCCACCCATCTGATTTTCAGCAGTCTCCTATAGCAGCACATAGCAAACGCTTTTATTCTTTTCCTTTCTGCAACTCCTACCGTCCACGTTTCGGAACCATATAACGCCACAGTCCAAACGCAATGATTTCCTAATCTTCACATTTGTATTACCCGTAAGTAAATTCCTCTTTTTTTACGAAAACCTTCCTAGCTTTGCTATTCTACTCTGTGTGTTTACTATGCGTTTACAGTCCCTGGTTATTCATCTATTCTGTTTAGAACTACTTTGTTAGTGATTCCACCAATCTTATTTTCAGCATTCTCCTATAGCACGAAATTCAAACTCTTCTATTCCTTTCCTTCTATCGTCAACGATATTACGCCACACTCCATACGAACATTTTTAGCATTGATTTCCTAATATTCTCACTTATATTACCCCAAAGTAAATTCCTCTTTTTTGCGAAAACCTTCCTAGCTTTGCTTTTCTACTATGTGCCTACTATGCGTTTACCGTCCCTGGTTATTCAGCTGTCCAAGTACGTTTAGCCTGGCCGTGGGTTTTTGTCTGATTTGATATTCATCCGTTAACGTTAAACTCGATACAAATAATCTCAGCAACTGTATTCTCAAATAACCTCTTTTTTTTCAGTTTATTTATAACGAACACGTGATGAGGTCCACGGATTATGGAAGCAACTGAGTTTGTTATAAATTTTATGTCAGTATAATAGTGTCATTTTTGTTTGTAGATAATCAATGCACGATGGCTTATTGGCCGTTATATATTGTTAAAGATAATTGTCATCCAAGTTCAAATGAAGGTTATAAAATGCTACACGTTGGCGTGGTTAGACTCTTGGAGGTCGCTGACGACCCGGGGTTCTGCTGTGCGGGGGAGGATGCGCTGCAGCAGGGTGCAATTACATCCCTGCACCACGCGTGCAGCCGGGGGTGCGGGTGCGGGGCTTTTTATATCAATTGGACAGGGGAGATATATGGCACACGCTGTCCAGTCCATTGTCCTGCATTCGGAACGTTTTGGAGCCACTTTTTTTGCCCAATATGCATCGGTCAATCGATTTTTTCCCATCACACTTTTTGAGTCCATCTGCAATGACAGGTGAGCTTCCCAAATGCGTTGCAAGAGTGCGACGTGACCTTTCCAGGCTCCAAATTTTATACCACTTCAACCTACTATTTCTTCTGATTATATTAGAAAAGAAACGGACTTTTTTTGGAGTTAGATCATCTGTTTATTTCGAATACAACCGCGTTTATCTGTCTGTAATAGGCTAACAAAAACGAAATTAGTTTGCTAGGAGAAACCGTTGTTCTGTTACACTGCATAATAAAAGCAGCATTCTCCCATCTCAGTTTTTATCTTTCTCAAGTCAGGTATGAAACGTTCAGCTGTCAGCTGAAGTTGTTGCTCAAAGTTCTCCTACGCTATTATTTATCGAAGAGCGAGGTAAAGGTGCTACATAATCTTGAAGTAATACCTGCGGGGCTCGTTCAATACATAAATTATTAGTTGTTCTAGAAAGTATGTCAGACGTGGCATTTTTTTGCACTTCTCAGCCGGAAGTCCACTTTTTCCACGTTCCCCTAGCATACATCAGGCTGTCTCGTCTCTATGGATGTTTTTTAAGCCGACGAGAAACACCAGATGACTCCGATCTTGACGTCTTCATACGACAGCTCGACTACAGAAACAGAATACAAATACTTGCGACTAAGTAGAACTAGAAGGCAAGTTGACGTTCGTCATTTGTATCATTCAAATCTATGTTAATGATCAGTCGTTACATTTGAGATTGTTTGAGTGCAGTGAAAAAAAAACATTTCTGACTGTTAAAAATATATTTTTATTATTAAAATCATTCGTAAGTTCGTTTAATAAGGTGCCGCCTAATTATTGCAATCATTGTAACAACCCTCTGACCGCTTCCGATTAAACGTGGAACGTGTTTCTTTATATATTTACGCAAGACTATTCAACCATCAGGTCGAATGACTTCAAGCACACTTCTTGTACAAATGATATTTATAATAATTAAGAATTGTTTATAAGCCCGACTTCCATCTAACAGTGCGACGAAGTTATTACGTTAGTTCTTTATGACGAGTTTGATATCGAAGATGAAGTCACACTTATTAGAGACTTCAGACGCCTCTACCAACTTACAATATATATGTTCATTGCTGTTAGTAGCGAAACATATTTAAAATATTATTAACTCTATCCTCTTTCCATGCTTCAACTTAAGTTATTAATATGAAAAAGTTTCATTAATTCAATCGACAAGCCTTATCCATTTTAGAACATTTATTCAGGCCAATTGACAATCCCGGAATCATCTGATAGAGCAGGGATGTCTTTAATCTCGGCAATGTGTAACGATTCCCTCATTACATTCGCACTATGGCAATATTATTCATGTTATCAATCATTACTCGTCAAATGCTCTAAATTTAAGTTTATTGATATTCATACAACTTCAGTTAATTGTTAAACAGAACTCCAACACCAACCTAGCAGCCACCTTCCTAATCTCTCTCCAACTCTATGTATTAAGGCCAATTGGCAAACACGGAAATCAGCTGATAGAGCAAGGATCTCTCTAAACTCGGCAAAGTCGAGGGAGGCGAGAACAAAGGAAGTCTAACCACAACTTCGTGAGGGTGAATGTAAGAGATATACAAACTTCTGATGCTGTTTCCTGAGCCGAGTACAGAATAAAAATAACTTTATAATTGCTGGTACATCATTGTCACTTATCCGCACAAACGCATCGGTTAATGAGACAACTTCTCACATTTCAGAGACGTAAACTTCCGCGTGGCATTTATGGGAAAGTTTTCATGTGTGTTTTCGGCAAGAATTCGCGCCTCCAGAATTCATCACCACAATGTTTCTTGTCTTAAGGAGAGACAAGCTACACGACCGGTTTCCCTACCTGTACTATAAATTTTGACAGGTCCACCATAATTTCTACGTTTGACCATGAATTTAGTAGTATTGGACTTAATAAGTTTTTATATCTCGTCTTTCCACCTTCTAATCCACTTTCAAGGAATTCGTCGATATTTCATGTCAATATATGCAGTTACATGAACACAGAAATTTTCAGTTACCTTCCTCCATCTCTTAACCTTTATTTTGTTTTACCTTCATAGCAGTTTCCTGTTAAAGGAACAACTGACAACAATTACCCTATACCTCGAATATGTAGATTTGATTAAGGAAGTCTCACCGTACTTCTATTCTTATTTTGTTAAAGCTCTGTTGGTTTACTATTTTTGTGTTTCGTTCTAGTTACCTTGACTTAATATTTTAAGAGATTTTTCCAGTGCCCTCAGAACAAGGTAAGAAATAAGCCAACTTCTGAAAGCTTTCTAACCTTGAATTGTTCTCTGTGCTGTAATAATGTCATATCTGGTCTGTAATCCGCACGGGTGTAAATTTCCTTTCCTCCTCGTGGTTGCAGCGTGTATTTTTAATGATAGTGAGTGCATCACTTCACGTGCAGAGCGTACAAGGTTACACGTTACTCCATTAGACAAATGAAATTTTCGTTGAAAAAGCAGAAAACAAACAGGAGCAACAACTCGGCGAGCTTCATTTATGCGAATCACAGACCAAGGTTAGACAGAATCTTTTTCCTTATTTTCTTTTTGTTACTCTACTTTGAAGTTCAGGTAAAACTATAAAAGATAGTTTCCATATCCGGTGGTACGTGAACTTAATCACTTTCTAGGTAAAGTAATTATTTAGCACAATTAAATGTCACAAATCGCTAAATATGGAATTTTTGGTTGTCCAGAAGGTATAAAATCATATCGTAAAAAGAAAGCTCTGAAAAAGGAGAGAAAGTTATATTATTTTACGCAATATAATAATTTTCGCGCATTTAGGTCCTTTGGTAAGGAAGACAGATGCACACGTATATGTCACAGATACCGGATTTCCCGTACAGAAGGTACTGGAACATGTTGAGAGCGTTTCTTCGTTCTTTTTTGCCGCCAGTTTCCCGTGGTCTCATTCCTGCCTCGGTCCGAAAAACGCAGACGAACCGTTATCCGCCAGTGGGCCTCCAGGATTCTATCCTTCTGCTTCCTTTTCATCCATCTATAAAATAAAAGCAGCATTGATTCCCATAGATCTGACTGTATAAACATCTGCCTGCTGCCACTGTGAAAGATTGTTTCCCATAGAATCCATTTTATATCAGTTTTCCCATAACCTGAGAATTATTACCCGCAAATGATTAAATAAAGTGTAAAATATTTTGGTGTTCTGCCACGTGATCCCTCTGTGATTGGCCGTGACCATAGTGACGTCATATGTTTGTAAATGATGTGTGGAGCCGGGTAAAGTTCAAATAACGTCTGCAGTTGCTAGTTATATTCTTATTTCTCGGTATTTAAGTTATATTACTGGCAATAAAGCACACCTTTTCGTCAGTTTTATAAAATTGAGAGAAACTGAGGTGCTGATGATGAATTACCCTTGGTTTTAATCAGACACACAATTTAAGTAACCAAAACTATACATTAATTTTGATTTGAATATTAGGCCGCCTCTGTCTTCGAAAACTGAGGATTTTAGAAGAATTCTGAGGAGACATGGTCGACTGGAAATTCGATGTAAAACATATAGTGGTAGTTTGATTTACTTATTTTATAATATGATCCTTTCTCGTGAAAGGGTACTATTCTTCTATTCGGACCAAAGAAATGAGGGTCGTGTCCATTGTCTGAAAGGGAAAGTGAGGCCACACTAAACCAAGAATGCGTCGCAGAACTTACGGCTTCTTCGCGTACTTTTAACACATTACATCGATTGTATAAAATTTTGGTCTTTTGGCCGTTTCTTCTGAGACCACCAAAAATGGGTCAAAATAACACCTCTCTGTAAAAAATTACCATTTTGAAGACTTTTCAACATTTACACAACCTAGGATTGGAAATAGGTTGGATTTGACAACAGAAATATATTGTAGTGTACCCTCAAGTGTTGTAATAAACCTATCTTTAATTACGTTCCTGTTTCATTATTTATTTGTACCCGAGCAACTTCGGGTACTTCAACTTGTAAATTCTGTAAATACGATTACCGAAGGATAATGGATTCCCAGCTTCCTTTGAGTTTGATTATGAAGTGTTACAACAAGCACGTGTAGGGACGGTTGAAGTTCATAAATGAGAAGAAAGGCTGTGGCATCTGGATTTCCAAGGATGAAGAGTAATAATAGACTACTAATATCACACCAGAGACAGGTTGTCGAATGAATGACTACGTCATGATACAACAAACATCTCTTGACGTAGATAATTGGCTTCAGGGAGGTTAGTTTGGGACCGGCCAGACTAGATTCAGCTGATAACTATGTTGGATGCTTTCGACGTCCACGACATGGAGGTAATTTAGAGGACAGACGCGGTGATAACTCGGCTCAGGAGTTTCTCGTTCCTATCAATGGATTCGAACTGTGCTTTTCCGCCGCTATGCGAATGCAGACCAAATCGACACAATGTTTTATTTTTATATTTGCCAGTGAAGGTATTTACCGAACGGAGGTTGAGGGAAATACTGACGTCTATTGTTCCGCCCCCGAGCAGCAGTCAGAGATAACGTAGCTCCTATCAGCTGATACCAACACAATGCCTGCTGTCTTCGCGTCAAGGGCACTCTTCCCCCCAGCTAACGACACCAACTTATAACAACACAGCTATTCATAACATAACCAAAGTACTCAGTTACAGTCCGCTCAAATTGTGAATCTGTTTATAAATTTTTTAAAATTATATTGGCCCTTTGCTAACCAACGAATATACGAGACCGGAATAGAAAAACTATAAAACTGTCTATCAGAAAAATTTAAGAGTATAATCCGGAAGCCTATAAATTTATTCTCCTAAAGTGCGCTGATAACTGACTTTATTAACCGCTCTGTAACTAATTATTCCCCACAATATTCCTCTGCCAGTAATGAAGAATTTAAATTTCAGCATTTTGTTCGTTAGTTGTCATTTCTCTCTTTTATTCATCTGTCCTCTAAACAAAACTCCTCATGGAAAAACATCGATTTACCGAGAAAGTGACTGATTTATGAAAGTGACTAACTTATTTACAGTGAAACAGACAACTGTTACCATGAAACAGTGAATTATCTTATTCATACAACGATTTCGTGTATCTGTATAGCCTTTTCCCATTTATATATATATATATATATATATATATATATTGAAATATCTAAACTATTAATGAAATTCACATACTAGATAATCAACACAGGCAATTTGTCACCAAACAATTTTATCTTTATTTAATACATCTAGGACGATTTGTCCATATTTGTGAAATTTATGAGTAACCGTCAAAGGACGCAATCAACTACCCAAAATTTATTCAGTCTTTGATGCACGTTATCCAACTGAAAGTTGACTGATGAACTCCACAAATATGAACCAGACGTCGTAGATGTATTAAAAGATAATGGAAAATTGCTTGTATTGTTTAAACTTAATTGTCATAATGTTTATCATTTAATTCACATACTGACCTATTTTCATATACCTATAATATATTTCTCATTCACGGTTTTTAATTCGAAATTTAATTTCTAAACGTGCAGAGAGATCGAAAAAGTCGCGCATATCAAAATAAATGTATCTTTAAATAGCAACATTTTTTAATTATTTCTATCGACAACCACAATTTAGCCCCGCTTGTATCACCCACAATAATGTTGGGGGCAATTTTAATGTTTACTGGTCACATTACGCCTCAATTATTACGAAGATGAAAGCTTCGTAAACACATTTTCCCAAGTGCAACGAGAGTTAATTTATGAAAATTATTTTGTCAGTCGTACATATGCATTTGTTGTGGACCAATGTCATGTAAAATATCCAGATGTGACAGAGCCTAACAATTCGACGATAATCAGATTCATCAACGTTTCCGTGAAACCTGATCAGTTGCTTACAAAAATATATATGAGCGATTCTTTGATCACTGTGTAGTTATTATATATGTATATATATAATTACGTATTGAGTTTTCATATTTGTTACTACCCAATTCATAATTATACAACACCATTTTTATCTCAGTATTATATATATATACACACAAAAAATATATTTATGTATTTAATGAATTGATTTTTCCTCTTTAAATTGCGACAAAACCGTTCTCGAATTTTTCTATATATTTATTAACAATGTTCTTAGATGTGTTATATCAGTTAATTATGCAGCGTAGTGGAACGTATTCAGTAAATCACCTTTCCTCGATGGATAAACAACTTTAAATGCAAGTCTCGGAATGTAACAGACAAAATGTTATAATTATCAGGCTGGAGAAAAAATTAATTTATTATTTGAATAACGAAATTTGGTTTCAAATTATACAGTCGCGAATTTTAGTATGACATGCTCAAAGATTCTCAAGATGCAATTATATTTTTTAGAGGTGGGGGAGGGGTAGCAGGCTACATGAGGTTAATCATAAAATGGCAACTCTCCTTTATAGTATTGGAAGGGAAATGAAAAGGGGGGATGTGGAAGGTAGCCTCACTTAATGGTACATATATGTAAAGTAGGCTGTCTGTAGTTCCATATAAGTTACGTATAAGGTTTAAATCTACTTGTTTTAAGGCTCGGTAAAAATAAATTAAACTATGACTAGCGTGCGTGGCCGAACGGGATACTACTGTATAAGGCCAAATTTAACGTCTTCTTCAAGATGGAAAGGAAAAATTGGCAGACTCAACGTATAACAATGAGCTACAGCATGCTGTATCCAAAAAGAATAGATTAAGAAATAAAAGGAACAGAAAAAAGGGAAAATGTTAGCAAAGGCTGTGCAGATATAAAATAAATCTCTTTGTGAAAGTAAAAATTACTGAAGCGATGAACCGCACGCTAAATAAGTATAATAACCCAAAGCACAAAAGATGATAAGATATTCATTACATTAAATTTCATTGGACTAATTGTAAGTACAAAACATCATATCCCGTCCTCCCCCGGGGAGGGGGTGGGGCAGAACGGGAAATTTGTAAGTTTCTTTTTAAAAATTCATCAAAAATCGAAATTCATCATTTTAAGTTATATTGATATTACAATCGGTAAATAATTGAATAAACTAATTTTTTTTCCATAATTTTACAAAACTTGTTATACAATAAGTGTCCCGCTCCGCCTCGACTTCCCCCTATGTGGAATTAAGGTGCAAAAGTAACAAATGGATAAAAATGCTTTGTTGTGTTAATATTTGTAAGGAATGCACACTGGGTTATTAATTTTGTGATTAAATTGAAACTCTAGTTTTGTAAATTTTCTTCGGGTCTGAAATCGATTTGAATCGTCACGTTAGTATATTTGCATTCATTACAAACTATTCCGTCATTTCTGCAACTAAAAAAAAAGTGAGCAGGGCGTTTGAAAATACACCAAAAAAGTCTTGTTCTCTCTTATCGGCGCGGAGAGCCGGGGGGAAAAATGAACAAGAATAAGTTATTCCTTGAGGGTCCATGAATATTTATATAGTTTTGCCCCTTTCCGTTCGGCGATGGCGCGCCATCTGAGCGGCAGTTGCCCGAACCACCTGCCTTCAGCGAAGTTAAAGCAGAACTGCCCTTCCCTCTCTTCCTGTAATCCACAAATTATTCCTCTCATTGTAATACAGCCAAAACAAAATTGTCGTTTTTCACCCACGTTCGTTTCACAAATTCGTGTGGAGCTGAACTGTGCGGGGGAGGAATTCGGCTGAACGATAAGGTAAGTAGCGGCGTTCCTGAACGTCGGGGTTGTTTTCCTTGGTGGTGTTCGACGGCGCTGTCATTAATTTGAGCGTTTACCGCTCTCGCCTGTAATTATTGTGGAGTTTTCAGTTGCGTGCCCCTGCACCGTGACAGCCAGACTACCCGCCAAGCCTGACTGACAGCTCGTGCATTATACGCGGTACAGTCGCCTCCAAAAGCACGCGCAACCGCACTCAATATTCATATATTTAACTAAATACACACCCAAAAAATAATTACTTTGCATTTTTTACACAGCTTCAAAAAACTCTGCACAGCTATATCCAATACTTCCATTACACAGAAATTACTTTCACCATATAAAAACGTTTTTTCACTTTCTCCACGGAAATAAGAAAATGGATAGGTGATTACAGATGTTGTTGATTTAAATGGATCATTTGAGGCAGTGGATACGGCCGTGATATCTGACAAGTCATGGAGGTCTTCTCTTATATAATTTACTAGCTGGGTGTCCGGCGATACATTTTTATTTGCCCTCTGTAGTATTTAATCTCTTTGTCAACTCAAATCATCAGCGCCACTGTCACATTTTCTTAAAATTTACCTTTTCACTTTATGAGAGCTGAATTTCATCAGTATCATAATCCAGTCAATAAATCTACTGGTGCCTTAAATAAGTAGAGAAAGTTATAGTTCAACAATTTTTTTGTAAAATTATGGAAGAAAATCATTTTATAAAAGTATAAAACTTTAGTTTATTCGATTACTTGCGTAATCTAATATCAATATAATTTAAAACAACGAATTGAGATTTTTGCTGTATTTTTAAAAACAAACTAACAAATTTGCCGCTCTGCCCCACCTCCCCAGGACAGAACGAGAGAGGATGTTTGGTATTTACAATTAGTGCACTAAAATTTAATTCAATTTAAGAAAACTCTTAACACCTTTAGTGTTTTAAATCTTATACTTATTTAGCGTGCATTTGATCGCTTTATCAATTTTTCCTTTCCTAAATAGAATTTTGTTGCAACTGCTCAGTCTGTGCTAACATTTTCCCCTTTACAGCATGCTGTAATTCACTCTTATAAGTTGAGCCTCCTGAGGAAAACATTACATTTAGCCTTATACAGTAGTATCCCGTTCCGCTCCGCACGCTCGTTTCAGTTTAAGGTTTTTCAACAAGCCTTAATACAAACAAATTTAAACCTTATAAGTAACTTATAATCAGCTAAAGACACCTATTTTACGAATTTATACCTTTAAATAGCTAAAAGCAAGGAGTTTAACGAATTACCTTCCGTCGAAATGCTGCAAAAATTATAAAGTCACAGATGTAAGACTCGAAACAAGAATTCATTCACAACATGGAATCAAAACTTGGTGAAGTTGGCAGCCAGGATTTCTTCCACCCCTATTTACTATCCGTCAGCACTATATACTAAAAAATAGGGTATTCCGTTCCGCCTCGACTTTCCATACAAACAGAATATTACTCAGAAACAGTCGATTATATTTATATCAAGAATTGAATCATCTCTTCGGTATTATTATCGTGAAATAATACGTCTATATATATATATATTTCACATTACGACTAATAAAACATTTTGTATATTTATTAGGTAAGTATAATTACTTATAAAAAATTTTGGTTAAATTTGAGCATTATTTCAAGCTTGACAGCAATTTAATCATCTCGTTTGACAGAATACGCGAGGGCATAATCTATCCTGTTGCAAGTTCGATATGTCTTGAGGGCAGAACCTTTTTTGGTTTGAAAAGAGGGGGAGTGGGGGAATGAAGGGATCTAGCTCCCAAAAGATCGATTGGTAACTTGTCTAAGGTGATCATCGCTAAACATCAAAATTTCGGCAATCAGATGAATGGTGTAGGAACGCACAAGGGCAAACGTTATAAGTCGCAGAGTGTTCGAACGACTTCTCCGGTAAATAACGCATACATTGCCTTTTATTTATTTTGGTTATTGTTATTTTCAAAATTGTGACGTTAATATTAAGTTATATGCGAATCATCCGCTTGTATTCACTTATGATAATAACTAAATTAATCTAGATAATTTTAAGTAAGTTTAGTAAGTATCTCTGTGTAAATAGATTTAATTCTAAACTGTTACTAGTGATAACCATAAGACAGAGCGTTTTTAAATATTTAGCAGTTATATTGAATAAAAATTGAATTTCAATGAAAAGACGGCCAATAAGTTAGCATACAATTTTATTACAATTAAATTAATGTAAATGCGTCGTTTCGTCTTCATTTTCGAGACTTTATCAGCCATAAAATTTAGCAATTCATGTCCTTCACTCTAGACTCCCTCGTCCGAAGAAGACACATGAAATTACGATAAATAAATATCACAACTTGAAACACGTCAGTTTTCAATTCTATTAAACATATGTTTCGCATCCATCATATATGAAAAATACAATGAAGTTAATTTCTAATTTCAGACAGTTTATTTAATTAATTAAAAAATTAATCTTTCTTCAGGGTTGTTTTCCAAATTGTCACCAAATCAGTTTAACATCCCCTTGCATAATGGTTTCACAAACTTAACAGTTTTTCGAGACTCCTTACGACAACCTAACCCTTAATCTGTCGTTGGAAGAAAAATTAAAAATTATTACATATTATTTACAACGAAATAAAAGTTGCGATAATATGATTTTCATAATATTTTTTTGCCACAAAACAGAACGATCTCAACTGGGATCTCTATTTATTTTCGAATTCGTTATAAGAGATCTTGAAGAAATTATTTAATCAGACAACATGAAGGTTGTGATAAGGGATCAAGAAAAGTTGTGCTGCTATTGGAAGACCACAACACAGATGCGGATGGTTCATGATCTAAAGGTTCTGGTTTTAACAAGGGATTAATTGGGTCAAGTTACAGATTTTAGACTCCATCATCGTTTCTTCTGTCCATTACGTAAGTTAAATGAAATATTTAAATTCCTTTTGATATGTATATTAAATTTTGCTGTGAAATGTAATTTTCGTGACGTGGTAAGTAGAACTATAAACAAGACTAATTGTTGGTGTCGCCGCTAACTACGGGCAGTGACTCCATGGCAAGCGTCTTTCGTGCGGCTCTGTAATTAAGAGTGGCGCATCTCGCGGAGTTTCGCTTCATGGTCGTTGGTTATTCTGAGCCTCGGCATCACCGGAGTGTGGTTCCCTTCCTCGACTACTACGGCTCGTGCTCCAGATCGATACCTGCCCTCTCGTATCGATTGTCAAAGTGCGTCCACTGTTTCTTTCAGTTCACGTGAATGTGGTCCGCATCAATAGCGGAAGTTCCACGACACTTGCATGACACCTCTCATTTTCTGCGGTCACGTGCCGGTCTTAAGGGTGGACGAGTAAGTACAACGTTAATATTAAAACAGTCAATTCAATTTAGCCACACCACGTGCCACAAAATATATATTCCAAGAACTGATAAAACACTCAAACCTTAATTAATGAGATGGTTATCATTTTCTGGGTTGGTGTCACGGACCTGTAAACTATCTTCAAATGAATAAGATGTTCTCGGGATTTCACCCGGTTTATGTCATTTATAAGATACGACGTTTCGAAGGCTAATTTCGCCATCGTCTCAGCTACCTGAAGAGTGAAATCCCGAGAACGTCTTATTCAGTCTATCCACATTCTCTAATATCTACAAATGACCATCTCCAATTTCGAAAAGTTGTTATCTCACCAAAAAATATTCCATAAAACAATTTGCTAATACACCAAATGTAGGACTCAGTCACGACGTAAGAAACACATTTTATCAGCAGCCATTATGTGTGAAATTTCCAAATAGAATGAAAAATGGAATCAGAGAAATGATACGAAAGAGAAGCATATTCAAATGGTACGTAAGAAATATAAAGGGAGAAACATGAGAATGGATGTAAAAATAATACAGGAAATGAATCAAAGTGCAATAAGCAGAGATGAATTATTTAATTGCACAAGTTTATAGATAGTTTAAACAAATGCAGGGTACATGAAACTTTTTAATAACTCGTATAGGTAAATGGATAAATATAACGTAACAAATGATACAGTATGTAAAATACAAACTCTTAGGTTCCTTGAACGTGTAGCCGAAAAGTTGTTTTGAAATTTCGCCGACAGGGACGCCACCGACCAGTTGTTAAAAATCCTGCAAAGATGGTTCGTGTAACTAGTAGTAGTGATTTCATCATTCAACACGATGAACACCCACTACATTTCCACAATTGTGTAAGAGAAAACCTGAAACAAACGTTGTCACGCAGTTGGATAGGCTGTGTTGCGGCCCGTTACCTGGCGCTACTCCAGTGGCCACTACGATTATCGACCTTGACGCCTTCTGATTTTTTTCTCGTGAGTTTAGATCATGTATAGCGTTTATGTTCCAGCTGTACCACAAATCCTCGAGGACTTGCGACACCTCATTCCTTACAGTCACTCCTGATATTCTGTCCGGGTATGAACATAATTTAAATACAGAGAAGATTTGTGGCGTGCAACGAAGGGTAGACACGTAGAACATTTATAAAAATTGAAAAAACTTGGTCTTATCAATTTTGCGTTTTCCTTGGCTGTTTTTACAACTTTTTTAAAAAATTTAATATCTTATTGGAAATCCTATTTTAGAATTTTCAGCAACTTTGGGCGATGGCGCCCCTGTTGGTGGTTTTCTTAAGTAACTTACTGGAGTCAAGTTCATAAAGAGAGTTTGTCTTTCATCTGACATATAATTTGCTACGTTATATTTAATTATTCACCTATAAATATTTTTTGAAATTATTTCCTGACCTTATAATTACCCTGCATAGAAGAAGGAGAAATCATTTACTTTTACGTTGACTTTTAAATTGAAACACGTTTGATTCATTTATAGTCAATTTTGTGATTTTTCTTAATATGAAAAAGCAGTTTATTTCTCGCACAAAGGAACAATAAATTCTGTTAAATTTTCACATAAGAAAGAAGGAACTCTTATTATTTGATGGCACTTTTGGAATCATATTGGCCTGCATTGAGGCGAGGTGCGAGTTGGGAATATCTCGGGTAGCATAACCAGCTCCTGGTCATCAGCAGAAGGACAGAGCCAATGTCCTACATTGAAATTATACTTCAACAGCGTGAAATTGTGAGGAAAACCAGAAGTAACAACGATCCTATTAAAGAACCATTTGGAAAGGTTTGACTGAATTTCGTATGGTTTTACAATTTAATAATCCTCAAAAAATATTTTTACTTGATTTTGGAACAAATTGCCAGTGATTTAAAATATTACATGAATCAGGAACCACATGAAAATATTTGAAACAGATATACGAGTATGGGAGAAAGTTTCATTCTTTAAATATAATGCATGAACCTTTGAACTACGTAAAATATTTAATTGATCTAAGGTTGTCCGCGATACCAAATTTCTCTAATGTAAATAGCCTCTCATTTATTTGATTTCTTATTGAATATTACATCTCATATTTTAACAAATTTTTATGTATCTGATAATTATTTTGATTTTATAATTTTTTTCGTGTAGAGTTACCTGAAAAGGACCACAAGGGTTAATAAAACGTTGTATTTGTATTAAATAAATAGTAATTAATTATTTTCTGACTTATTGTCAGTCTTTTCATCTATTCTCACGCCTTCTGAATGACGAGAGACGAGTATTCTGTGGGGTCGCAGCATTCCCTTCTCCGTGTCTCCACCAGTTTTAGGAGGCAGTTAGCCGACTGATCCAATGGGATCAGCGGACAATTCTTGCCTTTTGCCCAAGGTCTTCGACCTCAGTACATAAACGTCCCAAAATAGGTGAAGGTGTCTCGGCATGTGAGATCTATGAAAAACCCGGAGAGAGTATGAGGAATTCCCGACATAGTCACTGTGGGGAGAAGCGCCTGCGAGAGAAAACTCCCACAGGCCTCACTTAAAACCCTTTTTTTGGAGGGCATACAAGCTACAAGAGGGTGATCCTGAAACAAGCATAAATAATGATACGCTGTGGGCAACATCCATCTGCGAGAATAATTTTGATTACGTTAAAGCTTATGGCGCAAAACTTTTCACATGCACAAAAAATATATTACCATCTCCCTCCTTAATTATATATTCGTTACAATTAATTACTCTATTCTGAATAGAATTTATTATGGATTACCGCCGCTGTGAGTGGTTTTTTAACAAAACTTTAAGTACACAACTGCAACAATAAACAGCGAGCTTTTAACCTATCTCCCCAAAGATAACACTACTCAGCAAACCAAAGAACAAGATCGAAGGAGTTTCATTAAATTAAATATAACTTTCTGTGAAATTGTGTGAAGTATAAAAAAATAACCGTATAAAACATTTGTTAATCAAGTGTAAAATCACGGGACGAATCGTGCGCTGTTCCAATTACAGATAGTACACCACAAACAGCTAGAAAAAAAACTTTTTCGTTGGTATATATTTACCGTAGCTGAGTTCGGTTGTATTAATTACCATTTAATTTTTAAATGTTGAGCAAACTTCAATTAATCGTTCTTCATACATTCTGAAAAGATTATAATGTGCAGTAATGAAAGTAGATGTATCTATTTGGAAAGCAATATTCTATATAAAAAAAGAAATCGAGGACCCTCCACTCCTTGAGGAGGTTAATGACAGCTGAAATCGGATAAGTTATGTCAAATTAGAGCGGTCACGAACGCTCCCTGAATAGGCTAGCCGCAGATTTTCGAAATCAGGTTTCCGGATATTTCCCCCCGTGTTCCCGACTAACAATTTCCTGGTGTATTAGCCAGGCTCCCCGAGCTGCAATTAAAAGCACGGCACGGCACGTCACGTCACGTCACGATAAGACGCCGACGCTGCGAATCGTAACGGTCAGATACGCGTGTGCGTGCCCCCGGAGAAGCACGCAACTTCCTGCGCACAAATAAAGCTAAACACATTGCAGATACTGTGACGTGGACGACTAAATCAATATTTTCATGCAGTCTACTCTGTAATATTTAAAAAGTTGGATTAACTTCAGACGAAACGTTCGTTTCAAACTTCTTTCTTCCCCGCCTTCTTAGTTTCAAATAATCCATTTGTTCTCGTTTCCACGTCGCTGGCTGACAACAAGCTTATCAACAAAAAAATTATTCTAATACCATTTACCAACCCTAAATTAACATGCAAATCATGGTGATCTTTTCCTCCTGATTTCTACCATTTAGTTTAAACTTTATAATTCATATATTTTTAGAGCGATAGTCTACATGAGGGTAATAATTTAGGAAGGAATGCGAAAGGGAGGGAAAAGCAGTTAACTAGATTCGCCGGAGCAATATTTCAATGATACGACCCTCATATTTTCCTTAAAGGAATGCTGATAGAACCTTAGAGAACCTCCATTAGGTTGGCCGGGCTCGTCTTTCCGAGGTCTGAAGTAGAGTTTGCTGTAGAAACGCAGCATTCCCTTCACCATGCCTCGGCCGTTTCAAATGGCTGCGGACAACTCTTACCGTCTACCCAAAATCATGCCTCTGAAAACAGATTTTTTTAGGGTGACAGGCTACGCGAGGCTGATCCACTTACTGGAAACTCCTTTTTAATACCAAAGAAGGAAATTTGAAAGGGCGGATGCGGAAAACAGACAAGGATTGACTACAACCGCCAGGCTTCCGCATAAGCCGGTATTCACCTGATAGATTTGCAGGAAAAAGTCTAGAAAACCTGCATTAAGTAGGTCAGGCCTTTCGAATGACGGGAGAGGAGTTTGATATGATGACACTGCACTGCATTCTCCGTAACTCGTCACTGCCCAAACGGAATCAGCGAACAGCTCTTGCCGTATCCTCAAAGCCCTGAAACATACACCTCTCAAAACAGATCGAAGTGCCTCTCGACCTTAAAAAACAGGTAGAGTATGACTCCTCCCCGAAGAGAGTTCGTAGAGTAGAGTTTAGTTAAGAATAATGAATTTCAAATTAAATTGAATTAACGACCAATTTTCAGATAAATTAAGTTTTTATTTTATTTATATGATGTCGCGTCCACTAATTTAGAACTTCTTCAGACACAGACACGTGATTAAATTCCTTGTGAATTAAATTTCGAATGGATTTAAATACAATTGACTGAACATTAAAGTCGAAAAATAGAAAATACTGTGTGGACGAAATGTCGTATGGATAAAATAAAAAGCTTCCTTTGTCGGTAAATTTTTCGTTTTATTTAATCCTTCTTAAAAATAGTCGGTAAGTAATATTTTATTCGCAGGAAATAGATATAGTCATTTTTGGAATTCACGTATAAAAAATCGACCTCGGTATATCAGCTAAGTTATGCAAATACTCGAGTGGATAAACTTAATTTAAATACAGTGTGCTGTCTCGTTTAAAATATGTTTATGCTAGCCTTATTAACAACTTTTGTCACCAACAATGTTGAGCAATAAATGTCGACAGCAATTGTCAACATTTTCCACAGGTATTGTTGCCAATGAATTTTACCAACAAATGCTCTAGCTTTTTTTACTAAAACCTGTCAACATGTTCTGAAAACATTGCTGCCAACTCCGGTCATGACACACTAAGCTTGCTACTCACCTATGACCACATATAAATATAATTCCTGACTATTAAACCACTCACGGTGTTTGTATTTTCGTTGATAAATCCGTTGCCGAGATAGTTTAAATCATATACAAACAAATTCACGCTTCTATGCCTATTCTATGCTTAATATTTATATTTTTTTATTCACAACTTTCTACATCAAATCCCTCTTCTGTATCATATTGCGGTACATTTCAAACATTACAACTGGTTTGTAAGTACTTATGCCAAGAAACCAATTACTCAACTTAGAGATCTCAAAATACCTCAGACCCATTACAGTTACTCATGAAGTCTAATTACTTTGACTTGTATATAATTAGAGTATTATTGCTTGCGCCTTACTTATTCGTAACGCGCCAAGTTGTAAAGTACGAAGGTTTGCCTATACTGCAGGCGAAACGCTCATTGAATAAACATTTATAATTGTGAGTTGTTATTCTTAAAGTTCAACGTTACAATATTAGTTGTAAAAGAGAAAGTTTTTTATGAGATTTAAAAGACGTTTAAGCTGAATTTAATATTTTTATATATATGGGTGTACTTTTATTCCGTCATTATTAAAAGATTTGTGAAGGAATTTTTCATTTTCATCCCTGCGATTCCGATATAAGCGGCGTTTTTAAGAGAAACTATAAAAATGATTACAAATATTTAATAGGGACCGTAAATTCAAATTATTTCTACTTTTATTGAAAATCTTTTAAATATCTGTAAACATTTATAATAACATTATTCATCACTAAATAAATTTATATTCTTAAATATTTTCACCGCGTTTCTTATAATTTCTTTATTTCTCTTTATAAACACAATATTCTATACATTTATTTAGCCTTTTCTTACATTTTAATATTTTCTCGGTCCCTTGACAACTGTCTGAATTCTCTATCCTTAACTTTACTGGTGACTGCCGTTTACTGCCACATTAATTACGTATTCATCAACAGTTTGCACATATAATCTTTGTACAATATTTTCTAGCATCCCTTCTTCATTCAATTTACAAATGTACACATCCATGTAATTTACTATTCAAGTTTATCATCCGTATACTAGAGGTAGTTCATATTGTTTAAATATTTCCCAATTATTCAAGGGTTATTAATTTTAATTTTGATACTTACGTATTACATCCCTTTGGGTAATTCAATCAATCTCATTAAACTCCGTTAAGAATATATGTATTATTATTTAAATATGAAAGGAGCTTTCGGTCAGTAAATTGTCCATGATCAGTTCTTCAAAAAGAATAATTTTTTTGAAAAACATTTTCGGTATATACAGGATTCATTAACTGAAAATGTTTTTTAAAAATATATTTCTAAAATATTGACTGATAGTTCTTTTTTACTAAAAAAATAGTAAATTATTATTTATTAATTGGATTTTGAATATTATTGAGACTGATTTAAACCCCTTGGGAATGTAATACATAAATATTTCTCTATTGTTTCCTCCGAAAATAGCCAGTATTGTTTTGAATGTTCTCCTTTCATGCTTCAAATTGACTTATAATAAATGTTCCTTTTACACACATATTTACTGAATTTCACTGTGTGAAACCAGGAGTCAATATTTGAAACATAATGAAGGTACACAAGCAAGACCACAAAGTAAATAAAGACAGGAAAAATGTATAATTACTCTTATTGAACTTGCTACTAACCACTATGAAGTTAAACTATCAGTAACACTATAAATTTTCCTGCACTTCACTTCACTAGTAAGTATTAAAATCATCTCTACAATATACTACCCAATAAAATAATTTAATTCTGTATTGAATATAAAAATAATTTCCTTTTAATAAATAATAATAAAAGAGGTAATCATTACTTTAACTGTATGTTTAACAATATTTTATTCATAAGGATTGAGGTGAAACATATAAGAAAGCAGATTCCCGAGCTGATGGAGGAGGCAGATGCAGCTGCGCGGGCGACTGGTGAGAGTAATGAGGAAATGACACAGCCAATCAACAACGTTGCGTTTCAAGAACAAGCTCCGTTGTCGATCAGCACGTTTCAGGTTTGTTTGGTGACGAATGACGTCAGAGACAGTCAAAAACTGCCTCTTAAGGCATTGCAAATCTACTCTTGGTCTGTTGCAATGACTTTGACATAAATCTAAAAATAATTGGAATAATTGTTACAAAATACAGTTCGAGTTTACGTTGTAATAAGAGTAAAAAATACCGCATTACAATACCAAATACCACAAATTTTAAACTAAAACTGAATCGCGGGAACAAGAATATTTAATTTGGGTTTCGCGGCTTCGCTTAGAATTTAAAAAACATAAACTCTTGGACTGCGTAGACTTTTTTAATGCTGGAACAAGTAATTAATGTGATTCAAACAGTAGAAATCGTGATTATTCGTGGTCGCAGACATTCGTTGTTATAAGCCGCATAAACCTTAGACGTGACCTGAAATGCGTCACGATAGTACACTTATTACTATTACAACGATATCATCACATATATAAATATATTAAATTATATTTAAATTGAATAATCGTTAATTGGTAGTAAAAAATACATTTATAAGTTCTAAGGATTAGACTTGATGATCAATGCGATTTCTTAGAAAGTGTGGACAGTCTGAGAACATCAGAAGTGAAGAGTTTTATACTGACAAGATTAATGTACTAGAGACGAGTACGGGCTTGAGTTTAGAGATGCAATCATTTTCAGTAAAAACATACGGTAAAGTCGGGGTGGAACGGGTTACCGTATTTTTTTTTACTGGATAGTGCTGGAGGTTAGTAATATGGGTGGAACATTGTAACAGGTCAAGGAACAACTCCTGGCAGCCGTCTTGACCAAGTTCTGACTCCACCTTTTGAATGAACTCTTGTTATGGTGTCTTACATCTGTTACCTTATAATTATTGCAGAATTTCAACTTTGAGGTAATCTACAAAACTCCTCATTTTTAACGCCTTAATAGTATGTATTCGTAAAGTAGGTTTCTTTAGCTACATATAAGTTACATAGTTCCTCAAGAAAAAACAAAAAAATTTAACAGACTCATCTTATAAGAATGACTTACAGGATGCTGTACCCAAAAAGAATAGATTAAGAAAGAAACGGAACGGAAAAAAGGAAAATGTTAGCAAAAATTGTGCAGTTGCAGAACAAATCTCTTTGTGAAAGGAAAAATTAATAAAGCGATCAACCGTACGTTAAATATGTATACGAAAGATTTTTCTTGCAATTAAATTTAACTTTATTGGACTAATTGTAATTGCAAAATATTTTCTTTTTGAAAATTCATCAAAAATATAAATTCGTTGCCTTAAGTTCTATTGATATTAGATTAAGTAAATAATAGTACTAATTAATGTTATATCCCATTATGAAGCGATTTTTATTTTTTTTAATTGTACAAAAATTATTAACAGGTGTCCCGTTCCGGCCCGACTCATATATAAACATAAAGAAATACGTATTACTCGATAACAGACGACGTTTTTGTCGTCAAGTCCATCTGAATAAAATCTGCAAATAGAAAAAAAACCATAAGGAAACAAACAAAGGGGGACCGGGGTTATCGAGTTTAAATACGGCTTTCTCCACCAGTCTTCCATATTCGTCCTCTCATCTGAAATTTCTTTGCAAGTATCTACAACCTGCCATGTTGACAAGCAGTCGTGTAGAGCTGAAAGGAAATCCAGCCCCGTAACTGGGCAGCGGGCCCTAGGAATGACTCTTAACGACCTTGCAGATCGCTTTGGATCTAACTGAAATTCAATAAAATGCGCGGATGGTGACGGGGAGTCGTAAAGTGAGACGTGTCGGTGCTAGGTTGGTAAGCCTGTGTGGGTGGCCACGTGCATCCGGTGTCACTCAGGGACTCGTAATGCAGAGGAACACTCCGCAGAATTCGAGAGTGGACACCCACGCAGTTCTGCAATAAAATTCCTTTGCCGTTCAAAGATGCATCAGACGAACTGTCCAAAGAATTACCATCGGACCCTGAAAGATAATTCAATACCTTATTTACAAGTATGATTATCATTCCCCATTAACTGTATAGCAGCAAAAAAAAGTCCAATTCTATCCTCACAGACATTCTTCCAAAATTTATTTATAAATGTTTAAAACCATACTTCGTTTCGGCGATATGCTCCAGGAAAACTTTCTGGGGTGTAGATTTATTGTCCACATCATACACATATAAAGGTGCAAAACGTGGAGTTGCAGAAAGGAAAAGAATAGAAGCTTTCGAAATGTATATGTATAGGAGAATGCTGAATATTAGATGGGTGGATAGAATCACTAACGAGGAAGAAAGGCGGACGAGAGAACAATATGGAGGACGTTGACCAACAGAAGGGATAGATTAATAGGCCACGTTTCAAGACATGACAATCTTGTAAAATTAGCATTAGAGGGATGTGTGTGGGGTAAGAACAGAAGAGGGAGAACAGGGATGGAATATGCTAACGAGATTAGGGAGGATGTGGGATGTGGTAGATATGTAGAAAGACTTGCGTAGGATAATTAGCACGGAGGGATCCATCAGACCAGTCTTACGACTCTAAAACGGGAAAAAGTCTACTACAATCTGCTATGTGAAAATAGTTTTACAAATTAGTATAATTTTTATTGAATGTTATAATTAAAATAAATTTCGTATTTGACTGCAGCGAGCAGGTTTCTTTCTATACAACGTCTTTCTGAGGCATCATGATGTTTCATCCCGCCGTACATACTGTAGATTGCTTATTGATTTTCTTATTAGGTAAGTGAAGTGATTCCTGGAACAAAGCTTCGAGGTATTTTAACGGTTGCAGTAAATCGCTGAAGCTATGTGAAATATCACATGTTTCGTAAAACTGTATACCTCATCACCACAAAAAAAATAGTAAAAGTAACAAATTTTATTGAAAAATAATTTCTTCATATTTACAGTTTCTTAATTATTTGTATATTGTTTATTAATTTATTTAGTTTAAATTAAAAAAACAATATTTTCAATTCTGAAGTGTGTGTGATTAAATTCGGCAAAAATTAAAGGTCCTCTATTAAATTTTTCGTCCAGCACTGTTGCTAACTTTTTAAATATTTTTTATATAAATTTCAGAATTATAAAAGCTAAGTCAATAATTACTTTATAATTGGTTTCATTCAATGCTATATTGAGAAAGTGTTGTTTGAAATGTAATATTATCTTGTGAAGTATAAAAAAGATGACAGATGTGGAAAAGAGATGGTTAGAGGAGAGGTATGCAGGCAGTGAGACGAGAACAGAATTGAAAATCAGATCTTTATAAGCGGCCTAGGCGGACGGAGGAGAGAGATTTTGGAGAGAACAGTGCAGTTTTTGGAGAAGTGTTTGAATGGAGATGAGTGACGGCCTTGGAGATCGCCAGGTTGTTTAGATTTGGTATGTGGAGACCCTGTCAACGCAGAACAGCAGAGAAAGCAGAACGCGTACCTGAATGAAGGGATCCAACAATTATCGGCCGCAGCAACGAGAACTTCAAACAAGTAAGCCCTCCCCTTCCCTTTTTTTACTTCTAATGTTTAATATGCATTACTTAAACTTTGTAATATTTTAGTTAGTACTAATAGTTTATTATAGTAAATAAAATGGCGTTGTACTGTGAGTGAGTGCATGACAGTAGCATTCAATGATTTCGGAACCGAGGGACTGAGCTTGTAATTAACAGTAAATTGTCCAAATTAAATAATTGAAAATCTTTCCTTTGTTTGGTTATTTAATAAACCGCCTCCTAATTAGTTATTTAAAGCCACGACCCCTGAGAATCTTGTGCTGGGTTCAAAAACTCGTGGGCCTCTCCAGTCTCCCTCTGGATCACGCGGTTCGCGATTGTCGTTTCTTTCATACTTACTATATTAATTCCGTGTATGCAGTGGCGCCCGGACCGGCATTCGACATGAACGTATCCGAGGGAGAAGGGAAGAGTAACAGAGTAATGGCTTAATAATATGAATATTATCAGCATTATTGCGAAGGTAATTAGAGAAACGTTACACATTCCCGAGATTAAAGAGATCCAGTTTTTCCAATATTCTGAACTCGGTGGCGCTTATAGATTGAATTTACTAAAATTTATCATAATAATAACTAAAGTCGAAGCATGGAAAGAAGATAAGGTAAATATCTTTGAAATATAATCTATTAATAATAACGATGAACCTATGGTTCCTGCTCGTGATGTAAGTCAGTAGAGGCCCCTGAAGGTTCTGAAATGTGTGACGTCATCTGCGGTATTAAACTCATCATAGTGTAATGAATATGGCGGTAATTAATTATTTAATTCAATATTAATAAATTCAAAATGAACTTTATAAAAAAATCAAGAAAACTATTTACTTGACCAACACTAATTTTACGTTAATCTTACAATTTTTGATATTTCTATCTTTATGCCGGCTATTCTTTCTTAAATTAAAACTACATATATATTTACAAAAAAAATTATACAAATAAATTCCTTAAAACTAAACAATTCTATCTCTAACCTCAGGATCGTATGTTATGGGCCTTCTCATAGAAACAACCATATTTTCCAAAATCTACATCGGACCTGGCATTACTAGAAAAGCAGCAAAGAGTCACAGGGGTAATGTTACCGTGTCGGTTTAGGATCATTCCAGTTCCGAGCGTCCTAATTGGGTCGTCCTCTCTCCGGATCACAGCCGCCGCCGCTGCTATTATTCCTGGTTCAGGAAGAATTTCAAAATCTCCCTTGCCACAATTCCAACCACCGGACCAGCAACCTCTTTCGGAATCTCTCACTAAATCTGTCTTACCATCTGTCCCGTCTCACCGCTCTCGAAAGGACTGTCCAAATCTTCCCTAAAATCCCTCTGCGCGCCCTTTTAAAATCTATTCCCTCTTCTTTGGTTCATATCACCCAGGTGGCAGGGATGGATATTGACCAATAACATTTATGGATACACTTGGGAAAACACACCACCCGATGCAGCTAACTCTCACCAAAATTGTGAAACACCCCGGGCGTGACGTGAAGTCTGGGTTTTATTGCCCCTGGCTCAAATGCTGTCTCCTTTCTTTTGACTCCATACCACCAAACGTCCGAGCAAATGTGTTTGACCGTTACAATAGCGAACTACAATAACAACTTTCTCGCCTTGTTAGATGGAAATCGGGCTATATATACTTAATTTTTATTTGTTAAGGCATTCGGTCTGACTATATCTTGGGTATATAAACAAAGACGTTCAATATTTAACCGGAAGCGGTTCGGAGGGGAGTTACATGACTAATTTTTAGGTAAGAAAAAACGTGGACCTAACCTTATTACCAAGCAGTTACTTAAAAGTATCTTGACAATATACAGTAGGTAACATCAATAAGATGAAGTACAGTTAATTTTCTTTAAAAAACCTATAACTATTAGAATACGACAGGGTTTATGTTAACCGTGTCTTAACTCGGAGAAAAATACCATAGATTGGTCGTTATCAGTCCTGATGCAGCGCTAACTACCATTGGTTATTCGAAAACTTCGATTAAACTTCAACCTTTTATTTCACTTTGTCGTTACGTTTAAATGAACGACTCAGGTATTTTTCATATTGACGAAACACAACCCTCTTGATGACGTGAGCCAAAGGAACATACAGATTGCTGACGCTTTCGGCCTCATTGAACACCTCCTGATAAAACAAAGCCCCCTTTTGGCAAGTGTAAGCTTAGCTATGTGAAAAACTGTAGTCCAAATTGCGTCTCATTAATTTATATTAGCACTGCGTTGGAAAAGATTCGTGTTATTTTTTTACACAACGCTCAACCCACCCTCGCCTGTTGGAATATTATAAAAACACGAATGTTATCGTTGTCAAAATTGAAGGCAAATATTACTCACGGGGTAGTATCATTAAAAACAATTTTTATAGCGGCGGTAAAGTACAGCAAAAATCTGATATTTTTTTATTATTTATTCAGTCTGTTGTACTCGTACGCGTTTTATGTGCACAGAAAATTAATTGCCTCCCCCCCATTGAAGTTGCAAGATTTATTTTTAATATATATATAAAAATATAAATAATAGTGAATAATTCAACGACGTGGTCCGTTATTCGTGAGCCCCGGTGCATGAGGGGGAAACTAAAAGATTTATACGACAATTATGCGGCGGAAGCCACGTCATGCCCCCACCCACGCACGGCCAGTTGACATTCGTGACGCGCGCCGGAAACAGCTGTGAGCGCCTTCCGGGCCACGTCTTTTGTTTCACGGCGAGGCCGAGTTCTGTAAGCAAATTATTGTCGCTGCACTTTAAATTCGCTGGAAGGAACGTATGTTAAATGTCTTGGAAAATGTCGACCTGCCGAGTCGGAAAACTGTCCAGAATTTTTCGGGTGTGAAATAAAAAAGAGAGAGACAGTTCCGTTAGGCAAAAAAACCCTTTGTTTCATTTACATAGTTCCCCGGCAGTTAGCATATTCGTGGGTCTTCTTAGTTCCCACAACCAACACCTGTTAAATTCCGTTGAACGGCAATTCTTCGGGGCTTGAAACCATCAAAGCATGGCTTAAGTCCTTGATGTCTGTTACATGACTCCATGAAAGTCTCCACCAACATAATAATTTTTAATATTTACGTATTTTAACATTAATTAGAATTTAATATTCTGTAAACTATTTCTTTTGTCCTAGAAATCATTTAGTTCTACTTAGTTGCCTGGTGAGATCCTCTCCGGTGATCTGACCCGTTACCACACTCTCAGGATCGCTTCTGTGATGAAGAAAGTTGAAACTGACTATGGAAAAGGAATTATACTGCTAGGAGACGAAGTAAAACCCTACGCATTGCCGTAATATTGTAGTATTAGGGGAGTCAGATGATGACTTGGAAGCCATAATAACCGAGGTCCTGGAGAAAGAGTAAAATATAAGGATTAATAGAGGGAAAACCAAGGTGATGGAGTGTAGAATGGGAAACAGTGGAATAATTAGATTGGGAAGGAATATTGGGAAGTAGAGGAATTCTGTCACTTGCGAAGCGTAATAACTAGGGATGATAGGAGTATAGTAGACATAAAGAGTAGGATAGCACAGGCAAGGATGGCTTTCGCGAAAAAGAGGAATTTATTTACGGATAATATATTAGGAAATTGGAAATCGTTGCTAAAAATGTTAGTATGGTGAGTGGCGTTATATGGGTGAGAAACGTGGACGGTAGGAGTTGCAGAAATGAGAAGAATAGCAGCCTTTGAAACAAATGCTGAAAATCAGATGGGTGGATATAATCACTAAGGAAGAAGTTACAAGCAGAATAGGGGAGGAAAAGCGAACAATATGGAGGTCGATAGAATAATAGGCCACGTTTTAAGACACGAGGGTCTTGTAAAATTAATATTATAGTGAAGTGTGTAGGGTAATACCATAAGAGGGAAACGAAGGATGGAATACGCGAAACAGATTAGAGATGATATGGGATGTGGTAGTTATGCTTGCGCACGATAGATTAGCAGGGAGGGTTGCATAAGACCAGCCATAGGACTGAATACCAACAACAACTTTACGAAAGCCGAATTTAATCCCAACCACTGCCTTCAGACATTGTCTCAATCGTTTCATTAATTATACTGATACCTTAAGTAACTTGTACAATACCGAGAGGGAGAGTCACTATCAATCTCACTAACCACGAAAAACATTTATTTGCATGAAAATATTTTCTGGTTATGTGTGTTTTAAATTTCTGTACCTTCCACCTCCGCCCTCAGTAGTGCCTTACTACTACAAGCCTAGCTTGTTTTCCAGTGGCAAGAAAGGGGTGTACAAAATTGGGTCAAAATTGCTTCACACGTTTAGATTTCTAAGCAGCACATACATACAAACAGAAAAATAGCCTGTACTAGTCAGTTATATTTATAAAGAGAAGATAGTTTAACAATTTCTGTTCAATCTGCATATAAAGGGGTTTTCAATAGGGGCGGGTTGAAATTGAAATGGAATAAATCAATCTGTGTGTGAGGTATTAAAGAAATTATTTTTTATTATGAGGATAATTCTTCCCTAATTTATATCAGTCACTTCATAAAACCTAATATATTTCCTTTTCATTTCCAAACTTTATTCTGAAGGAGCTTTCGGCAATTGCCATATTCATCTACAAAATAAATTACAAAATATGAAACATTACAATTTCATATTATTACACATATACATAAATATGGAACCTTGTTTTCAAAATTGAAATATATTTGGTTTTTATGTAGTGACTGATATAAATTAGAGAAAAATTATCATGATAAATTAATTATCTGTCTTTAAAAAAATTTAATAAATTCCTTGAAGAAATTATTTTTATTTGAAGGAACATACTGGGCCTTTCAAATGAAAAAAAGAATTTTGTCACACGCAACTTGTTTTATTCAATTTTATCATCGACCCGCCCTCATTCAGTGTCCGCGTCCCTGATTCTTAGTCAATCTGCACTGCGATTTATAAAATATTGTACATGTTTATAAAGTAATTAATCAGTATGCAGTCAATAAGAACTCAGCAATCCGATAAGTCAAAACAATGCCAAGCTACGGCGCAATGAATTTGCGCATGTATTGATACGTTTAAGTCACAGATTATTCAATCGGTCAGGTTTAAAAATTGGGATTAAATGTTTTCTTATGAGGAAATAAAAAATATATATAATTATTTGGAAAAATAGAAACAGCAATATCTACCGAGCCCAACTATAACTAATAACCATCCATGTGACTCCATTAATACAACAAAAAAATTTCATCAAAATCGGTTAGGAGGAGGAGAATTACGAACACACGTACACCCTAATTTTATATATAAATATTAGTATTAACTGAATGGTTTAAAATAAAAAGTAGCTCGGGAAGTGCAAGAAAATCAATTTTTCAAGGAATTTCTTCTATGAATATTTTATATTTCAGTTTAGTTTACTCATGCAATGTGTTTTTGATTATAATAAAAACAGCATATTTTGTTTTTTCTTCGAGCCGAGTATAAGAAACCCCAGTCATTACGAGAAAATTGAATGACCGCCGCGTCCCTAGTAACAGAGGTCGGCTGTTTTTCAATAAATGAGACCGTATTTTGAATTTTAACATCATATTTTACTTTATGGCACAATTCACATAAATACATTCGAATTGTGTGGCATAGCAAATGAAGTGTGTTGGACTCAATATGTAGGAATTCACGTTTCACAGAGTCTCTGAGGGGCGGCTTCCTGAAATTCCAATTCTAACAAGAGAAAGGAATCGGCCTGTCGTCCCAGTAGATCCATACAAGCAGAAGGTCGCATTGTTGATCCCCCGCCGTTCTATTCACAATGGACCATACAAGAACAGAACACCAAATCCCCCGGGGTAAGAGATTCCCTTCGCACTATTGGCCACTGTTGGTCATTCAACTCCTGAAACCGTGGGGAGACCAGAAGGATTACTGAAAACCCGAATCAGTTTTATAAAGCAGGTGGAAGTAGATCGAATCAGTTTCACAGACAGAAACTATTTTTACTGACTTAAGGTAACACTATAACTGTCTATAACGAAGAAAAGTCAGAAAAAATATCGGGAAATATTGGTCACCAGTTCCAGGTAAGGATTTTAACTCTCAACTCACTCAAACTTACACTGAACGCTGATATTTTCTTTTGCCGTTATGTTTTTCTTTTCATTTTTTGCAGAAATAAAGAAAGGAGTAAGAGAAGGATGCAGTCTTTATGTGTAGCTTATATATAGAACAGGTAATGAAGAAAGTTAAACGGAATATGGGAAAGGAATCATACTGCAAGGAAAATAAATAAAAACCCTGCGGTTTACCCGACGATATTGTAGTATCAGGAGAATCATAAGAAGACTTTGAAAATATAATAAATGGCATGAACGTGGTCCTCGAGAAAGAGGAAATTAATAGAGGGAAAACCAAGGTAATGGTGTGTAGTTTGGGAAATATTGGAATAACAAAGGGTGTTAGAAGGGATATTTTGACGGAAATTAAGGAATTCTGCTACTTGGGAAACATAATAATTAGGGGTGGTAGAAGTATAGTAGACATAAAGAGTAGGATAGCCCAGGCAAAGAAATTTACTTATGGGTAATATAAGTGTGAATTCTAGGAAATTATTCTAAAAATGTTCGTAGGGAGTGTGGCGTTATATGGGAGTAAAATGTGGAAGGTAGGAGTTACAGACAGGTAAAGAATGGAAGCCTTTGAAGTGTGTGCTATAGGAGAATACTGAAAATCAGATAGGTGGATAGAATCAGTAACCAGCGAGAAAGTTCTAAGAAGAATAGGGGAAGAGCAAACAATATGGAGGACGTTGACCAAGAGAAGAGGATGAATTAATAGGTCACTTTTTAAGACACGAGGGTCTTATAACATTGGCAATAGAGGGAAGTGTGTGGGGTTGGAACAGAAGAAGGAGGAAAGGATGGAATACGCTAAGCAGATTGGGTGATGTGGGATGTGGTAGTTGTTGGGAAATGAAAAGGCTTGCGCAAGATAGGTTAGCACGAAAGGTTGCATCAGACTGAATACCACAACAACAACAGAATCCAATTTAGGGTACAATTCAATTTTTTTTAAAAACTTGATTAAAATCTTTTGCATTTAATCAAATTAACGGACGGTCTTTAAGAGGTGTTCAACTGTAATCTGGATATTGCATTGATCACATATCGGGAGGGGAAGGGGTCCCCGTTCTTACATGTCACCTTGTATTAATTGCATGGGTTCAACAGTGGTCAGTCATATTTTTTTGGAATGGTAATAATGAGTCGCATATTGAAGGTAAAACTTTTTTGTTAAATTAGCTGGTGATTGTGGCGAATGGGGGTAATTTGTTGTCCGGGTCCTGAGATCGATGCGCCGCGCCATGCAGAGGCGCCTGTCTGCCGCCGTCCAGCGTTAACAGACTCCAACGACGTCGGTCGTCGTAAAAACATGCTGGACAAGGGAAAGTTGCGAAACTTCGCGTATTTAAAAATAATGTCACAAGGAAGCCGCTTATAAATAATGTTGTTTACGCGGTCAATTGCGCCGTCTTTCAGCATCAATCCCGGAACGTAGATTCAATCTCCTCAAAATAAGGTTTATTTTCATCCTTCACTGCAAAAAAATAGTAACGGTTTATTAAATTTTATGCACGGTAAATTTTAGTTTCATATAAGCCCTACGTGCTGAAAAATCTTCATGAGAATAAAAAATAAATTAATAATATTAAAATTAAACGTTTTATGACAACTTCTAAATTGAGAATATCTTGTGGTCAATGTTGTTGTTGTAGTATTCAGTCCTAAATTTGGTCTGATGCAACCGTCTATGCTAGCATATCCTGTGCAAGCCTTTTCATTTCCGCGTAACTATCAAATTCCATTACTTTTCTTAGCGTATTCCGTCCTTGGCCTCCCTCTTCTGTGCTTGCCCCACACTCTCATGTCTTAAAATGTGGCCTATTAATCTATCCCTTCTCTTGGTCAACGTCCTCCACATTGTTCGCTTTTTCTCTATTCTGTTTAGATCTTCCTCTTAGTGATTCTATTCACTCATGTTATTATCAGCATTCTCCTATAACACCACATTTCTAAAACTTCTATTATTTTCCTTTCTGAAACTCCTACAGTTCGCACCCATATAACGCCACACTCCATACGAACATTTTTAGCAACGATTTCCTAATATTCACACTTACATTACCCGTAAGTAAATCCCTCTTTTCCGCGAAAGCCTTCCTTGCCTGTGCTATCCTACTCTTTATGTCTACTAAACTTCTACCATCCCTAGTTATTATGCTGCCCAAGTAGCAGAATTTCTTACCTTCCGACAAAATATCCCTTCCCAATCTAACACTCTTTGTTATTCCACTGTCTCCCATGTTACAGTCCATGACCTTGGTTTTCTATTAATCCTCATATTGAACTTTCTTGAGAACCAAATGGATTAATTCTCAAAAAATACTAAAAACATTAAATTGAAATGGCTTATATTAATTTGTTACTTTCAATATTCACTGTTCTTTCTTAGAGTATAGTTAAAAAGACTGGCGTCACTACCCCGAGTTGGCGGCATTACCCCCGTACCCTGGGTAATCCCGCTACAGTTTCGAAATTTAATTTTTATGCTGGTTATCTGTAGAGTTACACTAACGAAAAAATTTATAAAGATACTTAAGGTTGGGTAAAATATTCAATATATTTACCAGGTATGTAAACTCATTACTTGATAGTGAAAAAATAATTAAATTTCCTGAAGGTGGCGGCATTCTCCCTGTCTACCCTACTTAGAATCCAATACTAATTTATTTGTTATATAGTTTGAGCCTTAACTGAACACTTAGTTAAGTTTATAATTTTTTCAAACATTTATTTTTAATATGATTTGTTGTGACCACCGGACTGAATTTATAATTTAACACCTTTACCGATATTTACGCGGAAAATACAAAGCATTTTTAAAATGACCTTCAGAAATTGCTTAAATTATTATGTCAGATAACTAACAACTTACCGTGATGAACACCAATTTTAGACAGATCAAAAGCATCATGCATTTTATTTGCCCTGACAAAGGTTGACGCTTTATTTTCACGTGAGAATGACTTTGTGAAAGCCATACAAATAACGACGTCACGTGGTAATCCCAGACAATTTTTAGGAGTGGAAACGAATGTGTGGTAACAAACCATCTTCGCTTTATGCTACAAGGAAAGGTGGCGATGAAAGAGCTAGTCATGCGGCATTGTGAGCCTTCCACGAAATGTGAGTCAGTAGCTTCTGAAGAGAGCCAGTGCTTCCAAACACGACGCTCGTCACTTCCTTTCACTTGATTGACTACAACAAATTATTAGCGAACGAGGAGTGTCGCCATATAAACAGCTTCAGAGCTCATCTTAAAAGTTCTGCGATAGCAATTATAAATATCAAAAATATTCTTACAACGAACTTTCTAATATCAATTTGTACCACAAAGTCTCGACTCACTATTTTATGTGCTAAAATTCAAATTCCTCATCACCCTGGATTTATTTTTCCATTTCCTACTCAATCCATTTCTTCTTTCATTAATTTCATAGACCGCCCACTTTTGCTGTTACCTTCATCATCTCGTATTTTTTCACCATGAAATCTTCAACCGCTTTGCATTTCTCTTGTAGCCTCCTATCTATCTCATTCTACAAGCTTCTGTACTTTTTTTTACCATTTTCATCTCTCGCGTTTTTATATTTACGCATTTCATCAATTAGTTTCATTATTTCTTGTTAGATCCATGCTTTTCTATTGCTCTGAGGTCTTCCTACTTTTTCGTTGACTGCTCTTGTCATTTCTTCATTATATATATTTTTTTCTCCTTTCTCTAATAATCTATTCTTTATGAGTTCATTGAAACTGAAGCCCCTCTCGTTGCTCAGTTTTCCTAATTCCCATCTTTTTGTTTTAATTCCTTTATTGAGCTTTTTCCTGCATTTCATAATCAGCAGATTATGATCGGAGCTTATATCTGCTCCTGTGTATGTTTTGCATTCCAGCACCTGTTTCCTACATCTCTATCTCACCATTATATAGTCCAATTGGCACCTGTCCACATCCCTCAGCTTCTTCCAAAACTAATGTAACAACACAAATAAATTATGGGTACTAAGACCAAGTGATGGAATTTAAAGATAAGTGACACAGTAACTCATTTTGCACAGTTATTTTTAATTAATGGAGGGCGGTTGAAGCTAGTAGTAGTATGAATACACACACAAAGTCTGGATAAGCAACACAAATCCTTTGTTGAACAATTAGCAAATCAGTTTCATAACAGCCACTGGAATTTTCAGTTTCTTGTTTGCTAAAAAATTTTTAATTCTGCAATTTTGTGCACTAATAATTCTCCAGAAATGTTTTATGATTCAGCACGCACTAACAATTAACAACATGTATAAAGGGGGACAGTTTCTACATCACCAAAGCTAACTTATCATTGTCAGAAATTTTTAGTACTTACAGTTCATGAAATTCTACATGGCATGTTTACATGTGCAGAAGGGAAAGGAGGGCGAAATGCTACTATCATTGTTAAGAACATTAATTGTCCTTATACAAATGGGATATGGATACTGCGACATCATCTTTTTAACACACACTATGCTTATCATCAATTACATTTTAAGGATGCATTTCTTGACATATATCATATCCTCAACTGACAGAAATATATTTCCTAAGGCTAATATTTTCAGAATTGATTTTACACTACCAACTTATCTAAAATAAATTTTTTTTTAAAAAAAAAGGGTAAAACTGAGCTGATGTTTACTTCCACTACAATATGGGCGGAGTTGTCCACTGAACATCGTCTTAACACATGACTAGCTGAATCTCCTGATCTGTACCCAGATTTATGATAAACCTGTTATTTAATAACAAGTTACAGTCTATTTAAAGAATATGACAAAAACTGACATCTCAAGAATGCTTTCTTTTTTTACCCCAAAACCAGGAATTGTACACACAAACAACATTCAAATACATTGGTTGCAATTTGAATGTTTATAAAATTACAAAAATCGAATTTGGAAGAACATACAATTAATTTTGCTTACAATTTATGGCTAAAATTTGTGGAAGTTGTTACAATTTCAAAATATACTGACTAATCTTGGATATTCACAATAATAATAATAAAAAACAACTCTTTCTAGCTGTGTTTATTCAATTACATTTGAATGTTAACAGCCTGAAAATTGTGGCACATTTTGTTATAAAAATATAATACTGCTTGTCACAATAAAAAGAATAAAACAATTGTTACATTTCTAATGCACATGATTATTTTGATTACATTATAAAAAAAGCTGTGTTTTAACAAAGTTAAAAAAAATTACTTCTGTATATAGAAGGGCAGTGATGTCTAAAGGAACCAGTTAAAGGAAGTACATGGCAGTGACTGTTTAACAGTTAAATAAATTACTAGAAACACAGACTCAAGTCTTTACACGGCCTTTTTTCCTTGGAAATGGCTATCCAAATAAAATAGACCATAATACAATGTGAAAAAGTCGTTATAATCAGTATTCTTGGAACCTGAAGTTAATATATAGATTTTAATGGAATGAAATGGATATCTTATTTCTTATACTTGATATATTTTATAAGAATAGTCTTGACAGACATTGCTGACTTTAAAATGAACCAACTGTTCAGTTTTATGAATCTGGTTCATTTATGCACTTAATACCAGATTTACAATCCACCAGTAGAAATGCTAATCACAGTTTAAAGTTTTTATAGACCTATAAAAGTCAATCTCAGTTTCAACTAAAGCTATACACACAATTAGACATGACAAATTGCACTTATACATAAAGCTAAGAATTTACAAAACAATTGCACACAAATGTTATGAAAAGCAAAAGGTAAATTTTTGTTCAATAATGAAATACGATAAATCAATTTTGTTTCACATCACATTCCTTTAAATTCCCATAAAAAGAAAATAAAGAAAAATTAAATTAATCCTCAGCACAACTATATATGACTTTTCAATATTTGCTTATAATAATCTTTTATCAATATACATTAAAATCTTTAGAAAATTTCACTGTAATAATTGTAAAATATAAATCAATGAAAGCAAATGCTACTAAAATCTTCTATATAATATATATATACAAATATAAAATAAATAAAACTCAATATTGTATTCATTTGTACATTCTAAAACCATATATGTAGCAAATTCTTGTACTATTCAAATTGTTCCTGACACATAATAAGAGACCTATTTTTCAGAAGGTGAGGTATGATTTATTTCATTAATATTTTTCAATTCTTCCATTAAATCTGGGGTGACAAAGTCATCCAGCAGTTCAGCATTATCTAAAATGATCTTTATTACCCGTTTCATGGTATACCTCATTTTCTCTGATTTTTCCAAGTTTAACCTGTGTGTGACATAGTTCCCAAACATTTCATTTTCTGAGTGAAGGATATCTTGCACAGGATTGCCTTCCACTTCACTGACTTGGTATTCTCCTGGAGGAGATGCACAGAGTGGATCTTCACTTGGTTCCAAAGTATTATATTCCTGAGACATATATAAGAAATAGTTAAAATAAAAAACAGCAAAAAATTAGTTAAACAATAATTAGACAAAGTAATATCTTCAACACACCTAAAAGGTGTTACAGTTCATGAGATTCTACATGTAATGTTAGATACATAGAAGAAAAAGGAGAAAGGGAGTATTGTCTTTTGAGAGTAACTTCCCCCTTCAAGCCGATTGACAGAACACTACTACCGTTGTTAAAACATTAATTGTATTGTTACAAATGGGATATGGAGACTGCAGCAACATATTGTTAACATACCCTATACTTATTATCTATTACATTTTACGGATGAGTTCTTGCCATTGAACTGACAGCAATATATTTCCCAGCATCAATGTTTACAGAATAGCTTTTACACTCCAAGTTGTGCTCACAAAAAATGGAGTTAAAGTTCACTCCTGTCTGTCCCCACTACAATGGCCAAGGAGTTGTCCACTGCACATTGTGTTGACACATGACTAGTTCAATCTCCCAAACTGTACTTGAAAATTTTCAACACAGGAAGGATACTGAGGCTAAAAGTATATTTTGTTTTACAGATAATAAAGTAGCTCAACAATATAGTATAAAGCTCTAAAGGAACACTCCCTATTCACTATGACATATTTATAAATTTTATTTAAAATTTTCCGGAGATATTTTTAATTCTGCTAATTAAAATCATTATTCTTTACTTTTGTTTTCCTCTGATACAATGTGAATACTGATAAAATGTGAATTTCTGTGTAGCTTATTTTATTTATGAATATCCAATTAAATGCTTATAATGCAACAAACAATTGATTTTTTTCATCTTTGGACATTTTCTTGGTAAAACTGTGTGCAAATATTTACAAACGCTGAGCATTTATTGAAACATAATATATGATCATTTAAACTTCATTAAATACATACATTGGGGTCAGGTACTGATGACCTTTCAGGTAACTCTGCTTCAGAAACATCTTCTGGTTCCCTTTTTATAGATGTCAGTGGAATAAATTCGATACCATTGTCACTAAAAATTAAAATATCATTATTAACACTGCACTATGATGAAATAACTTAAAAGAAGATAATTACATACCTATTAATTGCAATTTCCTCTGTGGATGGAACAGCATCTGGGTAGGACAAACTGGAGGACTTTTTCTTTGTAGGTATTTCACTCTCTTCCTATAAGTATTAGTGGTTAAAATATATACATAAGAAACTTTTATAAAATCAAATACCTATAAACTACAAACTCCTTCAAAATAATGTAATAAAACAGTTCACATTTTATTATTTATAACAAAACAAGATTAATTTTTACCTCTACTCTGCGCTTCAGCTGGTGAAACTGTTCATAATTTTTATGAAGAATTGCATTTGTGTATTGCTCAGTATTGCTGAAATTTAACCATAAAATTGCAGTTAATTATAAGCATATATATGTATCATAATTACAACCTTTATAAATGAAGTTAACAATATTAATATTAATATTTCCCAGTGAACGGCATGTATAAATTCCTCTCAGGTTTCCAACCGGGTCAAAGAGATTATCAGTGATGTTTCAATGGCTGGCTCTGCCATCTTCTTCAGACTGAAGTATCAAAATCGGTTAGTATGAGCATTTATGACCCAGTTGGAAACCCAAGAGGAATTTATGTATTTAATGTTATTTCAGCGTAAATATATATTACTAATACACACATTACAATGCATTAAATTAGCTTACCTCATTAAATGTGCCCTAAAGTTAATAAGACCAAGAATACTGCTATGTAAAGTATCAACATGCTGCCTCTGATCATTTTCATCCCAATCACCAGAAACATCCTGCTGAAAGTAGTCAAAAAGATAATCATTCAAATAACAGCAAAAGATTTGATGAATATTAGGAAGTATAACACAATCATAATTTTGATAGAACGTTATTTAAAGACTTCAGTCATGAACTATAAGTTTATATACTTTCTAATTACACAGTAAACATATCCTCCACAGATAACTCTCCAGGACAGTCCATTTGATAACAAAAGGGAAAATATAACACCTTTTTTATCCTGGTTGTTTCATATGCTTATTATATTTTAGTACTAGCTTTCCTCAATCCCACAAATTACTCTCAGCCATACGTAATTGCTTGCAAATATTTTACAACATTTGATAGTAAAAATTACATTCAAGATTGAAAGACATCATCAAAATTTTATTACCGTAGTCATACTTGGCTCCCCAATATCATCTTCTGGAAATATTGCCAAAGGATCTTCCTGGTCTTGTATCTCAATTGTTCTAGATCAAAAATGAAAGAAAAGTACTCTTCAAACTCTTTATAGTTTGTTAAGTCGCTAAGGAATAAATGATTCATCACAAATAAGCAACTTACGATTCTTTCGTTCCAAAATCTGAATAGCCTAAAGGATGAACCTTGTGTTTTCGAGGACGTCCTCTGGTTTTATGTTTTTTCTGTGGTCTGAAAATTTGGATGAAGAAATTACAACCTCAGTTGATAAAGTAAGTGTTCATTAGTCAAAACAGAAGTGAATAATATCTGTAAATTATCCTTACATTATACAAAAATGTAAAAACAGTAAAGCAAAATTGATACTGTCATTATCAGTCTCCAAGAATGAGAACTGCATTCACCAATTTAAAATCAATTTAGAGCATGTAATAGCATTTAAGTGACAAAAAAAGTACTTACATTACATCTGGTTCAAAATCGGATACTACCGAAATCTGTGCAGCTCGAAGTTGTTGAAGAGCAATATCTTTTGATCTCCTGTAGGTGCTGAGTAAATAAAGAAATTACACACAATATTAAGCCAATATAAATAGTTAAATGCATATTATTAAAAATTATAACTACATTTAACAACATACTAATTTATACATACCTAGAGGACTTTGACATTCTATCTGCAAGACTAAAGTTCTCCAAATTTTCAAAATTATTAGTTTCTACTGCGTCTTCTTCATGGTATAGAGATAATCTATCATAAGCTTCACGTTCTTTTACACGTTTTTTCTATAACAACAATAAGGCAAATATAATAAAAATTTCAGATGGAATTCAATTAAATATTTATCCATTTAATTCAGTTCATGTTGAATGCCCATTTCCTTCACAGATTATTTAATTACATATTCTTAATTCAGTTAATGTTAAATAAGAAAAGTTTACAAATAATTTTTTTAAAGAAATTACCATTAACTTATTTGTATCAAAGTGTGAGGGAAATTGAACCAATTGGCATAAAGTTATGATGAATAAACAACAAAATTAAATAATACATTAAAAAGTTCATTACAGTGAATGGAAATATAAATAAGTCAGCTCTTGATTTAACGAATGAACAAGTGACCAGCAAACATTGAAAAATAATAGCTATTCTTATATGACAAAAGACAAACACTTTTCTTAAACATTTCATTACTCTCATGTTTGAAATTATTTATGAGCTGTTATAAGCATGTAATGACTTACACGGCACTTTACTTTGGCTTCATGTCGCAATGTGCGTAAAAGGTATTCTACTCTTTGTTGAAGATGTTTTGCCTGTGGTTTTATATCAGCAATACCCATAATTTTGTCAGAAATATGAAGGCTTTGATCCATTTTCATTGCATACCATGATCCAAATCCATGCTTCCAAACACCTTTCAATAATTCAGAATCATCATAGTTGTTCCAAAGTACATCAAATCGTGAAGGCCTAAGGCTACAAAAATTTTGAAATATAAATTTAGAAAAATATTTTATATAAATTTTAATAAAATATCATTCAGCAGGATATGGTGCTTATAACTATAAATACTCTTCTTCTCAATCACAGCAAAATATTACATTAAATCATTTGATTGGCTATCAAATTAAAGTACACACATTATTTACCATTCACCTGATTATGTTATTATAACTACTTTCATTTTCAATAATACTAACAAATATAGCACAACCCTTAAATCTTTATCCTATTACAATTTCTTAATTAATTAACTAAATGCGTCCTGTAAAGTTTATTTTAAATCTCTTAGACAAAAATTTATTTTAAATATTGTAAAAGTAAAAATAGTTTAGATTAATAATTTCAGAAAAATAAAATAAATGCAATTTACTTTGTTTTTAAGACCCATTTTTCACGTTCTACAGGATCAACTGGCATCACCAAAGCCAAAGGTTCAAGTTCCTTTTCAGCAGCTAACACACGCCTTGCATTAACATACACACCTCCAATTTTGAATGTAGGACCGCCATCATTTTTCTTTTGAGTACCTGTAAACAAAATAAAAGATATATATATGCGACTGATTTAGTTTAACATATGGCTAACACAACTTAATTAGCTACTCTCTCAACATATGTTTCATTTAAAAGTAGTAACAGAAATTGACTTCACATATTGTTATATTTTATCATTGTCTGTCCAATGTATTCATAACCTACACAGTCTCCATCTCTGAAAAAATGTCAAATAAATTAACAAAGAATGTTCCAATGAATAAAATGAAAGGAACAAAGAATATAGCTCACAATCAAAAGTAGTAATGATGAACCAAACAAGTACACATCAAAAAAAATATATAAAACAGGAAATAAGACATGAAGTGAACTCACATAATTTTTTCTTACCATGATAACAAAAAAAGTTACCTGATCTATCAAGCTGTTCCTCATCTATTTGTTCAAAAGACACAGCATCCAAACACATTTTTCTTAATAGTTTTCCTAACTTCTGTATTCTTAGAAAAGGTTTGTCTGTAAGTTCAGCATCACGAGCAACTGATTCAAGATTATCAAGGGGCCTGGGAAACTTTTTATAGCTTTTAATGAAACGGCGAATCTGAAACGAAAATTTTATTTCTGTCATCAATTATATTTTATGCATAAAAGTGTGTGATTACATTAAGTTTTGAGTCCAATGTATCAGCATCTTATGTTTTAGTAAGACAAGTAATGTAAGATAAATAAAGGCTCTCTTTTTAGTTCACAGCAACTAAATATGTTATCCTACACTCTGTGATATTGATTAATCTCACTAGTTCCAGCTTTATTCTATAATATTTAATGGCAGAGAAACATACACACACAACAAATTACACTGAATTGAAAATGAACGGCAATCTTGAAATTGCCTGATAAATAATTAAACTTTCAAATATTTTTCCTATGTATATAAAAATTCTATGCTAACTAATTAATTTGCATCTTCTCCTTGTTCTCCACTAGATTGGTTTTAGATGAACATTTGAAAGAAGTATTTCATAATTTGGTGTATTATTTATTTCTTAAACATTTGATTTATATACATGTGTAGAAAAATTATTTAATGGCTGGGTAAATTTATTTCTATTGATCATAAATCTTTAATTGTCAATGCATATATTACAAGAAAACCATACTATGAACAAACCTCACCTCAGGATCTGAAAACCCATGAATGACCTTATGAGGTAATAACTTCATTTTGCTCTGTTTCATTGCCTGCTTGTATCCATTAGGGTTGTATACTATGTCAGGTTTCTCTCTTTGCCTTCGATGTCTGCTTCTACTTGTACCATCTATTAGCAAATATATATTTTTTTAATAGTACAACTGTAATAGCTTGAGGTATATAATAACAAACAAATGATATCTTACAGAATATGTTCAAAGCATTAAGTGCAATATATATGAGTCAAGAAATGACATTGTCATGTTAATTAAAACAATTAATGGGGAAAGGACAGAGAGATAGAAAGAAGGTGACTCACCTGAGGTTCATAGATGGTAGACACCTTCAGAGGTTTAGAGTACTTGAATTTTCGGAGGCACCGCTCCCTTCATCAGAAAGTTAGGAAGACATTTCCAGTGATTGAGTCGTTTGCTAGCTAAACCTCACAAGGTGTCTACCATCTATGAACCTCAGGTAAGTCACCTTCTTTATATCTCTCAGTCCTTTCCCATTAATTTTATATATATATATATATATATATATATATATATATATATATATATATATATATATATATATATATTCCACAAATAAGAAAGCTGGACTGAAGGATATTATATTAAGTATGAACTGGTATAACAAAACTATAGAAATGGTGAAAGTGGATGACTCGCAGAAAACACATTTTAATGTGTTTAGAGGGAGAGAATAACTATAATGACACCTTTGATTAAAGATGTCTAAAAGGAATTACTGTAAAAGAGTAGTGTTTTAACGAGTTTATCAGTCGAACTGACTGAAGCGTAATTTCTTTGGAAATAATTGCATAAATTCTAAAGACAATTATTATCACATTAAATACAGTTTATTTACATATTGTTATACAGTTATTTTCATCATTTCATTAAACAAATATATTATGGAAAAAAAACTTTAACATATTTCTTACCAACTGCTTGTTCATTCTCAAATCCTTCATTAACATTTTTCTGTTTTTCATCTCCATCTAATTTGTTCCTAGCATGTTCTGGAATTATTTCATCCTGTAAAAATTAATGAATCAATAAATTAAAATCATAATGTGTCAAAAATATAACAAAAATGGTTTTTATTATAAATTTAATTTTTTCTAGTATCTCAAATGAAAACAGGAAATATAAATTAATTACAGTTAAATATTAGTTTTCAATCCATAAAACTACATATAAAATCCATTCCGTTTTCAAAATAATTGGGGTTTAAAATGTATACAGTGGATTTCAAGAAAAAAGCTGACCTGAATAATGTTCTAGCTTTTGCATGTGTAAATATGTATGTTTGATAGGACAGAGTTCAAGTGTCCATATTAACCAAATTTGTAACATACATGAAATATTATCCGTGCATAAGAACAATTAAAGTAAAGTAGATAAAACAGTTATTAAAATATTTTACAGAATCACAGTTTGCTCCTACAAGGAAACATGTTTATACTACATACAGTATTATGTATTATATATGAAATTGTTTAGTCCCAAGTTCAAATTCTGCACTAACAGGATTTAAACTTGAACCTAAGCACTAAGCATACAATTACATATTATTGTTTTCCTGCATTGTGGTAATGTGTAATTTTAAAATGGGAAATTTACAATGTAACTAACCCAATCTTTATTATTATTGCCTTTACTCTTCCCTTCATCCATGTTAGTATTTTCTTCCACAAATCTCACAACTTTAAAAGCAGACAAAAGTTCCTGTGCAACAGACGCAGGGGCCTCATCTGTTGTCTCTGCTCTACGTAAAATTTCTTCTATATCACACTGCAATAGAATTCCATTCAATGATAAATAACATCTGTAGTTAATTGTAAATCACAAATGATAATGAACATTTATATTTATTTATATCTTTATAATGTAATCCATAAATGAAAGATCTGTAGAGATAAATTTTGGAATTATTAATTGTTTCTGCATTATCAAGTCAAATTAACTTAACACCCATGGGAATGTTAAGACTACTCTAACCTGAAGATGGTTCAATTCCTTGTAGAAAGAAAGCTTTTTCATTAGCTACATACATCAGATTTAGACAATATAAAGCTTCTTTAACACTTACAGCAGGTTCTTCAAGATCCTCCATATTCTTGAATAATTCCTCAGCTCCAAACTTGAGTATAGCAGCCAACTCATCCTTTTTAAATGGAATTGAAGAAGGGTTTACCTTCTTGTTCAATACTGTACGACCTGTAGTATCCATTCTCTGAATAACTAAGTGGTCTAAAACCATCTTCCGTTTGGCTCGCTCAACTACTTCTTCTTCAACAGAATTTTGAGTAACCAACCGGTAAATATTGACCTAATATTGAAAACCAGAAAGTATAAAATGATTTTGGTGCATAAATTTAAATTTATTAAAACAGAAACATAAGTGTAGTTATTGTATGTTTTAAATATCCAAAGAAGTATGTTCCTTATAAGAGTAAGGTAAAAACAATGTTTTTTATAATTTTATACACACATAATACTAATATTTAACTTTCCTTTAATATTTTGTTAACATTTTACCTGCTTTGTCTGACCAATTCTGTGTGCACGAGCCTGAGCCTGTAAATCATTTTGTGGGTTCCAGTCAGAGTCAAAGATAATAACAGTATCTGCAGTTGCAAGGTTCAGTCCTAGGCCTCCAGCTCTTGTCGACAAGAGAAAACAAAAGTCCTAAAATTTGTAACATAATATTATTCACTTTTATCCAACAATATACTGTATAATTTTAAATTTTTGTATATAATGTAAAATTAAAAGAGTAAATAACAACCCATTATTTCTTGATGAGACAGATTATATTTAAAGAACATATTTCTTCAAATTAGACAAATAATAAAATACAGCTAAATAAGTAAATGAAGAACAGTTCAAAAAATAAATAAAAGGTTGAGATTCATTGATCCACAAAATTTAGACATAGAATTCTCCTCTGAATAACAATAGCCACTATTCACAAAATTAGCATACAAGAATAACAAAATGTATATAGAAGCCTTATGTCACCTTACAAATTATTTTTAATCCAGCACACTATTATATAAGGTAGCATGAAATACAGCTTTACCTGAGAATTTTCTGCATTAAAATGGTCGAGAGCTTGCTTCCTCATTTCTCCTGTCATTCTCCCATCAAATCTTTGAAAAGGGTAATGCTTTAACTGCAGGTATTCTGATAAGATATCCAGCATTATTACCATCTGAGAAAAAATAAGGACTCGATGGCCAGTATCTTTGAGACGTGCAAGAAGTTTGTCTAACAATACTAATTTACCAGATCCATAAATTATTTTCTGTAAAACAATAAAAAAACTTTAACATACTAAACCAACCTTTATGTTAATCTCATTAAAATAGTTCTAAAATTGCTCATTCTTACATTAATATATTCATCAGATTGTGGTTTTTCTTTCCACTCCTTGGGTTTTATAAGAAATGCATGATTGCAACATTTCTTTAATTCACTAACTATATTCAAGAAAGATGATCTAGAACCTTTCAAGCCCTTTTTTAAAGCATCATAGTTTCTTGCAAGAATCCAGGTATAGTATTTCTTTTGTACTGTAGTCATTTGAACACGCAAAATCTGTTCTACCTGTAACATAATTAAAAATTTTCATAAATTTTCTTTGAACAATTAGCAAAGAAATAAAGAATACAGTAAATCACAATTCAATGTAGCCAAAAACTTGAACAGTATCTTATAAAACTATGACATATAAAATCATTTACCATGATAAATTTTTGTAACTTAAAAGAAGTTGGCTTCCACTGAAAAAATTCTTTAGATACTGACACTTCAAATTCAAGTTCTTAGCCACTTATTGTAATAATACAAAAATAATACATTCAAAATAAGTACCAACCTTCGTAGGAAGGGACTTTTCCACATCCTTTTTAATTCTTCGGATTATAAAGGGCTCCAACTCTCTGTGTAAGGTAGAAAATCCTGTCTGTGCAGTATCACTATGATCAATTTGAAAAGTTTCCCAAGAGTGAAACCTAAAATATAATAAATAATTTACCAATTTTTCAAAGTAAATGAATAATTTAAATAAAATTTAAATAAACAAAAAATAATTCATGTTTGTCTCATGTGTGTTCCAATACCATTCAACAAATTGTCATGAAATTTTTGTGAGTTGTAGCATTTATGTTAATTTTTCAAAGATGTAGGTTCCTTTCTTCCCCCTTTCAATCCAAAAAAAGGTCCCACCCTCAAGACAAACCAATCAACAAATGTCACAATTTGCACAAAGTTTTCAAATAACTTTGTTCATCTTCTGCTAGGGATTTCAAGAGCAATTTCAATGAGAGAAGCTATATAGAACTCACAACAGATGAGATTATAACTCCCACAGAGCCTATGAAGCAATATGAGATAATGTTTATATTTAATTAACTTTTATGTAACTAATATTTTTTAAATTAAGTAACAAATACGCAAAAAAATTTAGAAGTTGCAGTGCAGATGACAGGTTTATTATATGTAAAGGCCTTGCTCAATTTTATTTTTAGCTTATCTGTAGTACTACATCCCCAGGGTGGGGGTGGCAAACACAATTGATATTTGTGTATTATTGGCTGTGTTAGTGTACCAGGAATATTTTATAGATTTTTAAGATACCGGGGGTATATTTCCGTCTCTCAAGGTACTGGAAGTATATTGACTCCCTTAGGGTATCAGTAGTATTTTCACGTGTCTCTACATACTAGAGAATTAATTGTAATTTTTCAGATTCTTCTTAACTCCACAAAGATTCTGTGATTCATGGCTCTGGTTATGATGAAATTACCTTTCAGTCAGCTCTCATACAGTAGGGGGCATAGGAAGATAAATTTTCTAAAATGTGACAATCTCGCTGATGATTTAACCATGTGCTGACAAAGAGATTGCTGTTGAATTAAATACTTCAATAATCTAGAAGGCTAATATAAATGAATTCCCAGACAATGCTGGGCACCCAGCTAGTATAATATATAACTTACTTTTCTGGCATAATAAAATGAAGCAGATTCCAAAGCTCTTTCAATGTATTTTGAAGTGGAGTTCCAGTAATGAGCAAACGGTGATTAGATTTAAAATCCATGAGAGCTTTGTACAAATGAGAGTCATCATTTTTAAGACGATGTGCTTCATCAACAATCAATGCAGCCCAACTTATTCTTGCAAGAAATATTTTGTCTTTTAAGATAATCTCATATGTTGTAAGAACAGTATTAAATTTCAAGTACTTAGTCTTTGGAAAATACCATTCATATGTCCGAATCTGAAAAACATCAAAATTACACATTTTCTCTAATGTCCACAATTTTCATTTATATGTCTACAACAAACTTCAAACTTACAATACTACGAGATGACATGTCCCCCAAGTAAGTCACTATATTCATCTCTGGAGCCCATCGAGAAAATTCTTGTTGCCAAGAAGTCATTGTGGATAAAGGAACAACAATAAGAAAGGGCCCGTACAATTTATATTTTTTAAATAAATATAAAAGAAAACAAATAACCTGAAAAAATAAATATTTTAGATTCTGAATGATTTAGTTATTCAAACAATATAACTTTCAAACTGTAGAAATATTAAACATGTAACCTGTATCGTTTTGCCAAGTCCCATTTCATCTGCTAGGATGACACAATTTTGGTTGCACCAGGACTGAATCAGCCAATTTATTCCATCTAACTGATAATCTCGAAGAATCAGTCCCTGTAATTGTTTAACATAAAGTAATAAATAAAATTTCAATTCCATAAGAAATATTTCTAGCCATTTTATCAAATAAATTATTCAAAGTATAATGAAATGCAGTTATCGGCTATCCGATCAGTGGAAATGTCTTCCTAACATTCTGATGGAGAGGGTGGACCCTCAGAAAATTTAAGAACTTCAAACCCTACATGGTGCCTGCCATCTGTGAACCTCAGGTAAGTCACCAAATTTCTGTCTCTCTTTCCTGTCACTAATTGTTTTAATTAACCTGACAACATAATTTCCTGACACACGCATATATAACAAGCAAAATATTAATTAATTAATATGCACAGGAAAAAGAAATAAGAATATAATCTCCTGTTTGAAAGTAAACTCTATAGAAATATTCAAAACATTGCACAAAATTGACCAAGAATATAAACACAACCAACCTGATCTCCACCCATAAATCTTGGTTGAGATTTTAAAGGAACGAAGTCTGGTCTTTCTTCTAAAACACGGCTATATGGATTAGGTGTACGCTCCGAGTTCTTCCTCTCAAAAAACTCCTTTATTTTGATTGGCCATCTCTTCATGATTAATGGCCCGTCTTCCATAGTTGCTTCAGAATATGGCAAGTTTTCCCACTTGACATAGTAATCTGGTTGGTTTGCACCTCGTTTCCCATATTCAGCTGGAAATATCATAAGACACACAATGAACATGGAATATTTACTGCAAAAAAAAACAAAAAAACAACACATTACTAAATTGATTTTGACTTAGACAACTATATTTTACAAACCCAGTCAGTTGTTTCCAACACCACTGAGCTAAATGATACCACACAGCCAACAATGCTCATTCATAATAAGGTTCATTACCTGAACTTTCTTTCTCTTAACATCATTATCAAAAAACCTTAAAATTTTTACAGTTTTTGAGATAAAAATATTAATTACTAAAAAATAAAACATGAAACTGAATATAAATCTCAGTCAACTAATATGAACCATTCGAAATTGTCATTTGATATAGTACCTAAATACATACACAGATAACTTCAAATTGTATGTACCAAATATAAGTGAAGTAAATTTTCATTTCTGTACCTATTATTCTTTCCAGATTGTTGTAACTCATTAAAAGGCGGGTATAAAGTTCCATTTGACATTCATAATATTCTATGTCTTCAGGGGATGCAGAATCCTTCCAACCACTCATCATTCCAGATCGTTTGGCATAGCTTTCCAATCTTCTCCTTCCCAAAATCTTGATAGAAACAATCATTTTAAGATGTAGAATTTAACTGAATACTATTGTTGTAAGAATTATATAGGTAGAAAGTGTATTCCAACTAAATTAATATATTAAAAAGTTTAATAGTAAACATTAGTCAAGTTTATACAAAGCCAAGAAAGGTATGCTTATGACTTACAACTTTATCTTTTAATGAATCCATAGACTCCCATGTATTGTGTATATGGGCTCTATCTTTCCATTTTATTAAATACTGCAATTCAGTCTCTTCCAGGTTGTTAGGATCACAACCATCATTTGGATCCCCACTTTCTTCCACAGAACAAATGGTTGTGATGATTCCAGTTGCTGGAATTTTTTGTTTAAATATAGTACATTTATAGTCACACAGATTTCTTATTCACAGATCATGTTGACACAGTAAAAGAAGTTAATTGGCAAAAACTGCAAATTTGCACAGCAAATTACTGGAAAGTTATATCATATTCAAACATAATAATTAATGGAACAAATTTCCCAGCTTTTGTCAATAAGGAAATTGCTGAGGATTTTAATTATTAGCCACCACATAATTCAACACCTGATAGTCTAATTAATTTAAAGATTTGGACTAAGGAATAGCTCTAGGTTGCTTCAACTAAATTGAATTAATACTCAGTGAAGTTTAAAATATTACATTTTCATACCCCTTTAAGTTAAATCTCATACTAAAATTTTAGTTAACTCAAAATTACTTTTATAATTAAAAGGAGTTAACCTCAGTATTGATGAATTTTAAAATTAAGTTTAAACAAAAATGATGTAGCAAATGTCAAAATAACTAATTTGAAATACCTCCTTTCTTTCCTCTTCTCCATAACAGCACTTTCTCAATTGTCCCAAACACATCTTCAACCTGTGCTTCTTCATTTTGCACAGATTCCTTTATTTTAACTGGTTCAGAGTTATCACTATCTTCATCCTCTTTGTAGCATATACTTTCAGACTTTCTTCTATCTGATCTATTGAAAGAGAAGACCACTCCTATTATTGCTCAGTACAATTGGGCATTCATAAATTTCATATTATATATACACAAGTATGAACCTATTGGTAATTAGACTACTAGCAATGATAAAACTTACATTTCTTCATTTGGGTCAAATCCAGATTCACATGATGATTCACAATACTTAAGTTGTGAGTTTTCATCAAGTTCACAATCTGAAATGTTATCCTCATTGTCCTAAAACAATAGATTAAATTTTGTTTGATATTTCTGGACCATTACTCACACAATTACAATTTTTAATGAAATAGAATTCACCATAAAAATGTTTTCGATTAACTATTAACTTAATTAATATTAAATGTATACAAATTATGATTTTCAAATTATTTGAAATTGCTAAGATATTTCCAAATGATAACAGTCAAAAAAGAATGATGGAAAACACCACCTGAAACCTTTAATATTCAATACACTGGCATGGCTCCACATACATATATAATTTATAATTACCTCTGACAAAGTATTTCGGCGAAGGTTAGGATAAAATACATCATCTTCATCCTCTTTATCTTCTTTAACTCCAGAAGAAGTTAATGTTGAAAATGAACTGTGATAAAAAAAAATAGCACTATAGCTTGTACAATATACATAAAATTAAAATATGACTAAACATATTACAATACTCACACATCATTGGACTCTTGTCCTGTCACAGTATCATCCAGTGAATTTTCTGACAATATATTAGTTTGAATCGAGTTTTGTCTTTGAAGTTCATCTTGTTTAGTTGGAGATGTTGACAACATTCTAAGAGAACACCTACCAACAATAGTATTCACCGACATACATGAGCTTCACTGACTGGACATGAAACATTCTGGAAAAAGGAGTTATGATTGTCAATAAGATCATTTTCAACAATGACGTTATAAAGTTATGTGACCTTAACAGTGATCAGTATTTTTACACAGTTTACTTGCACCAGAGTACTAAATAAAGCCAGTATTTCTCAAATAATAATGGAAAAGTGCATTGCAACCAATCACTAAATGTAGTTCTTCCCAATATTTTTATTTTATGTATTTATTAATAGCAACAAGAGTTAATCGAACATTTATCAATGTAAGTGCATAAGAACTTGCCTTGTTATCTAAAGTACAATACTCTGGTTACATTTGTTAGATAAGTTAACATTTTGCAAATAAAATTGTTGGCCCAAATACTTCTTAGCAACCACAAATGATTAACCATAATTTATTACTCTCCATCCATAGATATCAGCCTGTTAGACACTACACCAACCACTTTTTATCACATTCAAAACTTATGTGAAAAAGAGCAGTTGCTTTCTAAATAAGGTCACTTTGAACATTTCATCTCATGTGTGAAAAGGGCACTAAAACTATCAACTTGAACTTCATACAAAGCAATCAGATACAGCTAAGTAATTAGACAATTGTATACCATATATATACATATATATGAGTCAGGAAATGACATTGTCATGTTAATTCGAACAATTAATGGGGAAAGGACAGAGAGATAGAAAGGAGTTGACTTAACTCCTTTCTATCTCTCCGTCCTTTCCCCATTAATTATATATATATATATACTTGAATGTAAAATTACATGAACTAAATCATAAATAAATGAAAACAGCATATTGTCTTTTATTTGTTTGGTAACAGGAAAACAATGTAATTCTTTTCTAACCATTTAAAATTGCACACATTAACTGTTTTTAATATTTCCGACTACTTGAGTTTTTAAGTTTCATTTAACTTCTTTGTAAATGAATAATTTTATTGATGTCATTCAGTTTATATAACAATTAACAATGATTTCTCAGCATTTATGCTAATACAAATGGAAATTTAATTTTTAGTTAATATTATTTCTTCACAGACACTCCAATAAACAGGACTAGTTACAACAGAAAGTCTTGGTTTTCAACAGTCGACATATTTTTAAGTTTGGTGTATACATCAAAAAATCTAAAATGGCATACCTACCTTTATGATAAATTATGTCTTAAATTCAATTGTATATGCTATCCTAATTATTTTATGAAGTGAGTATAGTGGGGATTTCTTAATCATTTTTTCAAGAAATAACTGCTAAATAATCATTTGTGGCCTTTTTAGAGACAAGTCAATAATTCTTTATCACCTTATTTTATCTCAATTATATAAAAAAAAACTGTATAAAGTAAAATTAACCTGAGGTTTCATGGGTAACTAAAAATAAATTTAAAAAATAGTATTTTGTTTAAGGTTTTTATTTATCTGAACAAATAAATTGACCTGAATGTAAACAAATGTACAAACAATTAAGACCTTGTACTTCCTTAAGTTTTGAATATACAAATATTTCTCAGCAAATATTATGTGATATCACAACTTGAGCCCAATTTACACAACAATAGATACAAATAAATGAAGTATTGAAAAATCTAATACATGCAAAGTACAACAGGACTAGAAATAATAGTAATAATTAAAACTCAGGCCACACTATTATTTAGTACAGATATAAAACAAATACAGTGGCAATAAGCACCAATCATTAACATCAGAAAATTGCCACTTTCAAAATATTTATATGTGTGAATATGACACTTCCTTACATGCATTAATGAATTCATTTAAGAGTTTAATATTTGAATATAAAATGACAATGTTTCTCACATTTTACAACTGAACAAATAGTTTTAACAGTGAAGTTATAATCATTTGATTGCTATAGACAATCTAAACAAATGTGGCAGAATCTATTTTAACAAATAATGTTTCAAAACTATGCCACTACAAACTTCAAAATAAAATTAAGTTATGTAATCTTTTTTTTTCTTCGAGAAGTTCAATACAAATGTAGATGTATGTATTTCTAAAATGAAATTCATGCGGGTAGAGTTCTTTCGAGAACGCGTCGTTTGACTTTTGGGTCTAAACGTCAAGAGCTGAATGCTTACCTTGTACTTGACGGAGAACCAAAAATTGAAACTAAAGAAACATTCCACATTTTTTCATATGTAGCGGGTTTGTTTGCATCAATGCTAGAATGAGAAAATAGTACATTTAAAATGCTTGAAAATGATTAATTATCTCGCAATACATCATCAATAGTATACAGCATCAATAGTATCTCGGGGCACAGCATCAATATGAACGCTAACCGGTTTGCATAATTATTAACTACAGCTGAGGAGGGTTAGAGCGAGATATTTATGATTATATAGAATTATAAACACGCAAAAATTGTTCACAATTCACATTAATACTATAGCGTTAAAAACCTTTGACATATCTTGCAAAGTAGTTACCGTACCACAAGATGCTTTGTTTTCATACACACTCAAATAAAGTCCTTTCACAGCTGCAGCTTCAACAATGTAAAAATCCCTAAAATTTAGTTTTGTCTAAGATAGATGTAAATTTGTTATATGAACGATTTATTTTACAGATATCGATAGGAAAGAGAATACGTAGGGCATAATTATATGTAACAAAAATATGATTTCTTGTTTGAATATGCCTTAAACTATCCGTATAAATGTTTGTGAATGGTTGGCAATATAAAATAAACAAAAACTTAAAATTGTGCAATAATAACCAATGGTGGACATTAAAGACGACCGATCACATTTATCCTTAAATTATTTATTAATATAATTTATTTGCATTACATTTATTATATATATAATATATTCTGTTTGTAGTGATTTTTTTTATTTTAAGACTTCCATATGTACATGAAAATGATATACAAGCGACAGATACAGGTGGGGTAAAAGGATAAGGGGGTTGAGAAAAATCTTATATATCATTTTTCCAGTTCTAACCTTCATTCATGTATATGGCGGTTTGTGTGTCAAAGTTGAAAAAGAAATCATTAAACGACAACACAGACTGTTAGGGGAAGCCGAGGAATTATATTTATGAATAAATATTATATTCTTCTCAGACATGACCAATGGAACTCAATGAACCGCATACTTCTTTTAATCGGAGAGCCTCAATCGTTTTCAGCTCTTTTACTACAACATTGGTACATTTTCCCAGAAGTTTCTCTTGGCCCTTCGTTTAAATTATGTTATTTCTATAAAATATCAACCTACGTCTTGTGAACACAAAACCAGGTGGTTTAAAGTTAATTGGATGTAGTAGTTGATAAACGATCGTAGTTACCACCTCAGGTTCCAAATTAATAAATTTGGTGGCATGTAAAATTTGTTTCCAAAAAAATTGTGCGATTAACCATTTAAAATCCAGCCTGTACAACTCTAGTGTAAGATGTTAATAAGTCAGGATCAAATTTACTTTAAACTAATTCCCTTAGACTAAACTTGTTTGTGTGGGAGTGTACATGCAGATATTTCTGAAGACAAACTGTTCGAAACGTTCATTTTGACCATGTATTCTCCTCTCAATGTCCCATAAATGAATTATGTATCCACACTATAATTTTTAAGTAAAAGCAATTAAAATTACAACACAGTTTTCTGACTTATCACTATTTAATCAAAAGCAATAGTGATAATGCTGGCTTATTGGCCGTCTTTTTATTTATTGTATAAGCAATTCAATGTATCTAGGCCTTTAGACATACTGAATTAATGTAACAGAATCATAATAAATACCAAATTAATATTATTTACTTTTTATAAGTTAATAATAAATGACATGATTCAAAGTTTAATGCACCACTGTACAAGTATTACGCATGTCTCATTCAGATTTGGTAGTATATCATATAAACAAAATACAATATAGTACTATGTTTGGGCGTTAATTTTTTCTCTAGATGTGTCCGCCGTAATACTTTATCTAGGTCACCAGAGTGAATAGAATCAAACAGCTAAAAAGTATAAACAGAGCATTACAAAAACGAGATTCGCCGGCCGCAATGTCCTTGTCATTTATAGAACATGGCGGCCTTTCAACTAGATCACCAGAAGAAGTTAGTTTATAGCGTACACAAATATTCAAGTTTCTCGTCTTGTTATGCCCCTGAGTACGTATGATTTCCAAATTTATTAAAATAGTGTAATATTTGATTGGTTCCATTTTCAGTACACCATGTAGTATAATATATTATGCGATATCGCGAGAAGTCTTGCTTTGTACGCAAATTCATCACTTAAATCTGACAGTATATTCAATCTATTATGATTTTCTATGCAGGAACATCCTAGAAGACAAACCTACTGATCAAACTTCTCGCTGGTCTTCTGACAACAATAACCCACCTCAGGTAGGAATGTGATATACTGTATAGTTGGACATTACAAGCATTATCTTTCAACTAACAACAAAACCCATTGATTTAGCATATGGTATTTTATAATAATAAGAGAGACATTTGTCTAATGGTAACAGTAAAATTTTAAGCTATTTTCTGAATTGTGGTTTACATGAAAACTTAATTAGATTAATTTAAAAAATTACAAATTGATCTATATCCTTGTAAATGAACTTAGAGAAACAATGTTTCCTACTTTCAATATTTATTTCTCTTTTACATGCAGTCAAGACCTGACCATTATTTCAAGTAAATTATTGCACATGACTTAAATTGAATTGAGTTGAGAGAAACTTACTTCTAGTTACATTATGTGATAAAAATAAATACCACACTGTATTTTTTCAAATCTCTGCTTTCTTCAGCTGATACAGATTTGTATTGTATTATATATCGGAAATTATTTGGAGAAAAAGAATTGATACAATAATAGAAGTTTTTACATTTGGAACCATCATATGACATAGATCACCTGACAATCTAATTTTTCTATAACTGTTATTAGCATTACTATTATTTTAGTGGTTTGCTATACTGTCATTTTACAATTTTTAAAGTATATGTAAGAAAACAATATTTAACAGTAGTTACTATATGACATTTCGTTTCTAAATTTAGATGTTGTAATTGGAACTATAAAAATACAAATGAAAAACTACAATATAATATTCATAATACAAATATCATTTAAAATAGAAAAATTACTTACTGAATCAAGAAATTAAAAAGAGTGATAAGTTGTGTATATCACACAAGTAAAGCCATTAGCTCATAATTGTATTATTAATGTTTAAAATAATAATGAAAATATTTTAACAATGAGTGAAATGGAAAGTTCATAATAGAGAATCATATTCTTATCATTTTTAACATTAATGGCCAAATTGTTAGATGCATCTCAATCATCAGTCTAGAATAAAGATCACATTTAACATCTAAAATTTTAATATTTTGCCAATCAATATTATGGCTATTTAAATATGTGTTTCAAGGCAATAATTTTGTACATTAAATTTTGAATTATTTTATAAAATATAAGTAATTGGTAATACTTCACTATTTGTCACAGACTTGGGAAATCCTGTTGATCTATAACCAAGTTTTTAGGTATTGGGAAACTTTGAGACAGTAATACAATTATAAATTGTATTTTATTCATCAGTTTTTGTAATGGCATTGTCATATTTATATGAAATTTGAAATTAAATTGTTTTTGTGACGTTTGAAGATTCAAATGTCACAAACTGAATAAAACCGCTATATCGAAATTCAAATATGCTATAATTTTGTTAAGTATTATTTAAATCACTGTGCATATATAACTTTTTGTTTTCAGTACCTGCTGCTCAAATTACAAAAGCTTTCTATAGTCCTATCAATAACATTTGGAAAGTATGAAAAAACCCATGTTTGCAACCTTAGAAAATTTCAAATTTTTGGAGGTGTAACTGAAGAATACATGATAGAACTTCTTGAAAGGTATGTTTATGTACACTCTTATTTTCTTTCATGCATTCATGTATTAATCTGACAATTAAAAAATTGCCTCATTAACAATTGTATTAGATAAGTATCTTGTTTGTATTTTCCTTTTTTATAATTCTGGGTGTTAATTTTTTTACAGTGGTCTTAAAAATGATAGTGCACCAGAAACATTTCATTTACGGTACACAGCCGGAGATCAACCATTTCCCTGTCGTTACATAAAAATTATGCCTTTGCAATCTTGGGGACCAAGTTTTAATTTTAGCATATGGTTTGTTGAATTGTTAGGGATTGATGATTGGGAAGTTGTGAAACCTTGTCTAGATTGGTTTAATGAGGTAAGTGAAATTTTATATGCCTTATATTTTTGTTACTTTATTTTGTACCCAATATATTCTCTCAGGAAAGATTTTGCTGACATTTATCCACAAATAAAAGTAGTTTGGGTTGTAATGTATTCTAACAAATTCTATAAGTACAAGGAATATCATTATGTTCATATATAAATTGATTTTTCATATTACTCCAGAACTATCAGTTACTGCTTCAGAAAAAGAGAGGAACACTCCAACATTTGAGTTGAGGGAATCTAAAGATTATGAAGAAAGCACATTGTTAAATACAAGCAACTACTGATTATACAATAAATCTTCTTGATTTCTCCTTTATTTCCATAGAATACATATATACCATGGTTTGGTACAAAACAAAAGAATTAATTTGATTGATTTACAGTATAATATACTAATATACTACTGTACCAATTAGATTATTTAAATCAATAATCTGATATTTAAGTATAGATAAATAGAAAGTAGAGCCAAATTGTCAGCAAACAAAATGAATATTTATTTAATGTATTAACCACTTTTGTCTGTATTTATAGATATTAAATAGATGATTTTGTATTGTTTTCTGACAAATTGGTTGTATTTTTTATCAAACAGGAACAGTTGGCACGCTTGATTGAACTTGCCTTGAGTTTTTATGCAAGGTTAGGCTATGGTTTCTATCAAGGCCACCCTTTGTTAATAACTAATCTACTGTTTGTGTCAAGGTACTTTTCACTAAATATTTTAGCAATATACAAAAAATAAGTTAAAGGAATTTCTTCAGAAAATCTTTTATTTGTGACTGCTGGTTCAGGTGTGGTGATTAGAATGAAGCACAAATTAACCATGTTACAACTACTATAAAGCCAATCATTTCTCATAAGGAAGGTTAGAACATAAATTAATGTATATTGGATTACCATTATTCCAAAGTGTATTCATTTTGTTTCAGTCCCATTAATATTTCTTTTCCACAATATTTTTTGAATGCGTCTTTTATGAATTGAATTTTAATTAAAAATTAATACATAATAATCAGGATGACAGATTTATCATAGAGCTTCCCGTAATAAGTACTCTTAAAAATTGAAGAACATAACTTTCAATTAGTTACTCATATTTATAAATTTAATTAAAATAAATTATTTGTATGCAAAGTAAATTATTATATTTCTTTTCAGTACAGAGAGAGGGAAATAGTACGACTTTGTTTGAAACACTTCCGTAAAATGAATTACCATGAAGCATTTGATGCTCTTCAGAGACATACTAAAGTTCAATTAGAAGATCCTCTTCTAAGCAAATTGCATGAGATTCTTGTAGAGAGAGGGGATTACGATGGTGCAGAACACTTCTTAGAACACTCTGTATCAAGTAAGTACTTGTTCATATATTAATTCAATGGCTGGCTGTCTCTTGGAATGCATTTCCTTATTCTCTAACTGTAGGCTCTGAAATTTTTAAGAACACCTGAACTGGTGACTTGATACTTAATGCAATGGTTTCTTTCTCTTTCCTGTCATCAATTGTCTCAATTATTTTGATAGTGTCATATCCATACTTGCATTTCAAGAATATAGATAATAGATATTTACAGTATTAAGGACCAAAGATATATTCCACAGGCACCTATTTTAATTCATATATTCGACAACAAGATTATCGACCTTTGTGGCACCCTATTAAGACAGCTGATAGTGATGTTCAGCCTGGTATGAGAGGTGGTCACCAGATGTGTATGGATCCTTATACTGAAACAATTTATCTATTTGGTGGCTGGGATGGCAATCAAGATTTAAGTGATTTGTGGGCATACCATGTTCCTACATGCAGATGGACACTTATTTCTAAGGATACTGAAGCTGAGGTCTGTCGGCCATCTAAATTCATATATAAATATTTGAATCCTAAATTTTTCCCTACATTAGACTTAATTTTCTACAGGGAGGTCCTAGCGCTCGCTCTTGTCACAAGGTGTGCCTTGATCCTGAACAAAGGCAGCTATTTACATTGGGAAGGTACCTTGATACACAGTATAGGACGCCTGAGAACTTGAAGGTATGGTATACTTCACACTGAGATTTTGAATATGATGTATAATTTTTAGATAGTATGGTTTCATTAACAGATAATTCATGTCAAGTGCATGTAATATATACTTTAATTGCGAAGTACCATTATTATGTATATTGACGAAATACACAATCAAAATCAGATTAGTCAATATTATTAGCAACAGAACATTCATTGTTTAGCATTAAGTTATGTATGTACATAATGGTGATTAATTTTATAAATGTCATATAATTTATAAGAAATGAAAATATTTAAATGAAAATTTATTCTTATTTTTATTAGCAGTTGTATTAAATGTGAATTTCATGTTGGCAAACTTAACTGTATGATCTATAATCTGTTCAAACATATACTATATAAGAGCTCAGTCCCATTGGAAAATAAATAGTAATCACTAGTTTGATTGTAAGTCAAGTTTCTGAGTGTTATTAGTATTAATAAATAAACGGTACAGCCAAGTTGTCAGCAAACAAAATTAGTGTGTATCCTGTGATGGCACAGTTGAAACTGTCACGGGACGCAGTTCATAACTGAAGATTATCTGCTTTTACATATTTGTTAACCATTTAAAATTTACCTGATAGAGTCCACAAATATGGATGAAATGTTGTAGATATATTAGTTGATTATTATTTTTTTATGTTGACAAATTATTGGTTATATATTTATACTTAATTGTTATGAGTATCGATTAAAGTAATTATAAAGTCAAATTTAATTGTATTATCTTTAATGTGAGCAGTTTCTCCTAAATGTTTTATTCAGTAGCATTTTTAATTCATGGAAGTATTATGGAATTATTTATCTTATTTTAATTGAGACTAAAACTTGTTTTACTTTCTTTTAAAAATTTTAGAGTGATTTCTACGTCTATGATATTGAAACTAATAGATGGACCCTTATAACCGAAGACACTGGTTCAATGGGTGGACCACAATTGATTTTTGATCATCAGATGTGCATGGATGTAGAGAAGAGAACTATTTATGTTTTTGGTGGCAGAGTGCTTACTCCTCCACTCAGGTAAATGTTCATATTACTTATATTAGAAAAAGTATTATAATTTATTTCTACTGGTTTTATAATAATTAGACTGTTATTTTTGATCAGATTGTTGAATTATCCTTTTATTCAGCCCCACAAATACAATTTATTTTCAATTGTGTAGTTCTATGCGTTTCAATTTAGTGATATTCATTTATATTTACAGAACTTTATATTGTTTATAAATCCTGTTACACTGAAACATTGAAGTTCTCCTTATCAGTGACTGTAGTTCTGTAAGGTACTGTTCAATACAAAAAAAATCAAAATTTTTGGTACTGGCATTTGAGAAATAATTTTATTTAAAATATTTTTGTAATTGACAATATTATCTCTTTCTGAATAAAAGGTTAATTCAACTCTTTATCATTTTGTATGGAAATTATAATATAATTATAGTTTATAAGTATTAGTACAGTTTCAGCATAATTTAAGTTATGATGGCAATTATGTGAGGTTCATTCATGTACACACTTTTTTTTTATAACGTCCCTTGAATTATTTAATTTTTGAAATGTGATCATAATATATTGTGTACAGTGTTATTGATGCAAGACCTGGCTTTACTGGTTTGATGGGACCCTTGGAACCTATTTTTTCTGGACTGTTTTCTTACCATGTTCCAACTAATACATGGATCAAATTAGCTGATGATGCATCTTGGGCTAATCCTTCAAGCGGTCCTTCGATACGGTCAAGAGTTGGTCATTCAATGCTATTTCATCCCGTGAGTTTCTTATTTGATTTAAATTACTGATAATCACTTAATAATTGGTAGCATCAGGTTTTTTTTTAGTGAACAAGTAGCCAATATTATTTGTATAATTCTTCTAAAAGTATTTGATTTTAAAATTTCTAATTTGATCTTAAATTCCAATAGTTTATTTGTGCAAACTTTAATAAGAAAGAAAAATGAGTTTTTGTCTGTTACTTTACCTTCTAAAAGCAATTAAATTTTTTAATTATTTCAACATTGTTTCCAGAAAAAAAGTTACATTATGGAACTTTTATCTACCTCTTTAAGTATGACATTACAAATTAAGTTTGTGTGCACAAGTATGTCAACAAATGTATTGTTTCTTACAATAAATTCCCGGAGGAATTGTGTAATATAGTTGAGGTAAAAATATTCATATTATCAGGTTTATTATTATTGTTGTTGTTTTGATGTGGTGGTGGGAATTATTTGGCCATAGACACCAATATTTTGTTAGTTGAAATGAGGAATTGAAACGATTTGGGAGTTTAGTTCATCTGCAGAATATCAATGTATTTTCTTTTATTGTTGTGAATTGTCTTTTTTGTTTCTTTATATAAGCTAGTTGTTGATTTCGAGTTAGTAAAAATATTTTCATACTTGAATAAATCTTAGATACTTGACACAAGAATAATATGAATAGTTGTCAGGCAAATGATGTAAACACAAATTTCTAATTTTAAAATTTCTTAACATGTTCTTATCAGTTTGCCAAGAAACTATTTTAAAATTTATGTCAATAGAGCTTGTATGTTTAATATTCTGAACCAGCCATTGTAGGCAGCTCTTTAAAGTTTCATGTTGAGTTGTTTACAAATTTTATTATTTTACTAGTTATATTATATACTACATTCTTTAAAGCTTTTATGTTAACAGTAGCATAATTTAAATTCCATTGATTATATGTTTAACTTGATTAATAAAAATGTGGCCTATTGCAGGGTTGCCGCCAACTCTTCATATTTGCAGGCCAACGTAGTAAAGAACACTTAAATGATTTCTTTACCTACAGTGTTGACACCCATGAAATTTCCATTATATCAACAGGCACACGAAGGGAAACTTGTAACATTCCTGCTGCAGGATTTACTCAGAGAGCAACAATAGACCCAGAAACAAATGAAATATATGTTTTGTCTGTGAGTAGAACTGTTACACACACATTTAAATTATGAATTGATGGCCTACTTGTTTTATTAACAATTGTCAACAAAGTTCTTGATAAAGTCTCAACACTAATTCATCAATAAAAAGCTAATATCTTTTTCTTCTTCTTTATTCTTGATTTTTCCACTTTCTTTGAAAGTAAAATTAAAGATAAATATTGCTGAATAGATGCGAAACTTTAAGGCCAAATAATGTCATAGGCTGTTTGTGTGGAAAGTGTCAAATTATTTGTATGTCTTTGAGATTATTTGCTGTAATGTTTTCAGGGACTGAGTAAAGACAAAGAAAAGAGAGATGACAATGTGCAAAATTCTTTCTGGGTGTATTATATTTCCCAAAATAGATGGTATGTACCAAGTAACTTTATTGCAACCACATCTTATCTGTTTGTGTGTTATGGTATTCAGTCCTTAGACTGGTCTGATGAAGCCCTCCATACTAACCTATCCTGTGCAAACCTTTTCATTTCTACATAACTACCACATCTTCCATAATCTGCATAGCATTTTCCATCTTTGGCCTTCCTCTTCTGTTCTTACCCACACACTTCCCTCTTATGCTAATTTTACAAGACAATCATGCCTCAAAATGTGGCCTATTAATCTACCCTTCTCTTGGTCAAAGTCCTCCAAATGTCTTTCTAATGAATGCAAAATTAGCTACTATAAAACATAGGTTAACATTCAGAAAAATTGTGCAATTCACACTCTGTGTTTTAAAAGAGGCTATAAATTAGACAATAATTTTATGTATCATACTCAGTGGCTCATTTAGGCATACTCAACTGTTACTATTTGCAGTTGTTGGAGGAGTCTTACTAAAATAGAACTGTGGAAACTGAGTATTTTCTCAGAGGATGGGAGGAAGCATGGTTCTCTGTGGGGTCAACCTGAGAAGCTATATGATGTGTAGTGGTGAAGGCTGGTTCATGATGGTTATAAAGTTGTAAGGGTCTGGAAGGTGTTGGTGAGCACAGGTGGCTAAGGTGTCAAAAGGATCATGACCTATTCCCATCCTCCTAGTAATGTGTTGATGACATATCACCTAACCAAATTTGCCATTGATTATAGCCTGTTACAAGCAGTAGGAGGTAGCCCTATCTCAGGAGCCATTCCAATTAGGATGGCCGAGAAGTTTCAAAGGCTCTAGGACTAGTGCAACTCCATCTTGTGGGGCGACCCTGAGCACAGAAGTGCTAACAGAGCAATGTGTGCAACAGACCAAAACAATATTTCAGGGAATTTGGTACCTTGGGGTACATAGGGTTCCTGAAATCTAGTTTGGTCTCTCAAATCGCAGCATGTTGGAGTCAGACTCGAGGTTTTGGTTTTGTGGGTAAAACTTTCCTCTCTTTAATCTAGGCCAGAGCTCTGTGTTTCTGCAGGGTTTCAGAAACCAGGTAACCCAGTCTTCCCTCCTGGAGCAATTCAAAAAATGCATTACATATATTACTTTTTCTGGATGTTTCCTTTTTCATATTCTTTTGACATATGCTAAATTATTAACTTTTCTTTTTATAGTTAAGTAATACATATGTTTAATTTCTCCTGTATTTGGGTATAGCAGAGCACTAAAAAGTCTTTAAATAGAATAATTCTTAAAGTAATGTATATTAAACTATATAAAGTGTGTGTGTAGATTATTTATTTTAAACAAATCTGCTTGATAAGACAAATTAGTATTTATAGAATTGCTGTTGTAGCATCATCACTTTTATTTTAAGATTTAAAGTCTTTGTATTAAGTAAATAAATGATTCAAAAAATTAATATTCTTTGCTCTTCTTAAAATTGAATCACATTATTAATTAACATATTATATGTATAGGTCATGTATATATCGAAATGAGAATACAGGAGAACTTTATTGGAACAAAATGCAGCACCTAGAACCATGTCCAAGATTTGCCCATCAACTTGTTTATGATCCAGTGAATAAGGTATATAGAAGACATTTTAATGTAAAAATCCAGTTATTTAGATTTCACTAAATTTATAAAAAAAAGTTTTTGTTTTTAGATCATTAGACATATTGATCTAGCTGCAATTTTATTTAGTTTACATATAGAAACATTTATTGAAATTAAGGCAAATTATACAATTTATTATCTGTAAGGAAAACAAAAATTATTCTCAAAGTATCTTGTAATTGAAGTTAACAAAAAAATTAATAAAAATCCTCACCGATTATATTGAATTTTTTTATTGTGGACATCTAATATTTTTTATTTATTGGGACTCCATTCTACATGTTTAAGGTTCACTTTCTGTTTGGTGGGAATCCTGGTAGAGCTTGTTTGCCTAAATTAAGACTAGATGACTTTTGGCAACTTCAGCTAAGTCGCCCCAGCCATGGTCAACTGTTACAGAAATGTAAACTTCTCATTAGGAAACACAGGTAAGCTATTATTTTTATGAAAATGTTATACTCATACTAAAATAAATATAGACAGCCAAAAGTCTCGAGACTACTAAACAATACAGACACGACTTGTGATCATTATCTGCATTTTGTTATAGTAATCCACTGACCAGTTCTGATTATTTTTCTTTAAAAAAATGCTTGGGATTGTCTGAAACTATTAATCTCTTGAATTTGACTTTCAGATTCAAGGAACTAGCTCTAAAGAATAGTATGGCTGCTTTGCAGTACTTACAAACAACTTTATCTGAAATAATAGACCACAGTGATGAAGAGCAAACAAAGGAGGTAAGCCAGTATAGATAACCTTTTTACAAAATTTATGCATGTTTTAGTTTATATTACTTGGGTTTTTATTTAAATTTACTTATTTAGACATTTCCTGTAAATAATTTATGTTCTTAAATTCAGTTAATTTCATCACTTCTATTAATTTTCATGAAATGAAACAAAAGTACCCTGATTCATTAATAATATAAATGAGCAGCAAGTTTCACATTGTTTATCTTAGTTGTTAGATGTTGATTATACTAGTATATCCTGATCCAAACCAGAAATAATAATAAAATCTTTTAAGATAACTTTTCAAAAAGACATTTACATATAAGTTCATAATGTTTCAGTTAAATGTAAGGTATTGCCTATTTGGTAGTTAAATTAAGAGTTACTGAATTTCTCAAATTTTTTTAATTGACGTGATAATTAAAATTATTGTTGCAGCTTTTTCATTTTTTTAACAATTTGTTTGACAGTAATTGTAAATATAAATGTGGAATTCTCTTTGTGTTCTACGTCTTTTATTTATTGTACTGAAGGAAGCCAATCAAACCACACAAAGTTTCACATCAATTTTTATGAATACTGCTGTTTTTCTCTTTCAAGTGGCTGATTCTATAATGTTGTCATTCTACTTAAATGACTCACCACACACAAGTGGATTTTTTTTGAAAGGCCACAGTCATGGTAATCCGCCATGGTCAGGCTAGGACTATCAGTTCCAGCCTGTGTCCAAGTCCTGCTCTTGTGTGGCAAATTAATGTTTTAATTCATAAGAGACATTTGATTTGTCGTAACATAAAGTAACTTTTGTTGTTTAAGATATTCACGACTTCTTACTTTCATAGTTCTCAAGAGTAATTCATATTCTTACAGTTCCAGTTGCTGACCTCTGTCCTATTCAGGGATCAGGATGAATTGAAGAATACCTCCAATACAGGTGCAGGAGATGATCAGGAACAAAGTCAATGCTACCTCAGACGATCACATCTGTATGATGAACTTGTTGTCTTTTTCCCAGAGAACATGTCTCAACCTCGAGAAAACTTGTCAGAAATTCTGACGCTATAATGATATTGGAGACCACTTTTGTACAATTGCCCTGAAGTGATATTTTTATTTTACCTTATTATTGACAATCATTTCTCCTTGTTTTATGTATGTGAGAGAAACAGAATACATGTGACATTTGTGATATTCAAATCCATTAAGTCATTGCTTTCTGAATTCATCAATTTCACATGGTCACTAATGTAAATATTTATATAGACTGATTTGTAAGTATTTGTTAGTAAGGAAAGTGTCACATGAAGCCTGATAATCTGTAGTATCAAATAGTCTTAATATTGAATCTCATTTTAAAATACTTGCCCAGGTCAGCTTGGATAAACAGGGTAGACCATTTGAAGCCATGGCCATGTGACTGTAACTTGTTTTAATGTAAAAATTATATTACTTGTTTTATTGCTATTGTTTAATTGTTCAGTGTTGCACTAGCCTTGTGGGACTTTATTGTAAATAAAGCAAGAAAGGCTGATTAGTTTTGATAAGTAGAAAACTATATGGTCTATATAAAAGTTCCTTTACTTTAAATTTGCGATATTCAAAGGTATAGTGAAAAAATTCGATATATATATGTATATATATCTTCTTTGTTATTTATTTTATATAATGTTTGTTGCCTTTGATGGTTGTATTCCTGTAAAAGACTCAAATATGACACTAACATTGATACTCTTGTCAAAAAAAAAATCTTTACAAGATTGAAAGAGAGGTATCTGTACAATATTAACCTGTATGTATATATTTGTGTCTTATCATGTTTCATTTAATCCGAATGTTTTAATCAACCTGTTACTTGAAGTATACCTACTCATTCTTGAAAGTTTATAAATTTATTTTTCTTCATGGACAGTGTTATTTTTTGTATCAAAGTTAACCTAATATTTTTAATGATCACTCTTTGCTACTGTAGTCTGTCTTGCTCCTCAGGCATTTGTCAGGTTCATAACATTCAAGTATTGAATAATTCAACTAGATCAACTATTTCTTTTTTTTATGTTTGTAATATGTTTCCTATCTGTGGTCTGGTTGGCACTAAATTCATAAAATCTTGTACTGTTTTGCCATAATACATCTTTTCTGACCCATAGTTACCATAGATCAAATTCAGTTGATCTTTGGTAATCTTGAATCTGTACCACCATTACAGTTTTTTAATGTGCATTTTGAGGCTCTAGGCTCATGATTGTAGTTTGAACTTGGATGTAAGCAGATTTTTATACAATATTCAATACCTGATTTTCCATACTTTGTCTTTTCTGTGTTTTAAGGTAAATATTACATGGTAACTCGAGTGTGTCTGTTATTGTGTGCCTAGGAATATATTTATTTGAGTAAATTCAGCAGACCTACCAAAAAAATAGAGTACCTCTGGTAGGTTATGTCCTATTTTTTAGGTAATATTATTTCATGTAGAAAAGTTACATAATCATTTAGTTTTGTTAATGTATTTTTCACACACAATGAAATAACTTAAACAAAATCAGTTTTTTTAAATAACATTGCCTTTTAACAGAGAAAATTTGGTTAACTTTGTTATTTATGTGAAACTGCATATATTATAGCTTCACTCTGGTTTCTTTTAATGTGCACAATTTGTTTTTTTAAAAATTCAAGAATGACAGCTGAGTACTAGGCCTAGAAGAAATGCAATTAAAGAACTGGAATTTATGTGAAAATGTATATGTGTATTTCAGAGTGTAAAAGTGTGACAGATAAACTTGTAAATTAAATTTTCATACAAATATAAACCATGTTTTAAAGTGGTTTCATTTTATTCTTAGCTGTTTATTCTTAATCAGTTGTTGTGCTGTACAATTTATGTTTCACATACATTGGTCATACAACACACAAGCTTTTTAATATACCAGGTGTTTCAATTATAAATTATACATCAAATGAAAGAGCAACTCAAACCATTTTGTGTACCTGTTCACATGCACTTGTTTTCTATGGCTTCTGTTAAACCTCAAAACGACATTGTATCCGACCTCTGGATTGGCCTGTTTTGCAGACCTCCACATTCACCCGATCTGATCCCATTAAATTTTTCATAAAGGATCGTACATATGTTCCTCTACTACTAGCTGATCTACCTGGATGTAATAGACACTACAACTCCTTAAAACCCTGATCTTCATTTAAATATCTTGTATGCACAGGCAGAAAAAAAGTGATTTGCTTCTCTAGGATATTTAAATGAAGTGTTTTGCTTGAAAAGGGAAAGTATATTTCATTTCAGAAACTTAAAAATGAATATAATGCTTCAGAAGTGATCAAATAATATACAAAGCTGTAGATTTTCTTTCTTGTAACATTTACTAAGCAGAATAGAAAAGAAAACAATATGGAGGACTTTGACAAAGAGAAGGGATAGATTAAAAGGCCATGTTTTGAGACATTGGAGTCGTAAAATTGGCATTAGAGAGAAGTGTGTGGGTTAAGAACAGAGGATGGAGGCCAAGGATAGATTTTGCTATGCAGATTAGTATGATCTGTTAGTTTTATAAAAAAGAAAAGGCTTTCTCAGAATAGTGTTACATCAGGCCATGTTAAGGACCTTCAACAAAATATATTAATGCATTTTGAAACAAAGGTAATTATAAAATCGAAGCATTAAGAATACAGTGAACTGCATATTACAAGGAACTCCACATCACTCTAGTATATGCAATTAATTGTTATGTAATTTTGTTCTTATACTATTTGTTTGATGTGTTGATTTCAGGTGGGAGGATATTAAAAATTTTGATGGGCATATAATGAAAGGTCTTTTGAGATGTACTCCTCAACATTTGCCCTATATTTTTATAGATTGACTTGTTCTACTGTATGTAAAGTGGACACTGCATAATTCACAAGTCATGATGCCAGGTTTTATAAAGTGTGTCCAGCAATTGTTCAAATATGGGAGATGCCAAATGAATCCAATGACTATATGTAACTATAACAGTTTCTCAGCAGAAGATTGGTGGCCTCATAGTAATAACCCAGATGACTGTGAATTTTAACAAAGTTAACTATTCTTAAAATACAGAGGCTTATACCAGACTTTTAGTGTTGGCACACAAATTCCTTTGCTAATTTTAACATTCAATACTTTGTATATGTTTATCCCAATTCAAGCACAAGTCAAACATAATACATAGAAAGCTGTCCGCTGCTCTATCCGGGGTGTGCCCAAGGTGACTGGCTATAGCGGCAAAACCGCCCAAGTACAAAAAAAAAACGTCTTGAAGGACAATGATTCTTGCTTTAAAACTGGGAGACTGAAGAGACCTAAATTCTCCACTTTTAACAAAGAAGAGTAGTATTTTTCATGTTTGCCAATGGAAACTCAATTTTACTGCAGAAAATTTGGATACTAATCTGATTCAGAGTAAATTTGCCATAGACCAATTTTGAATCTTATTTGACACATTTAATGGCATTGATATCTTCATTCATTCACTAAGTATTACAGCATATATTAAGATGATCTGCAAAAGAACATAGGTTTTAACATTTGCACCAAGGATGTTGAAGGACTGATCATTAATTAGTATAATAAATAAAACATGCTCTTAATTTACATTTTATTTGTCAATACAGTACTCCTGATACTGCTGGGGTAATATGACTTAACAAGGTATTGCAGATTCAGTGATGGGAGTCGAACCCCCCTCCCTTTCACTGTGCTTGAAATTTTCACAATAAGGAGTGATCTGAACTAAAAATTTTAACCCTGTACAATACTCAATAACAAATTTAGTTTTTCTGAATATTGTTTAGAATTTCTTTAAAATTTGGAGCATTTTGTATTTAAATACCTAAATAAGGGGATGGCTAATTTGACATATCATTAGAACAATGATTTCCTATTTTATTTTGATTTATTTCTGCAATGCTATTGTAATATTGTTTTCAAAATTTGATGATGCATATACTACCCGTGAGATTACTCAAGGAATTTCATCTACTACTCTTGCATTTATAGTTCAATTTATAAACATAGTTTTCTTATACTATAGCTTATAATTGCTAAATTTTATGACTGATGAAGTCTAGTAAGAGCGATTAAACATCGCATTTATATTAATTAAATAGCAGTATAATTATATGATGACTTATTGGTCGTCTTTTTATTTATAGTTCAATATAGCTTCATCGTCTTTAATACCTGGCCCTCTTAATTTATTCGTGAAATCATCTTCATACGATATTATTACTGTAAAACTCTGTCGATAGTTTTATTTGAAATATCGAGCTATTAACCGCTACATTTAATCATATTTGCCATAATATATTCACATCCGGCAATAAATTCATTAAAAAGAGTCCACTTTTAGAATAAATTATATTTTAAACGTGTTTTCTTTTTCAAAAAACGCCAAGATAATCCATTTTATTTTTTATTCATGACAGGACTAAGACGCAAGTTCTTGAGCAACTGGTCGCCACAGAAGACCCTGGGAGAATAAAAATCTATTATTTCTAAGGTAAACTAAGCTGCAAAAGAATAGTTACTAGGATTGTAACTTTGATAACTTCTAAGTAAGCTAAGTATATAACATGTATGGTCAGTAATAAATAAAAAGATCAGGAATGTAGACACATATATAGTTTCAGATACCCAGTTTTTGGTCTGATTTCTACATTCCTGATAGATTATTACGCCTCATAAGTATGTACATATCATTGTATTAAATGAAGATATAGCTCTAAAGCGGGGACTTGCTGAAAAGGTAACAGGAAAACGATATCGCGAATGTAACTAGGATTACAACTTAAATAATTTCTAAGAAAGCTAAGCATAGAGGAGGGGAGGAAAATACGAAGGAATACTCGATGAACGAAAAGAGAGTTAAAAAGATAAACAAATTTGGAGGTCCTTGATTCACAACCCGAACGACTAAAACAGGAAATGAAGAAAGATGTTAGTTACTCTCGTTAATTAAAATCGAATTCCAAATTTAGATGCCTCTGAACCGTTTTTTTTTCTGCAAACTGAAACCCAAAATCACTCTGGATTGATATCTCTCGCCTGCCCTCAAGCTACTAAATTTTCAAATTATAAAACCCATTCAATTTTCATAAATTCTGCCGAATCAAAATTGTTGTTTAAGTTTAAACATGAATCCAAGCCTCATACGCAGACGATTTTCACTTCTGTGTGTTATTTTCCTCCAAGGCGTGACTCGTTGCGCGTTCTAAGCAATTAACGATTTGTTAGATCATGTTATTCGTAGGTTCAGTTCTGTCACTAAGATTCTCTGTGTCTATTTAGTGTGAAGTGCTCTTCTTTTAAATACAGCAAATCAATTAGCTGACAATCTCTACAAGTAAACAAAACACTTCTTATTGAAGTCCTCTTTGACGTTTCGTCCAGATTTTCGGAATTCTTCAGGTCCATAAATAATCAATTTCCAACAGAAGTTAAATTTTGAATGAATAGCAGTACATAAACAAGAAGAGATTTTTGCTTCTTGGACGGCGTCCAGAGACGAGCACGAAAGTAAAAAAACCTTCCTTGGACGCAGTCCAGGAAGCAAATTTTTCTCCTTATAAAAGAGGAATTTTTAAGAGTGGAAGAACAAAAGGAGCCAGACAATGAAGACTCGATATTGACTCTTGAATTCAATATTTCCGAAACTTGTAACCCGCTGAATCTCATTCCTGAAGACATCCAAAGTTATTTTTACCGACGTTGGCTATTTTTCTTTCTTCTGTCGCTGCCCTATAATTTTTAATTGTTATTATTATACAAATATTTTTCAGTAAAGCTCTCGGCGGGTATTTAACATGAAGTGCTCTTCGTTTAAATACATTAAACCAATTATCCGACAATCATAACCCTGCGTCAGCTTTTTTAACGCAGTTTATTAAAGTTTTGGTATTTTACTTATACTATAAATTTAATTATATAATTTTAATTACTATAAAAGTTGGAAGACATTTACTAAATTCTCAATGTCACTATACTGAAACTACAAAACTGGAATAGGTTCATATATATATATATATATATATATGAACTATTCAGTTATAGTTTCAGTATAGTGACATTGAGAATTTAGTAAATGTCTTCCCGTGGATCCCAAACAAATATATATATATATATATATATATATATTTGTTTAGGATCCACGGGTATGTCTAGAACTTTTTAAAAATAATAACGAAACCTTCGTTTATGTATCTATCTTGAATTTTAATTTATTACTTTCTAATTTGTAGTATTTCTTTGCATAAATTTCTGTTTCTAAGATATTTACATCAACCACCTTAATTAACATAGTCTTTATTGAATTTATGAAAATTTTATATTAATATTGACAGAAAAAAGAAACGCAGAGCCGCTGATATATAATGTGAACAATTATCATTGGGCTCAGATAAGGCGACGGTAATGTAATCTCAGTAGGGGTCCTTAGAAGGAAGATAACTGGTCGTATCATCTGACGTGACCATGAGCTTCCAGCATATTCTGAGAAAAATATACTCTCCCTTGCTTCCAGCTGTCAATAAATTAGCATAATTACAAAAGACCTTGAACAATGTTACATGTTGCCAAACTACTTGAAGCCATAACTATTTTTAAATACGCAATTGTGAATAAACTTTTAAAATGTAACAGTGTCGACCTGTAAGCTATAGAATCGGAAAAGAACACAAATTTTCAACTTAGACTCCGGTTGAACTCAAAATGTAGCAAAAGCTGGGTGAATGGACGGGGTAGAAATGTTAGCGAAACAACAGTTTGCAAGACTGCTATTATTCCGTGATGTCACACGGGTATCGTTCGGAACAATTTTACAGGATGAATCTCATAAAGACGGCTGCAACTAGTACGCTATATACCTGAAATAAGTGGAGTTTATTTACCGGATTCAGTACACAGGGACAAATTTACATTTATGTGCCAATAAAGATGCCCTTCTCTTGTCAAGTCAATTTCTCCGAGTAAATAAGAAGTTACATGCATTGGACTAGAACATATTTAAGTTAAAAGAAAATTTTTATTGTTAATTAATATATATATACCAGTTGACGAGACATGAACTGCAGATCACAATAATTTACACATATTTACGTCTTCCTAATTTTTGTAGGTTCTGATTCCTTTATGTGGCACATACAGAATACAATTATTTAGGTTTTTCTATGAATTGAAACGTCTTGCCATTATATGAGAACCCTGAGGCAGAATGCGACCAGGTGTGAAACACAAGTTTCACGAAGAAATGATCATATTTTGGTTAAGTTTTGTGACTGTTTGCGTGTTGTTGACGTGCGATAGCGAAGCTGCCCAGCTGTCTTTGCCATGTGATAAATCGCGTAAAGTGTTCGTAAGTTCGTGGGGTGTGATTACCGATGGCCCAACAGGTTCTAACTATACTCAAGATTCTCACTGTGAATGGCTTATTAAAGGTAGGGGCTTGCAATTATCGCATTAATTATTTGGCATACTCAACGTTTTATGCTAATCTATGCTGAAATGAGCTTTACAACTTCTGGATTATTATCTAATTTGTAAGGTCTATATTCATTTCGAAATTGAAGATTAAAACATCTAGTTGAAGCCATGAAGTATAACAATAGTGATGTTTTATTGTATTTAACTATATGAATAATGTCAATATTATTATAGCTGTAGTTCATTTTTGTTTCAGTTAAGTTTCCTTTGATTTTAGTTGTGTTCTTTTCAGTTTTTCTCGTATGTACACTTTAGAAGTATCTGTAGTCTTTAGGGGAACTTTTGTTTTTATAGCAGCAATTTACACTGTGGAAACCTAATTTGTCATAATGTTAAACTTCATTTTCATTTCACAAATGACTAGTTCACTATATACTTTTATGCTAATTGTCCTACTTTAGAGCCAAACTTGTAGTCTCGCCACTTCTACCCCTATCAACATATAATAATGTCATACTACTTCAATCGTTGGTAATACTCAGGATTGCTATCACTTATTTTGGATTGTGACTCTCATACTTTATTAATCAATGTAGCATTTTTTGCTCATCACTGTACTATTCTTCTTCTTGTTCTTAAAAACGTTGAGCCTTCTTCTTTTGGGTGGTATGACTGAATGGTATGATGGCCTGCCACTGATATATTACTTTTTCCCAGCCTTGTTAGGCCTATTATCAATTAAGTTAATTTGACAATATCAAAATAATTAACTCATCTGAATAGGAAACCGAGATAAATAACAGTTGTGTTACCTTAAATTGACAGCAGATGTCACCAACCTGGGGAGCAATAGCATGCCCAATTTTCAATAGACAGTGTCTGAATGGAATGGCCATCACACCATTTAGACATGCACTGCTTTGAAGAATGGGGCTGGGGGTTTTGAAAATTTGACATGTCACTGCTTCCCAGCATGGTTTAAGATAAGTCAACTGCTGCTCTCTGTCCTACTTTCAGTTTAAATTAATTAAACAGAATACTGGTCTGCAAAATATTTTTAATGATAATGTTAGATTCCAGAACTTTAACCACTGTCATATTGTGTTATTAGTGCATATTAACATTTTTTCCTTGTGGTAAATTAGTTTTTGTAATTTGATATAATAAATAAATGTACAAATAATTAAATAAGATAAAAACATAAGTTAAGATTTAGCAATTCTTAAAAAGCAATAAATGAGTGATAAATGGTACATATCTAATATTTTAATTCTATTTCTAGCCAACAGTAGTGACCAGTTCATCACATTAAAATTTACTACTATGGGAACGGAGTGTTCATATGACTATGTATTTGTTTATGATGGGGATTCATTTAATTCACCACTTTTAGGAAGTTTTAGTGGAAAAACTGAACCACAACAAGTGACTGCTGTGTCAGGTGCTGTAAGTATAGAACCGGAAATTTCAGTTAAATAGTATTGGTTTTACAATTGTGAAAATAATTTTATTATCTCATAACTTTTAGATCATCTAAAATTTATATAGTTTAAAATTGAATTCTTCTGTTCCCGGGTGTTCAAATTATATGTTTAATTCATATGTAAAATGTTGAAAGTGTGCAGTGAAAATGATAGAAATGAAGAAAGAATGTTGCTTGAGCTACAAACTTCTAGTCCATATTTGAATAAAGTTGTAAGATATTTTAGAGAAAATTGACCTCTTTAGCAATAAAATATCCTCTTCATAATACTAGACAGCACCACTTAAATTTCAGTGTAAATGCAGATGATGTAATGGGCCCTACAAATAATTTAATTCCATCTGTATGGAGGGACAAGCTTTGAAATGTCTAAACTTACTTTTTTCACCATTATAATTTCATAATAATTGAAATTTAAACATTTACCCGATGAAGTCCACAGAGATGGGCAAAACATCATAATTGTAATTATATTAACTAAACAGTAATTAAATGTTTTGCTGACAAATTTGGCCATATTTCAATTATTATACTTGATGTCAGATAATTTATTTTGCATTATAATTTCAATTGTGATATCCTTGAAGTTATTATAATAGACGATTTAAAAATTGTAAATGTTAAATTTATTTTATTCTTGTTCATATTAGAAAGTATAAACTCAACTGTGTTATAAATTTTCAGATGCTGATTTTATTGTATAGTGATGCAAACTATGTCCTTGATGGTTTCCGTGCAGAGTTCTCTGTGACAGACTGTCCAAGTAATTGTACTGGCCATGGTGTATGTGCAGGTCATATGTGTGTTTGTGAGGCTGGTTGGGCAGGAAAAGATTGCAGCATAGAACCGTGCCCAGAAGCTTGTGGCGTTTCTCAAGGACGGGGTAGTTGTGTGGAGAGGAAAGGTTGCCGATGTAGAGAAGGGTATTCAGGTCAAGCTTGCAGCTTGCATAAAGCTGATACAACAGGAAACAGGTGAGTCTTACTTTATTCTATTAAATAATTCTCGTCATTTTATAAGTATAACTTCATTTGTTTCATTCTGATTAATATATTGATTGGCTAGTGTAATGTATTAAAATTGTGCCATTCTTCTTATGAGAAAATATCATGTGTCCAACACATCAAAAATTATTTTAAAAGTGATAATTGACAACTTTAACCAGGTGTCATTTTATTCCAGCCATTTACATGCCATAAATATTAACTGACAATTTATATATAAAAATTATTGTAAAAGTCTAGTTAACTGTTGAAGTCCACAAATATGGACAAAACACTGTAAATATATATTAAAGAAATATAAATATTGTTTGCTGACAAATTGACTATTGTTTATGTATTCATAAAAATTATATAATCCTAAATTGTTTGTCTTATATCTGAACCAGAAAAAAATTCATTACTTTTGATTATAATGTTTCTTATGCATGAATATTGTCATACATTCTCTACCAATGACACCACTCAATTTTTGTAATATTGTGTCTTATATGTTTCAACCTAGTTTGTTTGGATTTTTCATGGTCTTGATTTTAGGTGTTAATTTTGTTTAACAAGTGAATAATTGTGAAAGATCATATAAAGTTTTAGAATAGAAAGAGATCACTATTTACGAATACTCGATGAGTACAAGTATCAGAATACCTTAAAATTTGAGGGAATTAATTTTCTCCAATGTATATATTGATGTTGAGCTACGTATTATATTGGACCACAATTGAAGAGCCAAATTATTTCTCTCTTCTTATGACCATGTAACCTATATACCTCACAATGAATATGAATTTCATTATGACTTTACATTAAAATAGTATTGTTAGAAAATGTACTATTTTTTGCCCGAGACATAATTGTGATTCTTAATTTTGTTAATGAATAAAAGTCGTACTTAAATTTCCTTATACTACCTATATACCAACATATGTCTTGCAATACTATGTTGTGTAATGTTTGTAAATGAAGGGAATATTACCTCCTCCATGAATAAACTTAGAGTGGATTATGATTATTATAAATTAGGAGTACGTAATTTTAATGTCTGAAATATTATTATATTACCATTGTGAAGTTATTACTTAAATTACTATTAGAAAATTTTGTATTTTATAGATGGCATTGGCTAGCTCACTCTGATTCTGGGCTGACACCACGAGCAGCACATACTGCTGTATATGACAAAGACTCTGACTCATTTTATATTTTTGGTGGATATGATTTAAATAAAGTTTTGGGTGACTTAGTGATTTATCGGTTTCAAACCAGTTCTTGGGAAGATGAAGATGGGAATGTGTTAGGTCAGTGTTAAGTCAGCCATATTTTTCTTAATTATTATATAATTCCAGATTCTTTAGGAAAATAATTTTCATATATTAAACCATTTGGTAAGCAAATTATGTGTGTTAACTTAATAATGTTAATCTGCCAGATCTTGAACCTAAGTTAATTAGGTGGTCCTGGTAAACAAACTTTTTGAATTCACAATATAGCCATGTTCATAATTTCTAATGTCCAGACTTGTTCCATACTGAGAGAAATTTTTTTAGCATGTAATTTGGAATATATTTGTGTTATGAATGCTACTAATTAATGGAGAAGGTTAAATGATATGAAATGCTATTTTCTCTGCTGGTCTTATCACTTGTGTGTAATTAATATTAATGTATATGCCCTTTGGGAATTAATGACTCTTTCAGCTACTCAAATAGAATGTAAATTTTTATTTGTAATTTGATCTTCATCTCAGATCATGTATAATTTATTTTAATTAAATTTGTAATTGATTCTATTTAAGGTAAGTTTCTTACATGCTTATTTTAATTAAACTCCATAAAGTTTCATATTATTCTAACATGATAGAATAAGCAGATTTGTTTTGTTTATTTTGTAATACTTTTATTAATATTCCAGAGGGTGCTGCTTCCACTGCACCAAACTCAGAGCAGGTATTAGAGGCAATGCTGAAAGAAGTAAGTGCAGGCAGAGAGGAGCTGTGGGGAAGCCTACGACAAAACTCTTTTTTGGGAAACATTGTTCTCGCAATAACAGACAATTCTACAATAATCAACCAGCATAAAACATATCCTGAAGTTTCAAGGTATCTATCTCGTGTTGAAAGACCAATGAGGCAATTTCACAGAACCAAACGTTCCAGTGTGTCAGATTTTCAAGATTCTGACTTGGAGGTTGAAGAAGCATCTACTACTGTTGAAAGTATGGGATACACAGAACACGATCATCAAAATATAGTTGTCAGTAGTGAACCCTTTACTACCAACAGTGGTTATGAAGTATATCACGTTAAAGATCAAAATGAACAATCTGAAACAGAGAATGGGAAGCAAACGAAGAATGAAAACATTCCGACTCGCCCTTCTGCAAGATATGGCCATGCTGCTTGCAGGTAATAAGACATAAAATATTTTATTTCATGTCATGAACCAAAGCCATAATTTATTTTTTACAAGGCTGAATTTAATTTTTCTATAATTAAGTTTTAAAGGTATTCAAATTATTTATTCTGTCTTAACCATTGATGCATAAAAATGAGAAATCTGTAATTAATTTTTCTATTCTGAATATGGTTTATTTATTTGAAATTATTGTCTTAGCTACACAAGAGGTTTTGTTATGTATGGTGGAAAACTGTCAGATGGCAATGTTTCAAACGAACTGTGGCACTTTGATGTGATGATGCACAATTGGTCTCTCAGAGCAATTGATTCTCGTGAGTCGCCCCCCAAGCTTACTCGTCATACTCTGACTCGGGATGTAAATACAAACTGGCTGTATTTGTTTGGAGGAAGTACAGTTGAAGGAGAATTTAGCTCCCGTCTGTTTAGAATAAAACTTGATATAGGTAAGTAATATAAAATTTTGTGGTATGCTTGAACTGGAGCAGAGATTTAGTTGACTGTACTTCCAAATTACTAAATATAAAATCTATAATGTCTATTTTATGCGTTATAAATATTATATAATTATCATTTATTTTTTTCTTCAGAGGATGGAAGAAATGAACAATGGACAGAAGTACGTGCACGTGGTGGAAAGGAGCTTGATGTAAGAGTTGTAGCACATTCAACTGTGTATTATCCTCCAACAAATTCTTTGTTGGTTTATGGTGGTATTGTTGTGGGTGTTGCTCGCTTCTCTAAACTCAGTGATCGGATGTTTTCTTTTCAATTGGATAGCCGACACTGGTCAGAAATCCATTATCCAAGAGCACATTTGCGAGACACATTTGTACCTCGTGAGCGGGCATTTCACACAAGTACAATTATAGGTAAGTTAATATGTTATTTAGTTATTTTGACCTTACACAATGGGACTGTTTCGTAATTAAATTTTATTTGTAATCGTTCTGAACATTGATATAATAAGAGGGAATAAGTCAAGTAAAAATTTATTATTAAATAAAAATTACCTTGACAATGAAACAATCCAAATTGTTTTAAATGATTATTAATTTTCATTTTTATATTTCAGGGAATTACTTAGTCGTTTTTGGAGGTTATTCACACAGGCATAATAAAGAGGAAATTTGTTATGATAACCAAATGTACTTGTACCATTTAGGCTGCCACACTTGGGTCAGTCATGAAATTCTAGGCAATTGTGGTAAAGGTGGGATCATTCTTTCTCATTATTAATAGCATTAGTGCAAAATATTCAGCTTAAGTTAAGATGTGTGTTGCTTTCTCTGTGCTGCATTTGAGCTTATTATGACATTTCAATGTCTTTTATTTGGTTTATTACATTTTAGTACAAGAATTCCAGTATCCAAAACAACAGGGTGTATTTGCTCATGCTGCTGATGTTCGGAATGGAAATACTCTCCTTATAGTTGGAGGTTATCATGGAAATGTCAATGCAGACCTACTTGCTTACACTTTACCACCAATGCTTGCTAGCAGAGAAGGAGAAGTGTATGAGCCAGATCAGATTTGTAGTAGGTATGTTTGAAGGCAAGCATTTGATGGCTTAGAAGTCAGCTAAGCTCTAATTATATGGGTAGGCAAAATAATAATTTTTCTTCAGGGAGTTAAGTAGGGTGGGGCAAATATCTAGAAACTGAGATCTGCAAGCCGTGCAGTAAAACATTTAGGAAAATTTTCACATGCCAAGAAATTATGATCACAATCTTTCTTTGAGCTGCTATGTTTCTTCGTTCTGCTTACTAGAATCAGGAGTTAGTCACCTCCATTAACGGCTATGCCTTGGTATGTGGGCTCTGCAACTGTGTGATGATGAAGCATGTGGTATGTGTGCTGGATCACGACTAGGCTCTGTTGTATTTCTTGCAGTTGAGAAATTATATCGGTGACTGGATCCCTGCACAGGTGAAGCTGCACAGCATTGGCATCTACACATTAGGCCACAGCAAGGCGTTGAATCTCCAGGGTTCAGAATATGGTTTGCTGCTTACTATCTAATTGCAGTTAGAAAAATATTGTTCGTCCAAAATGTATGAAATTTTATAAGCCTGAAAGTTTGGAAATAATTCCAGAATATCAAAATTCAAAGTGACATGAAGATGCGAAGTTCAGATTGCACACCAGACTGCTGTTTTTATCCTCTGGCAGATCTCCTTTTTATAGCCTAGCTGTCAGGCTTCTGGAAACTTACTGCATTTTTTACCATTAGATTGCTTGCTGAAGTCCCTCAGTCTCCACATCCCACTATTAGATAACAGCATCCTATCTTATACACATCAAGCCCAGAATGTCTATGATGCAAAGTGTAACTTGGAATCTAAGCATTATTTACAACAATATTAAATGTATACTTAAATTAATAAATCTAAATTACAAATTAAATATTTGAAAATTGTTAGAATTAATTACTTTAGCCAATAAAATTGGAATAGCTACTTTCGTAAGACTAAACAAAGTTATTTATACTATCAACAATGTAAGTTTTACTGCACGATTAAGTTCATTACTATATATATTCTAGCGGATCCTACGTTCCTCCGTATTCGAGGATTTCTTAATTCCTTTAGGGCGCCAGGTCTTTTTCATAAAAAATACCAAAAATTGATTTTAATAGTTTTAATTTCAATCAGAGCATGAAAAAAAATTATATCTGCAGGGTGTGGTCAGTCTCTTGTCGTCCCGCCGACACAACCTGCTGCTCCCATCAACCCATGACGACTCCCAACGTCTCGCCAGACCACATTGTTGGACCGGGTTGCGTCAGTTCCTCAACAATTGCAACTCGCAAGCTGGCCTGCATTGTTCATCATAACTTTTCATGTTACAATATATATATATGTCAGGAAATGAAATTGTCATGTTAATTAAAACAATAAATAAGGAAAGGAAAGGGATAGAAAGTTGGTGACTTACCTGAGGTTCATAGATGGTAGACACCTTGTGAGGTTTAGAGTACTTGAATTTTCAGAGGCACCGTCCCCTTCATCAGCTATGAACCTCAAGTAAGTCACCTTCTGTTTATCTCTGTCCTTTTACTATTAATTGTTTTAATTAACATGACAATGTCATTCCCTGACATATATATATATATATAGCCGATCACTGGAAATGTCTTCCTAACTTTTTGATGAAGGGGCGGTGCCTCCGAAAATTCAAGTACTCTAAACCTCACAAGGTGTCTACCATCTATGAACCTCAGGAAAGTGAGATAGAAATTCAGTGGCTTACCTGAAGTGCAAAGTTGGCAGGCACTATGCTGAGTGCAGCGTTAAATTTTCAGATGCGGCCTTCCCCTTCATCAGAAGATTAGGAAAAGCATTCTGAGTGACAGACAGCCATCAACTGAGGAGTCATATTTTTTGCACAGCATGCTTTTGCTGTTAAACAATAGACCCCCACAAGATCAGGGTATAGGCAAAGAATTAATGAGGGCTGGGGAGATGCACACATACAACCACATATTAACTTTCGGGCATTCCTTGTTTTCTATTTTTATTCATACATCAAATTCTGTACACATTGCAACTCATTAAGCTCTGCTAGTTAATCATATCATTGAATTTTATCATATGTATTATAACAATTCTAAATGTTTGGGTTATAGGCATCGAAGTGTAATGGAGTGCACGTCCAATCCTGAATGTGGTTGGTGTTCTGCTGATGAAGTGTGCTATGGACGGACTGTGGGAATAAATTGTACAACAAACCTACAAACTACTCGCTGTCCTGGAGTGTGCCCTGCATTAGGCGACTGTCACTCTTGTCTCATTCATGGGAATCCTCCACGGTCTGAGAACCAGCCTTATGTAGCAACTATAGTGTCTTCAGTTGCAAATAAATTGAGACTGGGTCAATGTACTTGGTGTGTACAAAATGCAAGGTGTCATCACAAAGATGGTAAGAGCTCAAATGTTCAAAATTTTAATTAACTACTTGATAACTGTATTTTCTTTTTACTAAATCTTATTTCTAAAGATTTACAACTCATTAAAAACATTTGTCTTCCTATATACTCTGTTTTCAGCTTAGTAAGTTGATTACATGTGGTTCGCTTCAGTGATAATTTTCCCTTACTGGACTAGTTTATTAATTTTGTGAAAACTGAATAAAAATTGTCACAACAAATAGAAAAATAGTTCAATTAACACTACAAATATATTACTTAGAAATGTTAAATCCTTTCAGATAGCTTTGGAGTATGTGGCTTGAGAGAAGACACTCCATCACAAGTTCCTGGATGGTGGGGAATCCAAGGAACTGAAGTTCGAATGGTTGAAGAATGTCGGGAACTTGATAGAAGGCCTGGGCTAACTTTCCTGAAATATAAACACCCAGCAAATTGGTCTCAACCAGATTCAGTATGTTTCTATTATTATAATAAATATAAACAATATCAAAGAATATTTAAGGACACAAATTAACTTTCTATTTTTATAAATAGTTTTATATAAAGACATCAGTTTAAGTAAAAAGTTGATTCTTTTTTTTCTTAAATCGATAGTGTCTACATTCTTATCTGGGTACCATTCTTCGACTAATTATTTATTTCTTTTAAAGGTAACTATAATAAATGCAACTACAGTAGACTTCAGTATGGTGGCAATGAACACTCGCACAGAGCAAAATTTAGGAGGAGAAATAATTGCTAGACTCTTAGGATTTCTAAGACCTCCAGAAACTTGGACTGATGGCAAGGAGATGCTTCGTATGTGTGCTAGCTATTCATCAGCATTGTTGAGTATGACTCAGGGACAAGACTCAACTGAGCTTGTGAGTATAGAATAATTACAAAAAAAGAGTGTGTGAGTTACTTTTTCATTTTCTATAAACTTGAGAACTATATTTTTCTGTTTTGGTTCACAATTTCAGATAAAATATTAACTTGCTGTCTTTCCTATAAATTATTTTGACTGTCTCATCATCCTTAATATCTTGTAATAATAAAACATACATAAATGTTTATGCTGTTCCTGCCAAACACACACAATTGCCAAGGACATAATTTTAAAAAGCAACATTGAGTGACAATTGTCAGCCCAATAAGAGCTACAAACATACAAATAATACATACATAAACCAATTTATGAAAATATTCTGTTTATTCTCATGAAATCATGACATAAATAATGATAATGAATTTTTTATGTTTACTCTTAGGAAGTGGTTGCCAACCTTACATCTGATGCTTCACATTGTGTAACTGCTCAGTGGCCAATAGGGAAACCTGTAATACTTCAACCTGGTCGTTACCTTGTTGACTTCGAATCTCGGAACACTGTCAGTGGACCATATGCAACACATCAACAATCTAAGATGGAGCTATTGCATAATAAGAGCCAGGAAAATGCCAAGGTAAGGCATTTTGCATTTTTTGTTTGTATTTCAAATTTTTTTGAAGTGAATTGATAATATATTCCGAGATAAATTTCATCTTACAGTATAAGTTAAAATCAATTTTTGAAACTATGTAGTTCTAAAAAATAGTGCTATATTTTACGTTAATTATTTATTAAAGCTTTCTACATTTTATGTAATTTAAAAACTAAAGCCATCAGTTTATTCCTTATTAGGTCAATACAAAATTTATTTTATTTTATATATTGGCATCTAAATGAAGAAACGCTCAAAATTTGGGCATTATCTGCTATTTTTAGACTACACACAGTTTTGAAAAGACCTGTAATGTATATTTTGATAAATGCATTTTTTTAATCAATGGTAAAATACAGTTTATTAAAAATAACATGCTTTTCTACACCATCGTCCAAACCATCTATTAAATGATTGAATTTTGCCGCAATTGTTCCTTTTTGTGCAGGTTTTTACATTTGAATATCTTGAACCGTATGAGAATGGTTCTTGCCATTTGTACACAAATTGCCTGCATTGCCTAATGGATTCCATGTGTGGGTGGTGTGATCCCAACCAAAAATGTATTTCACGGAAGTTGAATGAGACAGAAGAGTGTATTTCACCAACGATTCCAGATGAATGGCATTATCTTATATTGCTCCCATCAAGTTGTGCTAATTGTTCTAATTATATATCTTGTGAGAGCTGCATTGGTAGTGGCCAATGTGAATGGTGGACAGAGGATGCTCGGTGTGCACGAAAAGGAAGGTAAAGCATTCCAATTTCTTTGTACACTCTTTGTCACAAAATGTTAACACTCGCCTCCCTGAATGAAACATGGAAAGAACTTCTTTCATATTTGACTACTTTTCACTATAAAATAAAATAGCTCCTCCAATTATGAAGAGTAAAGAATTTAATGTCACTGTCCAGTTGTAATACCAATATCACCTGCATTGCATATAGTTACTGTATGATTCTTGCCATTTGTACACATACTGCACACATGCTTGCAATTTCAAGACTTGTGAATTTACTTTTTCCCTGCATGTAAAATATATGCAATATTTTTGTCTTCTAAAGACACACGTGCAATTAACATATAATCTAAAATGTGAATGTTCCAAATACTATATCTTTATGTAAAAGCACATTGACTATATTGTAGTTAAACCTGATAGCAAATCTTCTATTTGATCTCATTCATTCATACTATAGGTCCCAGGATGCAGTTACAGAATTATCTCAGTGTCCTGTTCCATGCCACACCCGTAAAAATTGTTCTCAATGTCTGGATGATCGGGGAAGGTGTGTATGGTGTGAGACTAAGCAGGTAAACATAAATAATTTTTATAATAAGAAGTTTTGTCTTATAATTTAAAATACTAATAAATACAAAAACAGACCATTAAAATAATGATTAATTTGACAAATAATGTTGGCCCTTGTCTGATTTATAAATAAATAGATATTAAAAGAAAAATTAACGTATGTTGTAGGTATTTACAAAAATAATTTAATTGTAAGTATCTACAATATATTAATTTGTATTCAAATATGTGTATATAATTGGATAGAGAGAAAGATAGAAATATTTGGGAGAAAGGCAGGAAATTCGCTCTTTGAATCATATGTACGGCATGGAATCATGCACAAGGAAATACATATGTCAAGCTTAGAAGGGAATGTAAGAAGGAAGAAAGACTGAAAAAATTCGATGTGGCCAGGACTCTAACCTGGGTGCATGAAACAACAGTGCGTCGCCACTAGGGCGTGTGTCTATCCACTCTGCCACCACATCGAATACGACCAACCGAACATTTTCAGTCTATATATTAGGTTTTCAAGTTAGGATGGATAGAGTAGAGGGATGTGTTTAATGTGTTTCCTTGTGCATGATTCCATGCCGTACATATGATTCAAAGAGCGAATTTCCTGCCCTTCTCCCAAATATTTCTATCTTTCTCTCTATCCAATTATTAAAATGCGTGACTTCGTCACTTATCCCATATATAATTTATATATATAGTATAAATATTTTGTAGAAAGAACTGAGGTGGACCCTAAAGTTGGGAGACGAAATATCTTCGAATAAAATTATTCTACTTCTTACTTTTGGCCATTCTTTGGGTTTTATTTGAAATATATATCAAATCTTAAAATTGTCTGTTTTTGTCTTATTTCAAATTTAAAATAATTTTTGTTCTCCTACATGTGTTTACTTCTGCAAAAACATATAATGATTCATAATTTGAAAATCAAACAATATTTAGTTGTATATGTAAAAGAATGTCAAAGGAAACAAGAATTTGATAATGGGTGATTGGAATGCAGTAATAGGATAGGGTAGGCTGGCTAGTAGAATTTTGCATGGAGCACAAGTTTGTAGTCACAAATACCTGGTTCAAGAATCATGAAAGAAGACTACACCTGGCAGAAGCCAGGGAACATGGGCAGGTAACAATTGGACGACATAATGGTGAGGCAGAGATATGTGCTGGACTGTAAAACATACCCAGGAGGAGATATGAACTCAAAAGAAATCATTACTAGATTAATGGAGAAATTTTGAAAGAAACAATACAGAAGAGAAATGGGCACACTTGAAGGAAGAAAAGACTAGAGCAGACAACAAAAAAGTACTCTGGGTTGCATAGACCAATAGAAAAGTATGGATAATACAAGAAATAGTAAAAATGATTGATGAAAGGTGTAAATATACAAACACAAGAGATGAAAATGGTAAAGAGCAGTGCAGGCTCCTGATGAATAAGATCGATAGGTATTTGCTAAAGAAGCTTGGCAACTAGAGAAATGCAAAGCAGTTGAAGATTTCATGATGTAAGGGAAAATAGGTGCAGCTTATAGGAAAATCAAAGAAACATTCAGAGACAAAAAAAATATTGGGTATGTGCTGTCAAAGCAATTATAAGTTATATTGTAAATCATAATTACTGGAAACTTATTTTCTAGTGTTTAAGAAGTAAATAAGCATTACATAAATAAAACATCAAAATTACTATTACGATGTCAAGCTCAAATTTGTTTGAACGTGTGATCTCATGCTTTTTGGCAATCACCATAACCTTGGAAACTTTTTCTTCATATTGTTGAAGTGCTTCTATATTTGTCCTTTACATTCTTAAAAATATTCACATTATATATTATTGTACACAATTAAATTCAGTTATTCAACTGAGTTTTTTATATTGTAATTTATTTAATGTGTTTGAGTTTTTATTAGAGCTGGTTACTTTTGTTCTGATTAGAAGATTCTGAAGGCAGATTTATTTTTATTCTTAGGAGTGCTTCTCTTTCTCTGTGTACACATCTGAGTACCAATTTGGGCTTTGCCGGGAGTGGATTGATCGGCTTTACTTGGCAACATCACCTCAACAGCAACTGCAAATACCAGGGCGGAGGCCAGGTGGCGTTCTTCAAAGCAATGAACAGTGCAAGTCGTGCAGCAGACACTCCAACTGTACAAGTTGCTTGCATACTCTGGGTTGTGGTTGGTGCTATAGTCTTGATAATCCGATTCAGGGTGCCTGTGTGCAAGGAGATTTTAATCATCCTCGTGCTGGTTGGTTTTATTTTTAATGTTATTCATTCATTGTATGAACCTACATATTAAATTTCATGTTTGTAGTTATATTAACTTGGAATGAAATCAATAACCAAATAACAAACTCTTCAGGTATATGTAGAAACCACCAGTAATAAAATCTTTTGCCTTATCATCATACATAATTTTTTTGAATATATGTGTGAAGACTTTTTTATCTTTGGTTTCACATACATCAAACTACAGTCCTATTAAACATATTGTTAACATTATATTCAATCTTGTTTAAAAGAGCTGTTTAGTTTTCAACAGATAAACCAGGGGCATAATTATGATTGCAAACTTTTAAAAAAAGTGTATAAAAAGTAATGTGTGTATACATGGAAAGGCTTGTGCAGAACAGGTTAGCATAGTGTGTTGCATCAGACCAGTCTGAGGACTGAATACTACATCAAAACATTTGTGAAGATGTTAAATTTTTTACCAATTGATGAATTGATTTTATAATTAAAATAACTACCTAAAATAATAACTAGTTCTTTTGCTTAGTAGGCTCTTATGATTTATTTACCTAATTAATAACTGTCTCTAGTTCTCAATGCTCTGCCATAGACCTGTTATTGATCTTCATACAAATATAGCAACTGTAAATATATGTGGCTGAAGATTTATAAACACATCTCGGAAATTATTGCAAAGTTTTTCATAAAACATTTCTGTTAAATCTGAGCATACTGAATGCTGGTGTCAGATATCTGTCAGTAATTCTTGATTGATCAGTTATAAATATAAATCATACTTCCACATATATAAGGAAATGCATTTCAAAGATGGAATAATTGCTTAAATGAAGCTCAGCTAATAGGCTGGGTCCAGTCGATGTTTTTCCATTCTGTTCTTGTGCTGTTTTTTTTATGTATTATTATTATTTAAAGTAAGCAGAAGTACTTAAGTGATTCCTTAATATTTTGAATGCATGCAAATAATACTAATGAAAATTAGATGTCACAAAAGAAAATTATGATGCATCTGTGGACATAGCTCATGAATCACATTTTTGTTGTTTTGGGCTCTAATGTTTATTCAATTGTATATGCATCTATTGTCATATAAATAAAATAAACTTGTTTTTTCTAATTTATTTATTTAAAAAAATTAGATGTTAAGTGATATTTCACATAACTGGTTTTATTTATTTGTTTTTGCACCAAAATATGAAATTTTCTTACTTTTCACATTACAGATTCCTGCACAGCCATAATCAACATTGTACACAATACATCATTGGTAATGAATGAAACTAAATGGTCATATGCAACATGTCCTGATGTGGATGAATGTGCACTAGGTTTAGCTCATTGCCATCCTGATGCTGAATGTACAAACACACATGGATCTTATAAGTGCAATTGTAAGCAAGGATTTCTTGGGGATGGAATACACACATGTGCCAAGACGTAAGAATTTGTTATTTTTGTTTTGGGCCATCTATCATTTAGAAAGGACAACAAAATAATGGGGCGATTAAATTAACATTCTGTGTTGACAAATCTTTCTTCAGGTGTCCAAGTAAGTGCATTCATGGATATTGTGCTGGAGCCCCCGATTATAATTGCAAATGTGACCTAGGATGGACAGGAAATGATTGTGGAACAAATTGTGAATGTAACAATCATTCAACCTGCACTAAAGGTGTTGGCATATGTGACGATTGTTCATCTTGGACTATGGGTGAATTTTGTCAATTTTGCAGGTGTGTATATATTGTTTCATACATTGAAACCATCTAATAATATTTTTATCACTTAGTCTTGTGCAATTTTCATTATATATATTTTTTTCATATTTTTTGGTTATTTTACTTATAGAACATTGAAGTCATTAACTGTGTAAAAATATTTCTGTGGCCAATATATGAGGATATTTTATTGTATGTTTTTCAGTGCTGACATTTTAAAAACAGTTATATATTAGGCAACTACAATGTGTCTCTTTGCTGTGACGCATATTTTGAAAATGTGTAATTTATTAATTTGCTCATAACATAATTTTTTCTGAGGTAGGAGTTGAATATATAATCTAATTAATGAATTGTGTGTATTTTGTACAATTATTTCAATAAAATTTCAGTAGAAATGTGTATAATTTTACTTTTCATAATTATTATTATTATTTCATTGTTCCAGACCTGGTAGCTTTGGCAATGCTACAACAACTGTAGGCTGTAATGAGTGTAAATGTAATGGCCATGGAGATGTGGAACTTGGTATCTGTGACATACACAATGGTACATGTTTTTGCAAGGACAACACTGAAGGTCACGACTGTGGCAGTTGTAAGAAAGGCTATTATGGTGATCCCAGGTATGACAAATTTCTTTTCCCATTTTTGAATAGAATGAATCTCTTAGTTATACAAAAGTTACATTACATCTGAAACAAAGCATGTACAGAAAACTTGACTCTTACATTTGAAAGAAATGAGAATTTCTACATTGGTCCCAACACTTTAAAGTTAATTAAGAAAATTCCTTTGTTACTGAGATGCAATTCTAAAACTTTAATGTTAAATTAATATTGATAAATATATAAAATAAATTACACAATGGTTTTCAAATGATAAATTATTAAGAGTTTAGTTGTTCATTTGTTGCACCAAGAATCTTCTTTCCTTGATGAACTTCTGAAATATATATAAAACTTTGAAGTTTTATTGATCTTATAAATTTTGGTAAATTTGTTTTCCACTCCACTATTTTTATTTACTATTTTATTGCCACTTTCAACTTCTTGATTTTGATTTCTGTGTTTCAATACTTATTATATTTTTATTAAGAATGCCTTTATTAATTCTTGTATTAAAAAAAATCTTCTGAAGTCCATAAATTTCCAACTGAAAAGGTGAAATAAAACTGTTATGAGACATGTTTAATAATTAAGATATATAAAATATATCTAATGAATTTAAAAAATGGATTAATATTTATGAATTGTGAAGTTACTATATATAATTTTTTCCAGACATGGTGGTATGTGTTACTACGAGTGTGTTGCCCGTGGCATGCTAACAGGTGTAGAAAGCCAAGGGCTAGGCAGCAGATTAGGTCAATTACCTCCTTGGAAACAAAGGCAACATTCAACACCCATTCGAGAATGTCTTTGGATTGTACGTCCTTATGATTTGCTAAACAAAACTCAGGAAAGGTAGGAATTAATAATAAATTGAACAGCAATGATTTAAATAAGTTTAATTTGTTGCACTGTTCTCAGTATATTATTTCAGGTAAAATGTAAGGGAATTGGTTTTAAAGATGTTATATTGTGATATTTATATCTGCACTGTGCTCATGTTTCTGGAAAATTGCTTTCTAATGTTTGCTGTTTCATTTGCTCATATTTGTCATTGCCACTAATAATTCTATATCAATTTAATTTGTCTCAGAAAACAATTTTGTTATAAATGACAAAGATAGATGAAATTAGCACTGAAAAGTGATTTCCTTTGGGATAAGCAGATTGTATAAAATTCTACAAATTATTGCTATCCTGTTTACATATTTCTTGATAAACAGTTCTTGGGTTTCCACCTAGATTAAAGTAACCACTTGAGAATGATGGCAGAGTATGCCATCATTGAGATGTTGTGGCTTAAGCTTTCTTTGACGCAAGAACTGTTTATCCAGAATATGCACCAGAAAAATTTGACCATATATATTTCTTAATCTTCAAAAACTAATGTCTGAAATATCTGTTCTCAATTATATTGATTTTTGAAACCTTGATATCTGGTGAGTGTGCTAGAAAAATTTTTAAAAAAGAAAACTGTTTCATATGGAAAAATGTAGTTCATATTTAGAAACTACTAAAATATTTTGTTTATACATAATTTATATGTACAGGAAAGAAAGGAAAATTTTTGAAGTTTTTTGTTGTGCATTAGGGTGAAATTTGACCTCGATTTCAAGTAATCATTAATTTTCTCTCTTTTCTCCCTGTATATAACTTTTTTAATATGCCCATTATTATTATTTTGCAGTACTTCAAGCATTATCCAGTTTACAATTCATGATGATATCAATGTCAGTTGCCAAGAGAACAATGTGTATGTATATGATGGTTTACCAGATTTTGTTTCTTCAGCCAATGGACATCAGAACCATGTTCTTGGAGTATTTTGCTCTATGGACACCAAGTATCCAGCAACTGTCGAAGCTAAATCAGGTAAAAATTTAGCAGTTTTCAATTGGGTTACATGAAATATTGAGCTATATTAATTATGTCTATATTTTTAGGTGTATTGACTGTGTACTATAAGCAGGGAAACCCATCTGAAGGCTTCAATGCAAGTTATTCTGTTGTATCTTGTGAAAAAAATTGTAGTGGAAACCACCGATGTGTTAATGGGCAGTGCATTTGCAAAGAAGGCTTGACTGGTGTTAACTGCTCTCTTATAATGTGTCCTCATAATTGCTCATCAGCTAAGAGACAAGGCATTTGTGACAAGGTAAATATCTACATCTTGTCCCATGTTTAATTTTTCTTTTTCTTCCCTTTCTTTGCTACTTGTCCTTGCGTCTACCATTGTACTATATTTGCTCTTATTAAAAAACCGCAATCTATTTAGTCTAACTCTCTTCTTTTAAAGATAAATAACAATAGTATTTTTTTCATTTAATGTATAAATTACTCATTTATGAAAATTAAAAAATAAACATCAACACAGTAAGGTAGAGCTTTTTTTGTGTAATTCAACTCAGTAGATACAATGTGTCTTCCACAATTATAGGACTTTTTCAGGTAAAGAAATATTTAAACAAATTTTTCTTTTGGCATACATTTCTTTGAATAATTAAATAAGAGGTCGAAAAGTGAACATTTTGGCCATGTTGTTTTATCTTTCATTCAGTAGGAAAAAAATGAATAATGCTTTCTATTTAAACTTTACTCTAGTTCGTAGTTTTTGTATATTACAACACTGTAAAAAATAAAACTTAACTTAGGAATGTATTTCACTTCTCAAAATATTTTTCTGTGCTGAGTTGTTGCCTTATGCTCTACAGGACTACGGGCGCTGCATCTGTAGTGATGGCTTTGGTGGTGAAGACTGTTCTGTGGCTCTTCAACCATCACAATTAGTTTTTACACAACTTTTTGACTCAAATCGTATTTCGGACAGTAGCCTTGAACACTACCGTAAAAACTTGCCACGTTTTGGACATAGTCTTGTTGCTGACAGACGAAGTGGGGCATTGTGGATGTTTGGTGGATTTTCTCTTTCTAATGGCCCTTTGAATGATATGCGTAAATTTGATACAAAAAATAATACATGGATGACTGTAAGTTAACTTGGATTCTCAAGTTTATAATTTAATGTTGATTATTATTTATGCATAAGATTACTATAATCAAAGTTCATCATTCATCCAAAATAAAACATTAAGATATTTTATTTTTAAAAAACCTATTAAAATATTATTTAATAAAGAATATGATTGTGTAATTCAAAATTTGATTCATTAAGGAGTCACACACCATATATACAGTAGAAGCCCTATTAACTGGTCTCGCTTCAATTGGCTGCCGCATTAACCAGCCCAACAGCTGAAATATGAACACATCTGAGGATGTGACTCCCTGATCCAGTCACATCATGACTGTCTGAGAGCTGATATGTTTAATGTAGTTTGTTTATGAATATGTGCTAAATTCATTCTGTGTAAGTGTATGTATGTCCTTATAAGTGTTCTGTACTTGTGTATGTTGAAATGAATGCAGAACGGAAATGAGTCGTCACAATGAAGGAGACGATGGAAGCTTGAGAATGTAGCTAGTGAGGATACATTAAAAAATAGGGTTTTCATTGATGAACAGTTGGTACAAACTAGTGTAGAGGAATATGGAAACTTGGATGAATCTGTAGACACTGAAGAAGAGGATGACAAAAGTCAAGAAGAACAAATAATTCATAAGTAGGTAAAGAAAGCTCTTTACTTAGCAGCAAGATATATAGAACAACAGGATGAATCAGCTGCTGTCAATGTTTTATTTAAAGGAAAGGAGAGATATTGCTTCAAAAAAACTATGGAAAAGAAAAATCTGACAAAACTTGCAGAGCAAAAACTTTGTTCAAATCCATAAGAAGGACTACTGTAATAACTCTTTTTAGTGTACAGAAGCTATGTTTGAAACGATCACATTAATGTCCACCAGTTTAACCGGCTGATTTGGCAACTGTCCCAAGACCCGGTCCCATAGTGGCCAGTTTAGAGGGCTTCTACTTTATATATGAGTAAAGAACTTACTAAATAATTATGCAAATTTTGGAATTTCATCAATGTAGAAATGTCCTCTCATATAATTTTATATATTATCACAACTGATTTTATAAAAAAACTCCTTTTACATCATTTTATCTAAGATGGCTAGACAGAGTCCTTAATAGTTAGCAGTTATTTCCTGTTAACTTTTTTATTGTAAATTTTACATAATTTAATTGTATATTTTCCTTACTTACCACAGTTTTTTGAAAAAAAATAATTTCAAAAGCATTTGTGTATTGAAGATACATGGGTTACTCAGCCCATACAACTACTACATGAGCCATATTTTTTGTCATTATCATGATATATTCTACAATATAACAAATGGCAATTTATTAAATTCTTTAATCCATTTAGATAACTGTTGATTCCACTGGGGCAGTTCAGATGCCTCAGGGACGATATTTCCATGCATCAGAGATAGTGATTTCTGATATTTATGTATTTGGTGGCCTGTCAGAAAAGGAAGAAGTTATTGGCTTGTCTAACAACACTTTAAATGACTTTTGGAAGTTTAATATTCCAAATAGAGTGTGGACAAGTATAAAGGTAAGATAAGATAAAAAGAATTTTAAGCAAGAAAATGTGTTCTGGAATTAGAGAATGAAATTGAAATGATTTATTTGCAGCCAAATTCAACACAACTGTGGCCACCAACTTTAGCTGGACAAACACTCACATTAAGGCGTGATCCAGATAATTCTGAATCAGAAACCTTGTTATTAATTGGTGGCTTTAGCCCAAAGTTTGGATTTCTTGAAACAGTGTGGGAGTATGATATCAAGTCCCCAGGTTCTTGGTCAGTGCTTGCCACCACAGGAAACAACCCTCTAGGTTTGTTTTGAAATGAAATGCCACTTTGCTTAAAAAGGGGGACACTTTCTTTTAATTCTATTATTCCATATTTACCGATTAATTTAGTTATAAATAATTATTGACACACATGCTTACTTGATATTGAGGGCTGGTGTTGTCATGTTGGTATTTAAACATTCATATACTCAGAAATACTAGCCTCTTTCCTCAGTTGGTAGAAGTTAAGGATTGAAATGTCTGCTGGCTGCCATGAGATACACAGATACACACCTTCTATCTGGTGAGGAATGATGCTAGTGTGTCCAATCATTTGTACTGTATAAGCTATCTAACCCTCTATTTACCATCTAAGGAATAATGTAGTTAATTGTGAAACTGATTTATAATTTAATTTTGAATAGCTTGCTGATAATTTAAATAAAAATAATTTTGTGTGTTGAAAATAACTGATTATAAAGCAATATTTTGTTCACAGGAGTCTATGGGCACAGTACTGTGTTTCACATGCCCACACAAAGTTTCTATGTTTATGGTGGATATATGTATGGATTTAACCACACATTTATTTCAAATAAGTTGTATGCTTTGCATTACCCATCTCGTGTGTGGACTGTCTTACCTACATTTGATGAATACAACCCAGTATCTAATAATCTGGTATGTCTGTTACTCCCTGTGCTTTATCTTGTCAACATGTTTTCATTTTAATTGGATTGGTATTATTTTTCATTAATATTAATGTTTCCCTGAATGTTAATGATTTAAATTATTGTTTTTATTTAATAGCCAAGTGCAAGATTTTTACATTCAGCTGTGACAACAGATGATTATATGCTTGTGTTTGGGGGAATAACATCTCCTCACAATACTTCAGATTCACTTATGGCATATTCATACAGTTGTAACCAGTGGATTCGGCTGATATCCAAAGGTAATATTCAATTATAAATATTGATTTCTGTCATAAATATTTTCAGTGTTTTATTACTACTAAAAATTACTGTCTATATTACACATTTAAATGAATATTTTTTAATAAATATAAGGGTGTTGAGGATAAAACTCAAAACCGTGCCTACACAAAGTATAGAGACTATTACAGTGGATATATAATGGTAAAACTAATGTGAAAAAACTTTAATGAGAACTGAATGAATTGTTAGGTGCTCTTACTTCTTTGGGCACTTTAAATGAAATAAAACTCAGTTTTACATTTTGAGTGTGTAAATTCTGGACATCTAAGAATGTTGTTTTATAATATGGTTATGAATATATATATATGAGATAGGAAATGACATTGTCATGTTTAAAACAATTAATGGGGAAAGGACAGAGAGATAGAAAGAAGATGACTTACCTGAGGTTCATAGATGGTAGACACCTTGTCAAGTTCTCCAAAACTCACAAGGTGTCTACCATCTATGAACCTCAGGTAAGTCATCTTCTTTCTATCTCTCTGTCCTTTCCCCATTAATTATATATATATATATATATATATATATATTTATTTATATATATATATATATATTTAACATAAAAGAATGCCATTGTACTCATTCAGGTTTGTAATGTATTTCATATCAAGTTGCTTTTAATTATCCTTTTTCAGATATTAGAATTGTAGGAACTCCACCACCACCGTCTTATGGCCATGCTATGACTATTGAACCAGAAGCGGAGGCTGCATATATCATTGGTGGTTTTGATGGGAGAATTCAGAGTTGTGTAACTAAAATAAATCTGCCCAAAGATTTGTGTTCTTTATGGAACAATAAAGATAAATGTCTATTATTTTTGGGTTGCTCATACTGTGCAGTTATTGAAGATCAGGGACCAAGTTCGGTTTATTGCTACTCAAACAAGAAAGGTCAAGCAGATAGGTAACTATTGGCACCTATGTTTAAAACTAAGTTATTATTTTAAAATATTAAACAGCAATATAATTTATAAAATTCAATTTTTTTCTATAATAGCATCTATTAAAAGTATACTGAATACATTTTTTTGTCAGTTAATGAATACCTTAGTTGAAACCCCCTCCATCCCACTTGCTAGATGTGTTGCTTATTATTTACTTATCATCATCATTTAATTATTTAATACCAAAGTACAATTCACAGCTGTGTCAGCACAACTGGGACTTTGAAGACTAATGAAGGTGTTGCCTGTAATGCCGAATGGGTATCTCAGAGAAAATGTGAACAGTATACAAGCTGCACAGAGTGCCTTGCCAAGTGGCCAAGCTATAGAAATGAGACTGAGGTAAATCTTCCTATTGAATTCAAATTTATAGTAAGTACTTTTATAAAAACCACAAAGTTAAATTGAAATTGTAAATTAACTAAAACGTATTTGAAGTCCATATAAAATGTTGCCCTGACTAATGATAATATTATTTAATGCAGAACACAGAAAAGAAGTTTACTATTGTACCTCATAGATAATAGGAGTGTTGGGTAAGCTTGGAGCTTCTTAGAGAATTCAGTAGTATAGTGGAAATGGTAATGTAGAATTATTGCCTATTGGTTATGAGAAGAATTTAAATTTCTTGTATTTGTCTCTTAAGCAATTACTGACTACAGTACTCTAACACTGTTTTGTCTTAATATCAATAAAATTTTGAAAATATATCTAGAAATAAAAATGTTTCAATGAGAGCAGAATCTATTTACTAAAAGCTCTTATTAATTTCCAGCCATTGTTAAATAAGTCAATATTTATGAGACTTAAATTACTGGAACAAAGAGTACAAGAAAAATATTTTTCTTATCTCATTTTACTTTTTTATAAAACATTGAAAGAAGCAATTTCATGTTCTAATTCAGAGGTCTTAAAACCTTTTGACTTGAGAGCCAAAAAAAATAATTGTTTTAGTTGTGTGGAGCAGTATTGCGGGTTTAAAGCATGGAGATTTTGGGGGACAGAAATGCCTCAAAATTAATTTTGAAACCAATTGAACTAAATATTTCATTTAAAAAGTAACTACTGTGTAAAAATTTTATTTTTTACCCAATTGTGGGCAAGACAAACACTCTTCACGAGCCATATTTTGGAGTGCTGTTCATATCAATTAATTCAAATTTGTCATTTATCAACATTGTAGAAATTACCTTTTGTCCATTAAGGACTGCTGTTTGTTTGATTATTTTTTATATCAAACTTGCCCCTTTATTGTCTTATCATTTATTGCTTTCTTTCTTAGGTGTGCAAATGGTGCCAAAGTAGTAGGCTACCAAGCAAATGTATTCCTGCATCTAGTATTTGTGAATGTGACAAAAACTGTACATCAAAAGCTATAGCTGAAGTCGGTCAGTGTCCAGAGAGAACTTGCCCTGCTTCTGATTGTGATAAATGCATAAATCTTGGCTCCTGTGTCTGGACTCGTCAAGCTTATCATCCACGTAAGTGAATACATTTTTATGTGGAATTATTTCTGTATTAATATGTTAAGTATATGATCATTTAAAAGAAAGAAACAGATTTAATTTAATGGATAGGAGTTTTATTCACTTTTTTGGATATTTATCCTTGATTTAGCTGTAAGAATGTTGTTACACTACAGAAAGCTTATTTCCTTGAACAGTTGTTAAAAATAGATTGTACGGTAAATATTTACAGTAGTTACATTATCGGTTCTTTTCTTTTATGGCATTTATTAATTTTTATTGTTTCAGAACACTTTCTACTGTCCTTGTCAGGTGAATCCATTAATGATTGGAACTGTGTTAAAGAATCTATCAATGACAGGGCTGTCATAAAAGTGGAGACAATGCCTCCAGGTTCATGTCCTAAACGCTGTAGTGAATATAAGGACTGCCACTCTTGCCTCACTTCTACTGGTGCAGAAGGAGGTTGGCATGAATGTCATTGGTCTGTGCAGTTAAGCGAGGTAACATGTTTGTTTGTGTAGATACAACTTAATTCTTCTTTGCTAAATAAATGTACACTATTCTTTATTTTATTTTATTTTTGAAGTTTGTTGACAAGGGTTTTGTAAAAATTGACACATTTGAGGATTGTCTGTTGATTTTAAGCTGACCTAAGGGAGAAAGTATCGTAAAGGAAGTAATTTTTAAACTAGCATTTAATAATTTTATCTTAAGCAGTGGGTGAATAAATCAGAGTAAAAGCTTAGAGTTAAATAATCCTAATCTCTTCTTAGTATGTTTGGCTAGGAAGTTGTATTTGAGGTGGAAAGCATATAAGATTTTGTTAGTTCTGTGGTGGATTTTTTTTTTTTTTTTTTTGGTGAAGAAACTTTTGATTGTAAAACAACTTTGTTTGAAATTATATGTAAACCTTCATAGGATATTTATTTATGACACTTTACTTAAAAACAGGCAGAAATTTCTTAAAGTGAATTGTGTCCTGTCATTTTTTTTGTGGTTTTCTTTTCAGTTACTCTTTTGCAATAATTATCAATACAAATAAGTAGTTTATCTGACCTATAATTCATTTAATTAATTACCAATACATTTTCATTTAGAGAAATTGGGGACTACTGTCTTGTACTTGGATGAAAACCAAAACTGGATGTGTGTTGTAGTTATAATTATTAATTTTTTAATGTTCAATTTCTAATGCCTATTCTAATTGAATTTGCAATTTAGGAGTTGTAATAATTTTTGAAAATATAAAATGTCCGTGTTAGTATACTAATTAGATAAAGAAGTAGCCAATACACAGACAAAAATGAAGTGATAAAATAAATACAAATCAAATCAATACTAAATATTACAAAAATGAATAGCTTTTCAATTATATTAATGCTGTGTATAATAGCTTGATGTAATGACAATATGTGAATAAATTTATTACTACAGTGTGTGGCACCCAGTTATCAACCCCTGTATTGTGCTGGTGGTGTTTGTGGGTTGGTTCTAACACCACAAAATAGTGACCGTTGTCCAGAACGCTGTTCAACATTCAAGCAATGCTCTACATGTCTGAAACATGCACATTGTGGGTAGGTTGATACTGTTTTATTTTCAGCCAGTCTTCTTTCTCCTGCTGGTAAATGAACCTGCTTTGTGTATTTATGATGCCATGAATAATTTTATCCATCATAATGTGTTTATGAATGTTCCTTACTTAGATTTTTTTTACTTCAGTTGGTGTGCCTTGACTTGGGCTAACAAAACAGGTCGTGGTGTGTGTGCTGAAGGAACACTTGATAGCCCATCTACTTGCCATAATCTTAACTTCGAGCAAGATGATTTCACTTCAGGTATGTGTTTGTGGACATTCTCTGTTTAGATTTCTGTATAGAAGTGTCAATAATCTTTTAAATTAGTTTCAGATATATTGTCTGGAAATGAGTATTTGACAACATCTCTGATCAATTTAAATGGGTCAGACTACAGAGAGCTTGATCATGTACACCCAGAATTTTCATGGCACTATGTGATATGCCCACCTGAGAATGAATGTTTGAATGGCCATCACACCTGTGATAACAAGTCAGAAGTATGTGTTGATGAAGAGGAAGGTTTCATGTGCAAATGTGGACCAGGATATACGTTGGAAAAGTAAGATATACTGAACATATAGAAATGTGGTTTTTAAATTAAGAAACTGAAATTGGAAGACAAATTTTATATTTTATCTCATCACAATAAGGCACTGGAGCAAAATATAACGATTATTCTTAAATTTTCATATTTATTAGAACATTATTTTGCTTTGGCTTACTTAAATTATTTAATATAACATAAATTTACCATGTGACACATGTTTGGCATGGAATTGACTCAAACTTTAGATTGCACAAGGACTCTAGGTGTGCCAGTAGTTGAGCGCAATTGCATGGGAGAGTTACAAAGAAAGGTATATAAGACTGAAGAGTTATTAAATGTTGGTTGATGATGCAATGTCATACATATAAAATCTATTAAACACAAGAGCAAATTATAAAGTAAGTGATTTGGAAGAAAATTAGGATGTGATAGGTGTATTGGTAAAAATTCTTCATTATTGTCATCCTGGAATTGACATTCTGGTGGTATCCTTACTCAAGTATATCAGTTCATAAATATACTCTGGGTCTGGTAACTGATATAATTACATTTCTTCTGATATATGATGTGGTAAGCAACAAAGTCTTTCATCATAGCTTTGTAGATGTGAAAGTCTGTAGTTGGTGTTAACATAAGTAAAAGCGAATTTACCAATTAAAATTGATGATTTATTCTTTTAACAATTAAATTTTGTTGCAACATTTGCATGACAATATATTATAACAAACAGAATTCCTCCTGGATAATTTTGATTCATGCAATAATTTAATTGTCCTCCAACAAAGAATGGCCAAGGGTGGAATGTGCTACGCAGATGAGGGAGGATGTTATGCGGAAATGAAAAGGCTTGTGCAAGATAGGTTAGCATGGAGGGTTGCATCAGACCAACAACAACATAAATAGGCCTGTATTTGGTATAATAAAATATTAATTAATATAATGCTTAATGAATTTTTATTTTTCCAATAATTTATTATAGCAAAATTAGTATCATATGTACAACAATAGTTTTGAGTAAGAGTAAAAATATTGATTCCTTCCAATTTTTTGCTTCAAGTTTTTGAAAATTTCCTTGAATTATTTCTGTGTATTCCATTAATACTAGTATATTATATACATTATCACATAACTGGGAAAATTTGATAAAGATAACAGATAATTTATGCACAATAGAAATGACATTTTCATAGTTACAATGACTGGTGTTCCGAGTTACATGAAATAGTTGAGGAATGAATATTAAATTAACTAATTGGTTCTTATTTTGCACAACAATTTCTAGATGTACAATTTATTGTATAGTTTTTGCTTGTTTCAGTGCAATCAATTTAAAAACAGGATTGCATAATGTAGTTTGTAAAAAAACTTTTTAATTTTGAACATTGTATTTCTTTTAGATCAGTCTGTGTGCCAATTTGCTCTAAAGGATGTGTCCGTGGAGTGTGTGTTGAACCAGACAACTGTCGATGTGATTTTGGTTACGTAGGAGCAAACTGCACCATTCAGTGTCAATGTAATGGCCATGCAAACTGTGCAGGACCTGACAAACTTGACCAGTGTGGAGAGTGCCACAATAATACACAAGTAAAAAAGTTTTTGCACTTTATTATTAAATACAGTAATTAAACCTTCAAATTAATATAAATGACCTTTTTTTCTAGGGACCACAATGTGAAAAATGCAAACCCTACTTTGTCCGTGATAATGGGCAATGTGTGCCTTGTTTTGATTATTGCCATGGTCACAGCCACTTCTGTGTTAATTCAAGCATGGAAGTACCAGTAAGTGCAATACAGTTAATCCAAACATTTGATTGTTTACCGTGTGAGCAAACTTTGAATGTTGTTGACATTTTTTATTGGTAATAGTATTAGTGAAAATAAGTGATTCAATTTGTAGAATAATTAAAAATATATTCAATTTTTTTGTATCTATTGTGTCTTAATTTCTATATTTCTTTCTCTTCAGACACTTAATTCTGAATCTGCACTCAAGACATTTCTTGACAGTAAATTAACTGAAGGTCCTTCTGGTCAAGCTAAATGTCTTAAATGTGGGAACCGAACAACAGGTGATAGATGTGAGGATTGTATTAATGGGAACTTCAGAGGTTCAGCTGATGCTACAGTTGCTTGTAGGCCGTAAGTATTTAAGTGTAGATAAAGTGATTAATTTAGAATTTCTTTTATGATGGTGAAGTTGGGATTAGTGGTGTGAAGTCAAGATGTGATTGACAAACAGCACACAGATGAATATGTCTTAAGGAACGAAAGCTTATGAATATAATTTTATTACTTACATATGAATTTTTTTCATGTTATAAAGGTAACAGAAATTTTAATGGTTATTATGGTTATTTCAATAACTGTGGTCACATGCGCTATACAACATGATTAATATGGAACTAATCATGAATTTGATTATTGCACTTTTAGATGTGAATGTCATGGTCATGGTGATACTTGTAATGCAGAAACTGGAGAAAAGTGCAACTGTCAGAATAATACTGAGAGTGACTCTACTTGCCAAAATAATCATGGCAAAAATCAACAATGTTGGTTACACCAATGTACAAAATGCAGAGATACTTATGTTGGGACTCCAACTGAAGGACACCAGTGCTATAAACAGATGATGGTTAATGTCCAATTTTGTTTTGATGCAAAATTAATTGGTAAGTAAATAGATAAACAGGCCAGTTTGAGTGATGAAATAATATTCAACTGTGTGATTATAGAAGTATTTTGCATTTTCCTCTGTGAAGAAACATGTCAAAAACTAAATTGATTGTTTTGTTTTGACTAGATATCTTGGCAATTCTGATTGTGCCTTAGACATTTGAGGGATATCTTTAATTATTACCCACATATATACTTTGATAATAATGTTGGTTACTTTTTCTGTCAATTTTCTTCACAATCTATTTATTATCAATATTGCGTCATATTCTTGTTTTTCTTTAATTTTCAAGTGTCAATCTGTGTTAAATTTTGTAAATCTAGCATGTCAGGTATTCTTTTATTCTCACATTATAAATAAACATTTTTTATAGTTTTGGCTACAGTTCTGCAATTTCAGCACAATTGCTTTACATTAACCATACCTAGCTTATTAGCAATTAGTAGAAACAATAGAATACAAAATATTTAATATTTTGAATTCCTGCCACTATAAATTAGTTGCATAGAATCATTACTTTGTGTCTTAATTTGTCTTCTTATTCAGTTCACTTCTGACTTTCCAGTAGCACTTTTCATTTCAACTCTGTGATTCATGTTGGGCAGAAATATTTCATAGCATTTTCCAAAATGACATTTATCATATACACTTTAATTGGAAAATTTATAATTTTTATAAACCTAACTAAAATTGTTTCAATTTTCAGAAGAGTGTAAAGTAAAACCACCACCATTGAAGGTTGGCCAGACAGTGTTCTTTTCAGTCCAGCCAAAGTTTATGAATGTTGACATACGAGTAATTGTGGATGTCACCCAAGGAATGATAGACTTCTTTCTGAGCTCCAATGAAAACACATTTGTAGTAAAAACCAATTCAACCAGTAGAGCTCATGTGGTATGTAACTATGAAAAATTGATAATTAAAACAAGATAATTCACCTGATTTGAAATAACCTTGTTTACCTTGAACTTATGCTATCATTGCATGTCTAATTAGCCATTTTTTTTCAATATGTAGTTTGGCTTCTTGTAAAATGGTAGAATGTACTGTTAAATTAAATATTTTAATTTCAATATTTTTGAAGTTTTGTTTGCAGTAACAAATTTTGGAATTAGTAAAAATTACATTTGAATTTTTTCTTTAATTGTTCAGGTTCATTTGGATCCAAAATTTGGCCATCTGTTAGAAAATGACACTCCATCAGAGTTGGTTCTATCAGAAGAGTTCCTTTCTCTCAATAACTTGAACGAATCCATTCCTATCCTGGCAAGTGATCACAAGCTGATGGTTCGACAGGCTCGCAACGAAGATCTCAATACTTTTGTTACGGTGCCAGACAAAAATACTATTCTTATAGTACGAAATCTTCAACATAGGCTGGTGTTAACATTGCCTCAAAAGAGCCTCGAACTCGTTACCACTAGATTTTTTATGGCGCTTGTAGCAGTTGGATCTGGAAGCGAGGACACTTCAAGCTATGGAATGATATTCTTTAGACAGGATCAGCTGCACATAGATTTGTTTGTTTTCTTTTCAGTATTCTTTTCATGTTTCTTCTTATTTCTTGCTATGTGTGTAGTAGCTTGGAAAGCAAAACAGGCTGCCGACGTCCGTCGAGCCAGAAGGCGGCATGTTGTTGAAATGCTCCATATGGCTAAACGTCCTTTCGCAGCAGTGACCCTTCTTTTAGACTCGTTAAATGATGACGATCACTTGCTGTTGATTCCTTCTGCTTCTTCTTCGCAGTCTCCTCATAGGAAAAAGCAAAGGAAACAACACACGTTGAGCATGGGTGAAGTGAGACCGGTAGCTGTGGAGCCAACAGATGATGGTGTTGCTGCTGTGGGTACAGTATTTGTTCAACTTCCTGGAGGAAAGGAAGCCCCAGTGCGACTTGCATTAGCATCCTCTTTAATTCTTTTGGCAAGAGTGTACCCTCTGAATGGTAGAGCATTCTTAAGGCGAAGGAGTAGTCATGCTGCTACTTGAAAATATATTTGAATGACTTATGATTTTAAAATAATAGTGTGACCTATTAATGATCATCCTGTGCTTCCCGATTTTGTGTTTATGGTCTCATTTAGGTTTTCCTGTATTATGTTCATCATTGATGAAGTTTTAGTATAAGTTTTTGTTATGTTGAAAAGTCATTTTACGTCCTTAATTATTTGTCATGTCCATGGTTTTGAATAGACTGTATTTTATATTAAATTTTATAAGGTACTTTTTTTATTGAATGACCCAAATAAAAACCATCTGAAATATTTAATTGCAACTTTCAGTTGAATTTGTGTAAAGAAAATACTCTCCACACAATACAGAATTGATCCTACATGGTAAATGTGCATAGGTGAGATAATTTGCAATTAGGGCAGGACATTCATCACTAATTCAGTAATAAATCTGTTCATATTAAATATTAGGCATTCTTTTTTATTGTAAATATTGACTGTTTCTTTTTGTTGCTTATTACACCTGAATGTTTGTGTAAGTTTGCCACTGAAAAGAAGTTTCAATATCATATTTGAATCATGTTTGTGCAATTGACATTTAATTATTATTCTCAAACTTTATGACTGAGTACCAAAACTTAATATTGTTTCCCAAAGTGAGTATATAATTACAAGACTTGGTTTTACAAATGTGATAACATACCAAGTAGTGCAAGAAATATGCTGCAAAAATTAACACCATATGATTCTGATGATTTAGTGGTGCAAACATTCTAGGAACTTCAACTCATTAATTTTAATCAGTACAAATATGACAGAGAATGTAAATTAAACTAAATTATCAGATACATGAAATAACACTGCAATGATGTACCATTCCAGTATTCAAAGACTGTGCTCATATCTGCTTTAATAATACAAGTCCTATTATTTAACTGCTACATATTGTGGTAAAACGTGGATTTACATTGTTGATATATGCTATGCAGCATAAATCTGATTGCTATCTTTAGAGATCACACAAACCAAAGTTTTATGTAATTGAATCATGCAATAATTATGCCAATGTTTTTGATTATGATTACTGTTTTTGTGCTATCACAAGTTGCTCATAACAAATACTGTACTCAATGTACAACTACATCCAACATTTGTGTCTCACATCATGCAATAATTATATGTGAACATTTTTTATTATGTTAGTCACAATTTGACCATTAAAAAATTAATTTACATAATATACTCAAAACACACAGCATGTAACATTTGTGTATCAAATTTTTCTTCCTTCATTTTTGAATACTAATAGATCAACTAAAATAGCAATTTAATTACTTTTGATGGTTATATTGAAAATTCAAATGACAATTCAGTATTATAAGTATTTATTATTAATATACCATGTTCTGTAAAGGTGAATGGTTTTTGTTATATAATTTAAGGTGTAAATTGTATATAAAAGTATATGTTTGTTAACTGTATATTAAATATTGCGTGAAAAGACTTCTCATGACTGGTTGTGCAATTTTTCTAACTTGAAAAAAGGATTGTACCGTAAACTCAGTTTAAAGTATATGGAGTAAATTAGGATCATTCCAAAGTTTTATATTTTTCAAGTACCTCAATGTGCAAGATTCATTTGCATTTATAATTTCGTCCATATTGTGCAATGTTACAAAGCCTTTGTAAATGTTTCTATGATATATCTTTTGTAATTGTCAAGGGTTAAGAAAAATATTTCTTGTTGCCACTGTTTTACAAATTGCCATGTTACCAACTTGAATTGAAATTTTAATTTGTTTGATGTGCTAGGTCATTATCGTAATGTTAAGTAGTTTGTATGTTTTTTGACATTTTTATTGCCCAATGATATTAAACTTAAAGCACAACTTTATTTTTGACATGTTTCTGTGTAAGCAGGTCTCTTCCCTTTTAAACTGGTGCCAATTACAATCTTATTTTTTAGATGTGTGTGTGGTTGGATTTTTATCATGTTTTGAGGTAGATGAATGTTTCATATGGTTTAGTCTTTTTTATAATATTCACTTTTGCAGCTGCATAATTTTCAAAAACTTAAGTTTTACCAAGGAAAACTGTTATAACATTTATTAATATAGATATAGACACTTGATTTATTGAATCACTTTTGCAAACAAATAAATTTAAAAAAAGTAAACTTTTAATACATCTGCTTCAACACAGTTTGTGAGAATTACACGTTGACACTGACACAATTGAAAAAATCAATTTATAATCCATAAATACATATTTATGATATATATATATATTGTTGGTATATTTTTGTACAGTTGTATAAATATGTTGATATTATAGCAAATCTAGTTCAGAGATATAAATACCTGGAGAATTCTCATTGTTCACATTATGTCAGTATTATTGTATGTGATAAATACATGTGAAGAAAATGAAAGGCAATAGTGTTGTATACATATTGGTGTATAATTGTTGATGCCAAACTGTGAAGTGTTAAATAAAGCCTTCCATTTTTATAAATTTTGAATTAATGCAACTTGAACGTTGTTGAAAATAAAGTAGATTTAGATTTTTGTATTATTTCAAATTTTGGCCACAAAATGTTTATAAATAACAGTATCTTGGATTTGTATCAGCATACAATTGACGTTTTTATTGTACGATTTGTGGCTGTGTGTCACATTTAGAAATGCCATATTTAAAAGTTGTTTTGTGCTATGGATGGCAATTTGCTGACGACTATCTCAAGGCAGCTAGAAGTGTTGAAGTTGTGAGAAATAAAGTTATATAAGATGTTTTGGAAAGCTTTGTTTTCTTTCAAAAATTTTTCCCTTTCCAGGATTCAATATCATGATATATATTCATACGAAGAAGATACATTAACAAAATGATACTTGTCATCTTCCCTCTAAGAGAAACTAATTTTACCTAAAAATTAATTATTTTGGTTGCAATTGTCGCAGGAGGTAGCCTGAGACACCAAATTCCTCTCCAGTAAATACTTTAATAGATTTAATAATCTTTTCGGCCAGGGGAGTAGAGGACATGAATTACTAAAATTTATGCCACACAAAACATTGTATTTATATTAATAAAATTATATGCTAACTTATTGGCAGTCTTCATTTATTGTAAACTTAAATCAGAATATTAGGTTTTAATTTTAATTAACCTTTAAAATAATTCATACAACAAAGCAGCTTGTTTAGCAATTAGTACAGGACATCCATGTATTGACAAAATTTCATCTAGTGAACACTGAATTCTGGCATTTATTCAATTTGTGTTTACAAATAAAGCTTTATTTTAAAAGGACACAAAAATTAAAAGCTCTATAATTGCTTAACTGGTTTCACTTTCAGCGCCTAAGTGCATGAATGGATTATAATTTCACCTAATAAATATTTTAACTTAAAATATTGTTAGGTATATTAAACAACAATTATCACAAAAAATGAAAAATTGAAAAAGTAGTGTACATTTGTTCCTTGTTGTCATGAAGAATTACAAGGCAGAATCATTTATTCCTATGTTTCAAAGCTTCTTCAGCACGTTCAATGATTAACTTGGCACCAGAATCTGAATTCCTCTTACATTGGTCCAACACTTCCTCCAGGATATCGTAGACATTAAGAATCTCGAGAAAAGACTTGTAGAAGGACCCAGGATGGAATCGCTGTAAAGTTTAAGTTGATCAACTTTTGTAAATCACATTAATCATAATAGAAAATTACTTACCAAGAGTAAAGAACTTTCAGGTGATATTTCTATAGCAGCAGTGAAGTTACGAATAGCTTGAATCAATGCTCCCTCAATCCTGTAACATTAATTATGATATATGTTATTGTTGTAAGACTGGTCTGGTGCAACCCTCCATGCCAACCTATCTTGCACAGCCTTCTCATTTCTGCATAATTACCACATCCACACTAATCTGCTTAGCATATTCCATCCATGGCCTACCTCTTCTGTTCTTACCCCACACACTCCCTCTAATGTTAATTTTACAAGACTCTCATGTCTCAAAATGTAGCCCATTAATCTTTACCTTCTCTTGGTCAATGTCCTCCATATTGTTCGCTCTTCCTCCATTCTTCTTAGATCTTCCTTGATTGTTTCTATCCTCCCATCTTATTTTCAGCATTTTCCTATAGCACCACATTTCAAAGGTTTCCATTATTTTCCTTTCTGAAACTCCTATTGTCCAAGTTTTGGACGCATATAACGCCACACTGCATACGAACATTTTTAGCAAAGATCTCTCAATATTCACATTTATATTACCCGTAAGTAAATTCCTCTTCCTTGCCTCCATCCAAATACTTATTCGTAAGTAATTTTTTTTTTCGTGAAAGCCTTCATTTCCTGTGCTATCCTACTCTTTATGTCTTCTACACTTCTACCATCACTAGTTATTATGCTGCCCAAGTAGCACAATTGCTTAGCTTCCGTCACAATCAAACACCCTTTGTTATTAAACTGTTTCCCATAATACTTTGGTAAGAGCTCCAGCGCATGGTGAAGATGGGCGTCATCTGGTCGGTTGATGGTTCCACAGATTAGTGCGCACCAATGGTCCCGAAGGGCAACGGTGGCGTGCGAATCTGTGTTGACTACACAGAGCTCAACCGCAGCATACGACGGGAGCGCTTATGGGAAGCCAAGCTGATGCGAACCACGGCTACCACCAGCTCGTTCTCAGCGAGGAATCGAAGATTCTCACCACTTTCACCATTCTTTTTGGCATGTACAAATACAATCGCCTGCCAATGTGGTTGACGTCGGCCGGCGAGGTCCTAGTCGTCCACATGCCGCGACCAGCGAGGCCCGACGATGTCGGCAGGTTCCTCGGGGTAGTAAATTATCAACTCAAGTTTATGGAAGACCTGTCCACGTTGATACAGCATTTCGAGACTTCGAGGAGGTGAAGAAAAACAATAAAGACGGAAGTGGCTTATCGCAGGTTTAAGACAACGGCGTGCTTCTACGCAACCGATGCGACGCAGGACCGGCATTGAAGACGAGCCTATGGAGGAGGATCGACCAGTAGGGGAAGCCCCGATCGTGGAACACGACCAGGTTGGACTCCGGCCTCGGCCCGTCGTTGTCGACGAGCGTCGTGCGGGGCAACGTGACGACGTCGACGACCAGAGGCCAGGCGCAGTGTCCGCAATTCCAAGTTTAAAATTAAAATAGGAAGGTTGTTGTGACGCGTCTCCTGCCTCCCGACAGATGAATAAGGGTCTGTAGTGACCGCGCCCTTGAGCTGTGCAAGAGTCGAAGTAAAGTCGATGTAAATATTTTGTGTATACAAGTCAAATATGTCTTGTTTCGTTACGAAACCCGCTACAGCTGGCTGTCAACAGGACCACATGGAAATGCCTATTTTCCATTATGAACAAAAGGAATTGATGATGAAACCATGGCATGGCAAAGAATACGGTAGTTTATAATACCAGAATATTTTTCAATTCATGATTTATCTATTTTAAAATTATTTATTACTTAACATTTAATCAAACTTGTAATTGAATAAGTGATGTGTAGTTCCATTGAAACAATTATACATACTTGTATAAGTAGTAGCCTCTTGAGCACAGGGTTTGTATTTTATTGTTTGGCATGTTATATTTATAAAAGAGAATTCCAAATTTAAAAAGTGGGCTATAGCTAGCAGGAGAACTAATCTTCAAGCGAAGATTGATGTAACTCAATTCAGCTGGGTAGTTATATCTTCCATTTTGAGTTGCAGCTTCATAACATTTGAGAGCTTTCTCGTAGTCTCGACATTTTTCATAAAACATACCTGCATAGTGGTTAACCTAAAATAAACAATTGTGACAATCACATTGTATGTTAAATTGTAAACAAACTTCATGTTTATTTAATGTTCGTTTTTCAATATAATAATTTGTTAAAAGTTAAGTAACTATATACTGAAGTAACTTTACTTTAATCTGTTCATACACATTCTTATTTTAAATTATGGTAAAAAATGAATATATTGTTACCAGTGAGTTATCTTGAGCAAGAGTTAGTGCATGTAGAATTGCCTTTTCTGCAGTTGCATGATCTTTGTAGGGAACAGGCATTGACAAAAGCCCTTTAGCACACCGAGCATTATTGTAAGGGCAGTTTGGTTCAATTTGAAGAGCCTTCAAGTACAGTTCTTTTGCCATATTCAAATGTGAATTATTGGTTCCGTCACCTTTTACATAAACATACGGACTTCTCCAGGGTTCCCTTTGTACGTTATAAAATCCGTGACTGGTAAAAAAGGTAGAATTGATCCAAATAGGCAATTAAGACTTCTAATAAATTAAGCGCAATGTACAAGTTAAATGATCTAAAATTATTGATGCCAATACTTTATTACTTATTAAATTTGTTGGGAGAAAAAAAAGGTTAGATGAACATTTCAGTATGTAAAAATTATAGAAACCTGTTTCTCCTCCAGTTTCCTTGCAACCTTGATGTAACAGTTGGATCAACACACGCAGAGTTGCTTTGATTGGCAACCAAATTGCGAAACCTAATACTTGCAATAGTTCTGTGGATATTTGCCAAGTTCACTAGAGCAGTGGCATTGTTAGGATTCAGCTCAATTGTCTTCTTTAAAAAATTTATCTGAGGTGTGGAATATTAAGGTGATAGAAAATGGTTTGTCAAGTTACAAATGTACTACAAGTTCTATGAATATACATTCATATACAAAAGTAATATATTAATCACTAATTAAAATTAAACTAATACCTCTTCCTCTGTAGGGGGGCTTGAAGGTTCACTTTCATTCCTTCTTACTCGACCCACGACCTTGCCACAATAAAGATTCCACTCCCAGTAATCGGGGTCAAGACTCTGAGCCTCTCTCAACCATTGTAACCCAAGTACATTGCCTACATAACCATATTCACAAAGTATAGCTCCTCTCAAAGCAAATACAGTTGCTTTGGAAACAGGATTCATCTCCTCAAACCTGTAAAGAAGGGCTGTAATATTTCTTCACAACTAAAGAATGGTATTAATTGTTTCAATAGAGTAATTCGTCTAAGAGATTGTAATTATTATTATCTGTTTTATAATATAAGACAAATGTTAGTTGAAGATACATTTAAGTTTGTTTGGAGGTAATAAGAGTTTGTAATTACTAAAACATTTCATCTGCTACCAGACAAAAAAATTTCCAATACAACTATATGCTTACAAGTTTACTACAGCTTTAGCAATTCTCAAAGCATCATCTATGAATCCAAACATTCGGCAGTAATATACTAAGCTAGCTGCAACAACATACTGCAGTGCAAACAATCGATCCTTGCTTTCATTTCCATTCCATTGTGGCTTAGGGTCTCTGCGACTTTTCTGATTAGGCATTCCAAATTTTAGATCGTTATCTGTGTTACTAAATAAATTTAATTTGCAATCATTGAAGAAACTATCAAAGATATTTTCATTTTTCTTCCACTCACAAATATTATTTATCTTAAATAGATTTCCAAATGAAGTTTCTTCATGATGCTGAGAATTTACAGTATTTGCAACTGATCTGGTAAAGGAAAGAAATATTCATATTAGATTAAAAAAATTAAGGATTGCAAATGGAAGCAAACTGATTATTTTTGATTGAGTGACAGCCATTTTACGAGAATAAATTAAAGTGGAAGAATAAACCATTGTCGCTCTACTCTATGAAAGTTTAATGAATATTTTTATGAGAAATGTATGGGAAATAACATAGAATTAGAAAAAAATCATATCAAACAGAGACATGACTTATCAAAGGTTTCTAATGAGCTTTCAAGCATGGCTTACTTGAATTTAAAATAGAGATTCCAAATAGTAAATCTCAACCACATTACATCTGCAATCATATTTATTCCAAGTACACTTGACAAGTCTACTCTTTCTATCATAAATAGGAGTCAACACTTCAGTACAAAGGACTTGATTTGATTTACATACCTTTCAGAAAATTTTGAATCCAAATCTTTTTGGAAAGAAATATTGTCTTCGTTTATGCTCTTTATCTTATCAAGCTTACAATTTTTTAATTCTGTATCCATCAGTTCAGAACATTCTTTTTCAAAACTTCCACTTTGTGGAGCATCAGACTCTTGTTGAGGAAGTTCAGGTTCATTTGAACAAAATATATTACTTTTCTCACACATTTTTTGTTCTGAGCATATGATCTTAAAACAATGATACAAGTCTTTGGCCCCACTTTTCAATTGCCTGTTAGCACTTTTATGATATGACAACACAAGGTGCACAACAACTTCTCTGAACAAATTATGTTCTGCCTGTGAAAATTCTGATTCTTTTCCTAAAATTAAACAAACATCATAATATTATAAATTTATAAAAACTAATACTATTTATAAGCATTAATTTTAAAAAAACTTCAAGTTCCCTTGAATTTTGGAAATCCTTTATCAATTTATTGTATAAGTAGCATTAGGGCTGGAAATATATTCATCAGAAACTGATTGGCATTGTGATATTAACTTTTTATAAAATGTTAACCATACTCTTAATAAATTTCCCACTAAAACTACTGAAACTAAATTAAACTTACTGGTCAGTATGTCTATGATGTTGTCAAATACTTGTCCTTGCTCTTTGCTTTTTACCTCTACATCAGATCTCCAGGTAAATGGGCATTCAAGTTTCTTACACATCCCATCAATGTCATATTCATCTGATGTCACATCCTGCGCTGTGAGTAAGGTAGCACTTTCCTCTGCCCGAGATTCATCTCTAGATGGTTTACACTCTGCATGTAATAGTACATTATTATCTTCAACAATTTGCTTATATTCGAGCATTTTATCTTCACTGTTTAGATTATTGCTTGGCACAGTTTCCATTTTGTACTAGCTTGCCCAAAAGTTAGAAGTTAAATTAATCAGTGTTTATAATATTAACAAAAAGATAGACATAAGACACAAGGGTCTTATAAAATTAGCATTAGATGGAAGTGTGTGGGGTAAGAACAGAAGTGGGAGGACAAGGATGGAATTCGCTAAGCAGATTAGTGAGGATGTGGGTTGTGCTGGTTATAAGGAAATGAAAAGGCTTGTGCAAGATAGGCAAGCATGGAGGGTTGCATCAGACACAACAGACATAACTTATTCTAAATTAGGTAAATATATAAATATACAAAATTATGTTTCAAATATCCAGATGAACTTAATTTTCCCCCTCAAGTTTAGTTTGTCACTTGTATGTTCACCCTAAATATTTCTTATAATAATGAATGTGATAACAGGCAATATGGATGAGTAGCTCATAAAATATTTTTTTTGATAACTTTATAATTGTGTAATAATCTAGGGTATAAGCACATAGGATTCTTTACTGATTTAATGTTAAGAGAATAACTAACTGAGCCTCATTTTAAACCATAGCAATTAAATTATGAAAATTGTCTTAAAGTTTTCTTTTTAATCAGTATAAGCATATATTTGTGTCCATATATTGTGCATCAAGTTTTTAAATTAAATTCCTGTATTTAAGATAATAATAGAAATTAAACGCACAACAGAATGACTTTAAATCATCTGTTAACTGCTAAAATACTTTGCAACGATTTAATTAATATATATGAATCCCTCATCATATTTATGATGTAGGAATAAAGTAATTTAAACTAATCTAGGATATAAGTTTAAATAAAACGGATACCTTTTTAAATTCTAACGAGTGCAAGTATTCTACTAACGCTCTTTACATTTAAACATTTATCTGACCTGACATTTCACGTAACACACAGGCAGACTTACCTGCGTTTATCTATTACAACAATGAGTTGCCGAAAATGGGGAAGATTGTAATACATCAATTATTGTCAACAATTTCACAACTTTCCGACAATATGAATCAGTTTTATTCGAATACGTATTAATTTTATTAACATATTGCACATCAGTCGACCATTTTTAATTCAATTTCATCTTTTCAACGTTTACACTACTAGATCGGTAAGATTTTCTGTACATTGGAACTGGTTTACCAATACCATTAACGGACTTTCGATCAACAATATAGAAGAAGTAGCCGACAAAATATAAAAAGAATAGTTCAAACCAATAGGAAAGCATGGATAACACAAGAAATAATAAAAATGATTGATGAAAGGCGTAAATATATAAACGCGAGAAATGAAAAAGGTAAAGAGCAGAACAGACGCTTGAACAATGAGGTAGATGGGAAGCCAAAGAGGCTTAACTCTAAGAGAAATGCAAAAAGGTTGAAGATTTCACGCTAAAAAGGGAAAATAGATGGAGCTTAGGAACATCAAAGAAATATTCAGGAGAGCGATGGAAAGTCAATTCTGGATAAAGAGGAAAAGGCAGAAAGATGGAAGGACTATCTAGAAAAGCTGAATCACGATGGAAATCGCGATTAGGCAGTAATAGAAGTGGTTGATGATGAAGAGTGAGAGGAGGCTAAATTTTAAGGTTGGTGTTTGACAGGGCGCTGGAAGACCTGAGCAATTGTAAAGCTCCGGGAATTGAAAACATTTCAGCGGAGTTGATAAGAGAAGTAGTATCAGGTTGTTCAGGATAGTTTGCGAAAACTACGAAACAGGAAGAATAGATTTTAGTAAAAACATAATTATACCCATACCGAAGTAGACTGGGGCTGATGGATGGGAACAGCACAGGACAAATAGAATTTGAGTTAGGAGAAGATCAGTTTGGTTTTAATAAGAATATAGTGACAAGAGAAGCAATATTGACTTTACGTCTAATTTTAGAAGACAGGATAAGAAAAAACGTTCATGGCTTTTGTAGATTTAGAAAAAGCCTTTTATAATGTGAACTGGAACACACACTTAAGGATTTTGAAGAGCACAGGAATAAAATACCGAGAAAGAAGGCAGTCAGCAGTAATTAGAATTGAAGGGCGAGAAAAGGAAGCAGAAATCAAGAAAGGAATAAGATAAGGATGCAATCTGTCGCCAATGTTGTTTAACTTGTACATTGGTTTAAATACTTTCAAATATCAGAGGCAAAAATAAAAGATCAGGATTTTTTACAGTTAATTTCATGAAAAAGGAAATTAGTGGTGAAAAGAAATTTTTTATGCAAGTAGATGAATATGAAACAGATATTAATGACATTAGGAAAGCATTATTTATTTATTTCCCTATATCATTCACTGGCTATAAATTGAGTTTGTATTTGAATGTTAATAAAGATGTCCATTGTAAACTTTGTGTTTTTTCATAAATTATACATAAATATGCAAAACAAGTTGATGTCGTTAGGTACTACAGGTCTCGTTCTTTGGTACATCAGGACGTTGTACCAGAGGACACATTGCAAGGATTAAATAAATAATTATTTTAACAGGATTTCTTTCTTTTAAGAAATATTTTAAAATACTAATTGCTTGCCAAAGGATTTTAGATATCTGTAGTAAATTCAAATTTTGTGATACAAAATACTTGATTAAATAAAAGAATTAGAAACTAATTTTGTCCGCTGGTACAGCAGTCTCAGCTATATAAGATGAAGATATTCTTCATGTGCTAGTGGACGAACCAATCAGAGAAGTTGCCCTCGAAAAGGTAAAAACGGATCATTAGGAAATCAAAATGAAAACTATACATAATGATCGACATTTCTTTATTAGACAGAAAAAAAAACATTGGCAAATAACATTATATAAAGTGGGTGTCACCAACCCCGGGAGCTACTTCCACTAACTAGCGCCTCTTCATCCCCTGGCTTCTCAAAAATGAAGTTAAAAATGTATTCTTTTTAAAACTTAAAAAATATTATTTTATGTAAACCGTGTTCAATTAAATTTATTTTTACAAACTTTCGATTCTTTCATACTACTTAATACTTAAACTCACAACACAAGTAGATATACATTTATAAAATTCAGTAGTAAAGTGAACTGGAAGGGATTTGTTTATGTCTGATGAGTAGTTGGCCTCTGTTTTCCAATGCAACTGTCATTTTGTTTTTATTTTGAATCTCTGAAAGTTTATATAGTTTTTATCACATTTCTGGTCGAAAATGCTTGTTAACAGATAAGTTTTTTCAAGGGACTTGAAGACAGGAAAATGTTTTATAGTTGGAGCTTATTCATCAGTCTTACTCGCTGAGTAGTACAGAATTCGCCTCTGGTAATCTTGTCTCCTCACTTTAGTCACGATTTTAAGGACACGTTTCATAAGGCCATCCATTTCCTGCTGATCAATCACACAGCGGTAATGTAAAGGTGGCGTTTTTCTTGGAGAACCTTGTGCCTAGTGTTTTCATGGGGATTCCCATCTGATGAAATAAATGTCAGGGCAGCAAAAATGTCATCTATATTAACAGATGAGCAAGTGTTATAAGAAACACCTTAATGCAGGCAATAAATAAATAAATATCATAACTGAAGAGCGACGAATGATTTAAAGCAATTTACAAAACAATGGTCAGAAAAAATATATAAACTTGCCTAACAGTAGTTCGTTGATGATGTTTCGTTCCTAAATCGCATAGATGGAAAATTAGTAAGTGGAAATGGTATCAGATAATCATTTTGGCGGAGAGGAACACTCCCCATTTATTTCGTCGTTTAATTTGCAAGCTTTCAACAATTTGACTAAAAGATATTCATATACAGGCGGAGCAGCTGCGTAATTTACAGGATTAGATTAGGTCCGTGCCTAGAAACAAAGTTAGAAGATTAACATTGGTCAGCCACCAAGGGACAATGACCCATGGAAACTTCCCCAGGGACACCCCTTCCCATCGTCCTCGTGAATGTTTCACCCATAGTGGAGGCGACAGAGAGACGAGTTGGGAAGTCGAAAAGAGACGAAAACGCCTGTTCACGACTCAACTTGGTAGCAGAAAGAGGTCAGGGAAGAGATGTACAAGTATAAGCGTACAAAAATGCAGTCTGTTGCCATTGCCGTTTAACCTATATATATACGGAATATGGAAATTGAATCATATTGCAAGGAGAAGAAATAAAAACCCTGCGGTTTGCGATGATATTCTAGTATCAGGTGAGTCAGAAGAAGACTTGGAAACCGTAATAAATTACATGAACGTGGTCATGGAGGAAGAGTATAACATGAGTATTAATAGAGGGAACACCAAAGTAATGGAATGTAGTATGGGAAACAGCGGAATAACGTGGAGTGGAGTTAGATTGGGAAGGGATGTTTTGAAGGAGGTTAAGGAATTCTGCTACTTGGGCAGCATAACAACTGGGGGTAGTAAACGTAAAGAGTAAAATAGCACAGGCAAAGTAGGCTTTCGTGAAAAGAGGAATTTATTTATTGATAATATAAGTGCGAATAATAGGTAATCATTTCTAAAAATGTTCGTATGGCGTTGCGAAACGTGGACGGTAGGAGTTGCAGAAGCCTTTGAAATGTGGTGAGAATGCTGAAAATCAGATGGGTTGATAGGAACTCTAACGAGAAAGTTCTAAGCAGAATAGGGGAAGAGTGAAAAATATGGAGGACGTTGACCAAGAGAATGATAGATTAATAGGCCGCGTTTTGAGACACGAGGGTCTAGCATTAGAGAGAAATGTGTGGTGTAAGGACAGAAGGGGGAGGCCAAGGTTGGAATAGGGAGTTAGTCCTCAGCAAAAAAAAGAAAATAATATAAATTTTAATTGAATTATGAGGGGGGAGGGGGATAAGCTCGAAGTACTTTCTGAATGTGAAAGTCGCTTTCGATGTTGGCTGTCGGTGACCCTGGCCTAGAGGGCAATGAAGACCATAAGTTTAAATGAATGACATCTGGTGTTACAGCTTGTGAAACAGTGTCATTGGATTGAAGGTTGTTCGATATCAGGCAAGAGGAAGTCATCGACAACATCCCGCAGGTCGTCGCCGATCCATTCCGAGAAGGTGGAGTCAGTCTGGAAGCTCTTCCTGACCGCTTCGTTGCGATCCTGAGTCATGAACCTCTTGAAGCCGTCGTATCCCGTCGCCTGCATCACGGTCTTGAGCACTTCCCCGTTGATGAGGCTGAGCGAGTGGTTGAGCGCCGAAATCAAGACGGCGGAGTCGCGGAACTCGCGGATGGCAGCACAGAAGTCCCGCCAGGGCAAAACTTCGGCGACGTCGACGTCGTGTTGGCGCAGCGAGCGTCCGAGGCTGACGTAGTAGTGACGCAGCAGACCGTGCAGCGCTGCTTGGCGATGGCGTCGGGGCAGCGACAGGTGCAGCAGGAAGACGACGTCGAAGGCCGGCGGCGCGTACCGCGTCATCTGGAAGTCGATGAGCCGCACCTCGAGGCCGCGGAACAGCATGTTGTTGACCCAGCCGTCGCCGTGGCACAGCACGTTGAGGCGCGTCGGCGTCGGCGTCGCGGTCGAGCGATGCTTCTCGTACATGGCAGCCAGCTTGGTCCGCACGGCGTCTTCGTTGACTCCCGCCATGTCGGCGACGGCCACGAGCGACGCCATTCCTGCATGGACCCAGCCTGCGGGGACATCACAAAACACCAAGTGCAACAACCAAGCTGGGTGCGAGTCTTATGAACCGTTCAACAATCTTTCTGGCAGCAACTAGGGAAAAGCATTTGATAATGTAAACTGCAACTCATTACTAAGGATTTTGAAAAGGTCAGAAATAAAATATCGAAAAATAAAGCTTACCAATATCCTCTACATAAGTCAGAAATAATAAAACATGGTTGATGAAAGTCGTCAATATAAAAACGCAAGAGATGAAAATGGTAAAGAAAAGTACAGAATGAGATACATAGTCAAAGAGGCTCGGCTCTAAGACAAACGCAAAGCGGTTGAAGATGTCACAGTGAAAGGAAAAATAGACGCAGCTTATAGGAAAATTAAAGACACATTCGGAGACAGGGAAATTATTAGCAGGATTAGACCAGTCAGTAATAGAAGAAGAAGAGGTGCAAGATGAAGAGTTGAGGGACAAAATTTTAAGGTCTGAGTTTGAAAGGGCGCTGACAGATCTGAGCAATTCAATGGGCCAGGAACTGATAACATTCCAGCGGAGTTGATAAGATCATCAAGCGAAGAAGCAATATCAGACAGTTCAGGATAGTTTGCGAAATCTACGAAATAGGAAGAATACCAAAAGATTTTAGTAAAAACATATACCCATACCGAAGTAGACTGGGGCTGATAGATGCGAACTGCACAATATAATTAGTTGAGTGTCTCATGCATGCAAAATATTAACGAAAATAGTTTATAGGAGGATGGAATGACAAATAGAATGGGAGTCAGGAGAAGATCAGTTTGGTTTTAGGAAGAATGTAGGGACAAGAGAAGCAATATTGACTTTGCGTCTAATTCAGACGACAGGATAAGAATAAACCGGCCTACGTTCGTGGCATTTGCAGATTTGGGAAAAGCGTTTGTTAATGTCACTCATACTTTTTTAAAAATTATTTATTACACTAATAGCCTTTTTTCTTGAATATCTATAACAGGCCCTATTTTCATTTCTTACAAGATTTGTGTTACAGATTTCTTCTATTTTTTTTATAAATATTTATTTTTTAACAATAATAAAACTAATCAACTAAAACTAAAGACAGAAGGGTATAGGGTGAAGGGTGAATGGGAGTAGGAGGATGAAGGGAAAGTGCTGTGAGATCACAGCTGGCGGAATATGGAAGGGAAGAAAGAGCAGGCGCTTTAATATGAAGCTATGTTAAGTCATAGCTGCTTCCATCCTTCTTTTACATTAAATACAATTTACAGACTGAGATTTTTTAACACAATTTTATAATACTTTCATATATATATATATATATATTGTAACATGAAAAGTTACACTTAACAATGCAGGCCAGCTTGAGAGTTGCAATTGTTGAGGAACTGTCGCAACTCGGGCCAACAATGTAGTCTGGCGAGGGGCAGAGAGTCGTCATGGGGTAGTGGAAGGAGCAGGTTGTGTCGGCGGAACGACGAGAGAATGACCACGCCCTGCAGATATAATTATTTCTCATGCACTGATTGAGATTAAAACTTTTAAAATCAATTTTTGGTATTTTTATGAAAAATACCCGGCGCCCTAAAGGAATTGAGAAATCCTCGAATACGGAGGAACGTAGGATCTTCTACAATATATACATCAAATATGGAAGTATATTTTTGCAGGGGGTCTGTAGAGCAGAAGACGCTCTCCCTGCATAAGTTCTACCAGTAAAGCTGCGTGGAGTCGCAGGAGGTCAACCATTGCTCTAGTCTTGTCTCCTGGGCTTCCTTTTGGAGGCAGGAGACAGTCTTTCAATGTTTTCGCTTCCTCCTCCCTTCCTGCATCTCCACTTCTCTAGCACAGGTTGTACTTCCAGTTCCGGAATTCCGGTTTCCCTCATTTTCCGGCGTCCAGGATATGAGGGTTTAAGCTGGCTTCGTCAAGTGTATTTTTTTTTTCATTTCTACCTCCAAATTGATACGAAAATGTCGGGAGTGTTTATTCTTGTCTGTTCATATCTGTGACTCATACTGCAAGGAGAAGTATTAAAAGTCCTAAGGTTTGCTGATGATATTAGGGGAGTCAGAAGAAGACTTGGAATCCATAATAAATGAAGGCGGTCCTGGAGGAAGAGTACAACATGAGGATTAATAGACGAAAAACTAAAGTGATGGAGGGTGTTGGATTAGTATTTTAAAGGAGTTAAGGAATTCTGCTACTTGGGCAGCATAACAACTAGGGGGATGGCAGAAGTATAATAGACATAAAGAGTAGGATAGCACAGGCAAGGAAGGCTTTCGCGAAAAAGAGGAATTTACGTACGGATAATATAAGTGTGAATATTAGGAAATCATCGCTAAATATGTTCGGATGGAGTGTGGCGTTATATGGGTGCGAAACGTGGACGATAGGAGTTGCAGAGAGGAAAAGAATAGAAGCCTTTGAAATGAGTTGCTTCAGAAGAATGCTGAAAATCAGATGGGTGGATAGAGTTACTATCCAGGGAAGTGAGAGAGGTTGGTCGATGGGTATGGGAAGTCAAGTTAAAGGCAGAAGCGGAGGACCTGAAGGTGACGTGAAATAACTGAATGGAGCTGCGTGGCGAACCTCGCCGTTGTTGAGGACTGCGATAAGAACAAGGTGACCTACGTGCGTAATGAGCACAGTGTAAACACGAAGCTTATTTGTTGCGTAGCCTGGCTGGCGGATTGCAAAGTGGCTCACGCAATTCCTGCCTGCTCAGCACATGTTCCTCGCAACGTTCTGCCATGCGCCATTATCACACGATTCTACACTACAAATTTCATTTGCTAATTACCACACGTTTGGCGCTAATTCATGTTTACCTTCCTACATCTACAAACGAATAAAAATTCTGCTATATTCCAATAAACTTGATAAGTCCAATACTGCCGTAATAATTTCCATTCCAATCTTTTGTTTAAAGAGATCAATATAAAACCTAGCTGGGTGCCAGGCGTAGCCCAGTACAATTTTTAATTCGACACTAATCTCTTGGTCAACACGTGATTTAACCTGCACTTAGTAGTAGTTCCTTTGGGAACATAGGGCATCTGTGAAACATTTCCACCTAACTCTATTCTTTCCTGGTCTTTCCACGCTCCTTCGCCTCCTCCATAATCGTCCTCTTCCAGGTGTGTTTAGGTCTTCCTACTTTTCGTTCACCTTGTGGATTCCAGTCTAATGCTTCCTTCTCAACTGACTCTTCATTCTTCCGTCATCTCCATTTTCTCATTTTTATCTGTTTCTCTATTTATGTCTCTCCGCAGGCTTCCCATAATGCAGAGTTACTTATTATTTCAGGCCATCTTATACCAATCATTTTTCTTAAACAGCGATTTATGAATATTTGTAATTTGATTTGTTAATTTCCAGGTTTCACGTCCTTAGAGCAATACTGATTTGATATTACTTTTAAATATGCTAATATTGGTTTTATTTGCAATAATTTTGTTCTTCCTGAGGGTATATAGTTGGACAAACGCTCCGTTTGTCTTTTCAATTCATGCGCTTAATATGCAAAGCATAGACAGCACCACGTCCTTAATGTCCAGCTCCTCATCTCCTTACTCCCCTGAAATTAGTTTCTGGTAGAGTTTTTAATAATTTTCCCCACTGTCTTATTTCGTATTCCGTCGGTGGCGGGGCTCGATATTTTCCAATCAAAATTATTGTCTCTCCTCTCTGGGAGGAGCCGTTTGATCCCCTCACTAACGGTTTTGGGGAAAAACATCATCATCCTTACCACCCAATGTCGCCAAATTTCACGGGACGTGGGAAAGGCCCAAGTCGCGCCTCTCTGTAACCATTCACCTAACTTGCCATTGTTTCGAGACCACCAAATTCCAAATAGATGTGATTTATCGTTACAAACTCAATAGTCAGTGCCCACACATTGGTACTTTCGAAGTTTGTCTATAATGGCGTAATCATAAAGTTGTTATCGTTTATGTTTAACTTGGATTATAATTATTCCTGTTCCTGTTATAAAATGGCACTCTCCCTGGTCACACGACGTCTAGTTTATTGCAGTTCAAAAATCTCTTCGTTCATCAGCGACTTCTTTTCCAATACTATGATTGTATAAGAAACGTGATAGATACAGTATATGTTAATATGTATACAGGAAGTCACGTGAATTGTCATATATCTGTATGTAAGTGGAATTCTTTTAAATGTCACGTTCACTGTAATACTCTTCCCGTCCTTAATTTTTATTTTAAATAAATCCTACATTTCAAGCTAATTTAGCCTCTCTATTATCAAATTATAAAATAACGAGCAGAACGAATGTGGTGCAACTTGTATTTAAATGTCACTGTCGTGAATTAACGATAACGCTGGAGTAACCAGTCCAGCCTTACTGTTGAGATAAAGCTAATCAATTATACCCGCACAAACAACTTAACTTTTTTACGATTTGTAAGTGTATAATTAACATTTTTTACAGTTTGGTCTTTCAGGGAATGAAAATAACAGTGGCTTTTAATCAACTACATAATACAAGGGATAATGGTAAATAAAATTAGAGAATCACGAGGGGAATTGATAAGGCGAAATGTCAGAGTAATTAACGCTTGGCACTGGACGTGAAAAGTTTCAAAACCCCGCCAAACCAGTCTTACATTAAAAAAAAAAGTTTCCGTCAGTCTTTGCACGTGGAGGTCACAGATGCGTGTGAGGGCAACATGAAGATAACGACCCCGGCGTCCATTTAAAATACTTTAAAAGTAATTCGAAAGAAACTGGTCACACGACTGACTATTCTACTCTTTTTCTTATCAATTCCGCATTATAATGATGAATGGTCAAGGTCGCGAAGAACTAGACTAGAACGTTTCTTGATTGTGAGCGCTATCTATGAAGCCTGTACGTGTATGTATATAATAACTGATATATTCCTCATTTGAATATACTATTAATTATCATAAAAATAAGTAATCGTTGCAGAGTCGATAAGAAATTAAAGGCATGTCTGCTTTTAATTCTTTGTAATATCATCTACTCTTGATTTTAAGACTTTTCACAGCTGTAAGAGTTTTTATCTAATTATATGTATTGTGGGATTCAGTCCTAAGACTGGTCTGATACAACCCTCAACTCTAACCTACCTTGCACAAGACTTTTCATAATCACATCCTCCCTACTCTGCTTAGCGTATTCTATCCTTCCCCTCCCTCTTCTGTTCTTACCCCACACACTTCCCTCTAATCCTAATTGTACAAAACGTAGTCTATTAATCCATCCCTTCTCTTGGTCAACGTCCTCCATATGGTTCTCTGTTCCCCTATTCTGCTTAGAACTTCCTCGTTAGCGATTCTTTCCATCTATCTGATTTTCATATTTCTCCTATAGCACCACATTTTTACAGCTTCTATTCTTTTCCTTTCTGCAACTCCTGCCGTCCACGTTTCGCACCCATTTAACGCCACTCAGTACACGAACATTTTAGCAAATATTGTCGGTCGTCAACTCGTGGTGTATTGTATTTCAAGTCAAGATTCTGTGTTGAAGTCTGATACGACTTTTTTCCCTATCAGAGTAGGTAAACGTTAAACAAGGCCCACACAAATAAATACTGGGAAGGACCTTCAGATATCACTATCAGATTTTTCTTCTATCTCAGGTCCAACTGCAGGTCCCCTTCCCCATCCTTAATCTTCCTTAGTTTTGACCAAAAATGTTGATTTTTCTTCCAGATCGAATTCCCCAGTAGTCATTCTCTTCATACTGTTTCCTTGGATTTCGCGAAATTGGTGGAGACCAACGCGACGTTCAGACCATTTCCTTCAGAAAAGCTCAGAAGAAAGTTACAAATAATCAGCAGTTGTTATTGTGCTGTAAAGTCGTAACCAGACATGCAAAGGATGTTATTATAGCGACTTAAGTTAACCAAATAAATTGCGAATGCTTGACAACTAGGCTTCCGAAGACTTCCTCTGCATGATAATGATATGTTACGACGCAAACATGCTGAGAAACAGCTCGTCCTTGGAAGACTGATGCAACACGAGGATAAGTGATAATGAGTGTCCGCGTTTCCACCTGCGTACGTAACCCCACAGAAAGTGATTTAGCCACTACTTCTGCTACCCGTTGGGAAGTTTTTAAAAAACAATACATTTCCGTTCACGTTGCTATAAGAGACAGTGTTTACAAAATACGAATCCTTCTCTTTCACTGTTAAACATTTTGTAATGTTATCAGTGTTGTAGTGATCAATTTAATATGTGAAAGAGATGGTGTTTCAAATAAAAAATCAATATAATAAAAAAATGATTTATGCTTGTTTGTAAGTCTGTATCTTTGTTCCAGACTATTCATCCTCGTTGACTCAAGAGTCCGGTGTGGGCCTTGGCCTTCTTCAGAATCTCCTGCCATTCCTTCCTGATCATGGCGACATTCCGTCTATTCATCACTCCTAAGGTTTTTATATCCTGACCCACCTCAATTTGGGTCGTCCAGTTCGTCATGTCCCTTCCGGTTTAGCATTAAACACGACGTAACAAGTCCTCTTGTTGTTCATTCCAATTACGTGGCCCGCCCAGTCCAATGTCTCGTTCATTAAATAATTTATATATCTCATAATTGTATCTCTTCCTCCAGTGATCTCCCTCCTTGACTGCTCCAAAGATACCAAGTGCTTTCTCAGACGCAGAAGTTAACACTGGTCTCACAAGATCTTTCTATAGCAGTAGTTGAGTCTTTCTTGAAACAAGATGTAATCTGATACAGTGATGTAATACGTCTCTGGATCCCAGCACTAATGTTACATTTTTTATACTAATTTAAACACGTGGACAAGTTGCAATGATACTTAGTACACTTCTTAAAAACCCAGAGGAAAACACTGGGAGTGTTGAGCCAGTAACCACTAGCACAAAAGCGGAAGGAGTAAATAAAAATAACAGGTTTCCCTTCTGATTTTACCTCTCAGACGATGAATAATTTACACGACATCGAAAGAGAAAATCATGTTCATGATCTTGCAGTTGACAAATGAAGGAGAACTACGAGCTCTTAATTGGCCTCGCAATTACTGTCTATCAACTCCACTCATTAACGGAGGTCACGGTGACACCGCGGTGATGTGTTAAAAGGTGATTTTTAGAGTCGTTAGAGCTAATTAAGTAACACTAATGAATCACGGAAGATACTTAATTGGAATTCGCAAAGTCGGACACTTATTTACATTTGAGTTTAAAATTGTGAATGGTCACGTCAGTCACGAACGGAATTCTGGCGTGTTTGCAGTTTTATTTCTTTCCACTTTGTGCATCAGAAATGCCATCCTCCAGCACGATTATGTTCATTACATCCCGACAGCTGTGCGAGATTACTCAGCGTGACTCCAGGATTTCACAGATGACGAATGAAAATCTTTGCCAGTCAACTACAAAATATTGGTGTTCCACGTGACGGGAAAGAAGTGAAGTATCTCAGGGCACGGGTCGGAAACGCAACGCTGGAAAGAGTAATTTCCTGTTTAGGCACGAAAGGAAGTCCCGCCCATAATTGAACTTGCGAATGGAAAAGGATCGCCTCTATGAAACTCACTAGCGGCTGGTAAAAGGGTCAGCCAATTTCATTTTCAATACCTGTGAAAATATATATCTGAAACTACATCCAGGGTTGTCGTCGGAAGGTTTCAAGGTTTGGATGGAAAGGGATGTTTCTCACCAGGCTTAAAAATGCCAGAGGTCATTGAACGCGTTGACACAGTTGTTTTCAGCCCACAATTCACAGTCATCAGAGACAATTGCTTTATCTGCAGTATAAACGTGCCAATCCATTCATTGAACTCGAGGTAATATTCTTGTGGTTTGTATTAGAATTTTGTTATTCTTAGATTCCATTGTCTAAGTTGTATCTGGTGAGCTTGAATGACAACGGGGGTGGTAAAGAGATGAATAGATATTGAATCATTAACTTTGTCGATTGAGTTTGGATCTGTATATAAATTAAACGCTAACGAATCTGTAAGATCGTCTGAACGTGATCAATTGAAAAAACGGCCGAATAAATTCTAATAACACTCAGCTTGTTATATTCCATTTCAACATTGACCCGCCCTTGTTGAAAACTCCTTTACAATGACAATAATTCGTATTTTAAACTTCGCGTGCAGGCCAGCTATTTAAAAATTCGCGTTTTAAATAAATTTCGTGTTTATCAGAAATTCCAACTTTACGAAAATACGAGACATGATTGTACGGTTTGACTATCGTGGGAAAATTGAGGGAATTAAAGAAATAACTGATAAACGTCAGTCGGTTGTCTGTACCGAGTTAATAATGAGCCGGGCAACGCCGGACACTCCGATAATAAGTAATATGTTTCAAGTTAGTTGTCTTTATTGAGGCGGCGCTGTGTAATAGCTAAGAAATTTTAATTGTAAGTTTGTCTTTTATTGTGACGCAGACGACTGGCATCGTGATCACGCGATTTCTAACGCGATCGCGGCTTTGACTCTGTGACCCTGGGCTTTGTGTGAGTTGTTGAGAGCGCCACCGACTTTCAACTGTTTTCATAAATAACTTTTGGAAAATAGGTTAAGGGAGGGAGGTTGCAACATCGATTCGTCGCTGCGCTATTTATACCTACATGGAGCACGTGGAGGCGTTCAGGAAAAAGAGCCTTGCAGTTTAAACAAATAGCACACAGTGTCACTGGCCTTACACAGCGTCCTCCAAGTCAACGGCGCTTGGATGACGTCTCTTCTTGATACATGTCTAAGGACATACATGTAGGACAACCTGGCAATCCTGGCCAAAGAAATTAAACGCCATTTGTGGATATCCTGCTTCCATTTCAGTTATGACATAATAACGTCTAATCTACCTACGACATAATAAAATTCTTTAAAAAGATTTAACCACGTGGAGGGATTACAACAAAATTTGGTACTCATTTCCTAAAAATCCTGAAGCAAAACAGTGAGGGGATTGAGAAATCCCTAACACAAACGTGGGAGGAAATAGGTGAATGTTCCAGCACAGAGAATTGAGACAGACATAATACCGAGATATCGGCCATATTTATTTGTACGCAATATGATGACGTCTTTTTTGTTTACTAACGGTGTCTAGTTAACCCCTGGATGTTACTTATTTGTCTTAATAAATTTTCATGTTTCACGATACTGTTTGGTTATTTTTTAATTGCCCGAGGATTTATGTAGATAGGAAGAGAGGAGTCTATGAAATTGGGAAAGGTGTCAACTTCTGTTCAGAGTTCCTCTGAATCATTATTACAAAGATTCGTTTAAAATTCCAGTCCCGATGCTAGTTTAATACTCCATTGTTTAGCGTCCAATGAATAAGCTTTAAATTTAAAATCCCATTGATGGTTGTAGTTTCCTTTGATTGTGATTCACAAAATTCCCCAAAATAATCTAGCAATTCCTCGATCTCATGACAATTACATTTAATTTCCAGCGTGACAGAATAACGAAACGGCGGAACTCGACGTAATGATTCATCAGTCCCGGTAACTGTTATTCTACAATTACGCAGACTGCTGCAGCAAGTGTGTATTAAATGAGCGGAAGCCGTGATTCAGGGTCACGGAGAAAGTTAATGAGATGACTGAAAATAATTCCTCAATTACGTATTGTGCTGGGGCAGACAGACACAATGATAAACTTGCCATTGTCCCAGTTCTCGCGGTTGTGTTGAAGTTCTCTTTGGTCAATATTTTGACCATCTCGTCACTCCTGCTCGGATTCAGTAACGTTCTCGTAAAAACTAGCGTAAAATTAAGTCTGCAAAAGCCTGTTAATCAAAAGAAAAACCTCGGGTGACACACCGTTGAAATACATGATTATCGTTATATTATAAAAGGTTACATGAATATGCAAAAGATCACGTCTCATCTCATTTTACAGGAACATGTTGTAGTATTCAGATTGGTCTGATGCAGCCCTCCTTGCTAACCTATCTTGCTCAAACCTATACAAATACCATATCCCACATACTCCTTAATCTGATTTCGTATTCCATTCTTGTCCTACTCCTTCTGTTATTATCCTACACACTAACGCTAATTTGAAAAAACCATCAGATCTTATTAATCTTGGTCAACATCCTTCATATTGTTCGCTCTTCCCCTATTCTGCTCAGAACTTCCTCGTTAGAGATTCTATCCACTCATCTGATTCTCACTACATTTCAAAGGCTTCTGCAACTCCTACCGTCCATGTTTTCTCAACGCCACACTCCATACGAACATTTTTAGAAATGATTACCTATTATTCGCACTTATATTATCCATAAATAAATTCCTCTTTTCACGAAAGCCTACTTTGCCTGTGCTATTTTACTCTTTACGTTTACTACCCCCAGTTGTTATGCTGCCCAAGTAGCAGAATTCCTCAACTTCCTTCAAAATATCCCTTCCCAATCTAACACCATTAGTTATTCCACTGTTTCCCATACTACACTCCACCACCTTGCAACAGTTCCAGGCAAGCTGAGAAGATAATCTAATTACCACTGGTACTGCCAATTCCGCGTAGGCTCTGTGTTAGTTATTCTGCTTTAAGGGAAGGCTCGTTAGAAGACCCTAAGCTGTATGAAATTTAATTTGTATAGGTTTTGTAAGTATATATACATAGTGTTTATGATAAAAAAGCCGGCTATGAAAATTAAGTTTCATCAAATTAGTGTACATTGTAATTAATAAAAGTAAAATAGAAATTATTCACTTTTTATAATAAATTTTCATTATAAAAATAATATTACCCTCCTTATCCATTACAAATTGTGACATTACTTTTAAACTATGACTTTCGGCCAGTTTACTGTAATTTATTTAATATTAACTAGATTAAGTTCAATTTTAATTTAAACTACTGCGAACAATAGCCCTATTTAATTTTTAAAAATGTATTTTTTTCATAAGTTTAAAATCGAAATATTGTCCGTGAGTAACTTGAGATGCTTGGGTCTACAAAGCAACTTCTTAAAAATGTTTTAATGTTGTGAACAAGTAGCGAAGTGAAATGACTATAAGTACCGAGGAGCCAATGGCGAGGTATTTTTCAGGATAATAGAATTGCTGTCTTTAAAAGTTGCACATAACCTCAAGACAAAGATGGTCAATTGTCACGCGCTCCTACCGAAGTACCTCGTAAAATTTGGTATTCCCATTCAGCGAACCGTTGTTGACGCCACTGTAGTGCTTTTTATCAGTTATGAGAGTCGCTGTAAACCACGGAACCGCTTCACCAAAAGAAAACTCGACGGTCACGCTGACAAAACTCTTGGATTGTGTTCAATACCTTTTTTTTAAATAAACGAGTGGGTAACAATAACGATGACTCGAAATAAAAATTCTATATACAATAATTAGATCATTATTATCGATTTTTAATATCATTATGCTCTCCGCATGAAATAACATGACTGCTGATTAAACGTACGTGAACATGCTCAATGAAAACATTAATAACATATGAACAGTAAAGGAGTTTCTTAAAAAAAGGAATAATATATAATAATGATGCCAACATATACACGTATCTAGATGCACCTTGCCCGATGACTCTTCCTATCAAACGATTCTCGTCATCAGAAGTTCAACAAGAAATTAACTCATGCAATATCCATAAATCTCCTGGGTTTGACCTCATAACAGGACAAATCCTTAAGCAACTGCCACGGAAAGCAATAATACTATTAACCATCATTTATAATAGCATGTTAAAATCAACCTACTTTCCAAAATCTTGGAAATTCGCACAAATAATACTGATACCTAAACCTGGTAAACCACCAAACTGTCCCTCGTCATATCGGCCCATAAGCCTACTACCACAGCTATCCAAGATATTCGAAAGACTGCTGCTAAAAAGACTGGAGGCTGAGATAAAACTGGATGAGATACTACCAACTCATCAATTTGGATTCCGCTCACGCCACTCTACAATTCATCAGTGCCACAGAATTGTGAATAAAGTAATAGATAGCTTAGAAGAAAAAAAGGTCTGTGTTGCAGCTTTCCTAGACATTGCAGAAGCATTCGATCGAGTTTGGCACGTAGGTTTGTTATACAAACTCAAACTCATCATTCCCACCAACTATTATTTCATCTTAAAATCCTATTTAAGTGATCGCTTTTTTCAAACTAAGTTTAACAACGATATTTCCAAAATTCATCCAATTGCCTCTGGAGTACCACAGGGTAGTGTCCTGGGACCACTTTTATATATTATATTTACAGCGGACATACCTGAAACAAACAACACAATACTTGCAACCTACGCTGATGACACCGCAATTTTATCTGCAGATGTTGACCCCCTTACAGCTGCTGCCGCTCTACAAAACCATTTAAATAACCTTGAAGAATGGCTAAACTTTTGGCGTATAAAAGTAAATCCAAATAAATCAGTGCAAATAAATTTTACCACCAGGAAAACAAACTGTCCAAATGTCTCTATAAATAATACACCATTACCCATCACCAACGAAGTCAAATACCTTGGTTTACTATTGGACTCTAAGCTTACGTGGAAATCGCATTTAACATCCAAAAGGGATCACATCAAGAGCAAGCTTCGACAAATGCATTGGCTACTTGGCAGAAACTCAAAATTAAAATCAGAAAATAAAATACTCATTTATAAATGTATTCTTAAACCCATATGGACATATGGTATCCAACTATGGGGGTGCACCAAGCCTTCAAATTCAAAAATTATCCAACGTCTTCAGTCAAAAATCCTTCGTACCATCTTAAACGCACCTTGGTTCGTCAGTAACAAAACAATACATGAAGACCTAGCCATACCTACCATAGAAGAGGAAATACATAGAATCAGCAGTAACTATCGTCAAAATCTCCCAGGACACCATAACGAAGAGGTCAGCCACCTAGCAAATGAGCTAACCTCTCGTCGCAGATTGAAGAGGAAGCGGCCAACAGATCTGTGAAGATTGATTAATTTTATTGTATTCATGTATCACGGAGCGTGATCACTGGACCACTTCTCCCCTCATGTGTCATTCATTCATCCCATTTACTTAATGTTCTTTTGAACAGATTGTAAATTTCTTAATAAAAAAAATTTTTTTCAAAAAAAAAAAAAAATTAAATTATCAACATTAAGATACAATATAATTTATTGTTGTTGTGATACTCAGTCCTAAGACGCAATCCTCCATGCTAACCTATCTTGCGCATGCCTTTAATTTCTACATAGCTACCACACTCCACATCCTCCCTTTGTTGCTTAGCGTATTTCATCCTTGACCTCCCTCATCTGTTCTTACCTCACACACTTCCCTCTAAATTTACAAGACCTTTATGTCTCAAAACGTGGCCTATTAATCTATACCTTCACTTCGTCAAAGCCCTCCAAATTGTTTGCTCATTCTCTATTATGCTTAGAACTTCTTCGTTAGTTACTCTATCGACACATCTGATTTTCAGCATTCTTCTATAGCACCACATTAGGAAAGCATCTATTTTTTTTCTGTCTGCAACTCCTATCGTTCACGTTTCGCACCCATATAACGCCACATTCCATACCGACATTTTTAATAATAATTTTATTTTAGCCGTAAGTAAATTCCCCTTTTTTCGAAAGCCTTCCTTGTCTGTACTATCTTATTGTTTATGTCTACTATACTTCTACCATCCGTAGTTATTATGCTGCCCAAGTAGCACAATTCCTTAATTTCCTTTAAATTATTCCTTCACAATCTAACACCCTTTGTTATTCTACTATTTCCCATGCTTTACTTCATCCTTTTTGGTTTTCCCTCTATAATCCTCATGTTGAACTCTTTCCACGTTCATGGCATTTATTATGTTTTCCAAGTCTTCTTCTGACTCCCCGAATACTACAATATCAGCAGCAAACGTAAGGGATATTTTCTCCTTCCAGTTTGATTCCCTCTCCACTTTCTTTTTTACTTTCTATATACAAGTTAAGGAACATGGGGCCGGCCTTTTCATAAGAAACAATAAAGACTATCAACAATTTGGGTAAACAGAAAACTCAACATTTTACTTACTATTGTAACAAATATTAGAGGAATTTAATAATAAATTATATCCAACAGAATTTTTTATAATCATTTGACTGGGTATATGGCAATCTACTACTAGAAAAATTAAATACTACGGATTGTCTCCTTCGTTGTTTAATTCTTCTTTATCTAAAAGTAAGAAAAGGGAAACTTCGAAGAACTCAAATTTAGTTCAGATTGGGGAAATATGAAATATGAAGGTTGGAGTTCCACGGGGTTCTATTTTCAGTCCTCTATGATTCTTAATATACATAGATGGCTTACCTAAATTAGTTAATATTAATTGTTGACAAACCGATAACATCCGGGGATTAAAAAACAATATAATTAGATATAGCTAGATTTAATCGTGAGCTTTAAAGATTCTACTCAACCACTCTGCTTCTACTCTTTAAATAAGTTTTGCAAAACTAATTTATTTAGAAGTTTTGTTAATTTGGTGATAATGATATAAACAACTGGAAATCTTTAATTATTGAAATATTTTATAAATAAATTAGTTTTGCAAAACTAATTTATTTAGAAGCTTTGTTAATTTGGTGATCATGATATAAACAATTGGAAATCTTTAATTATTGAAATATTTTAGAGTTAAAATATTAATGATTTGATTTTACAATGTAAGATTTAATTTTAATAATATACAAATAATAAATTGGGTTGTTGTATTATTATAACTTATTCTTATGTAAAATAAGGTACTAATTAATTAAAAATACAGTCCATTTAGCAGAAAAATTAACTTAATGATTAGTTATAATTACGACGTCTCGTCAATATTTGTGATTTTCATCAGGTAACTAGACAAAAACTTTTATCCATTTAAAAATGTAAGTCTGTTATTTAATTGAAAATTATGCTTTATATTTCAACAAGATATAATATGTTTTCAAAATTAATGTAAGTCCAGTTACCTGATGAAATTCGAAAATATGGAAAAACCCCGTAATTATATTAATTTTAAAAAATTGCTGACAAATTCGCTGTATTTTTAATTATTATACTTAGTTGTCAAATTATTGATTTATTGAAGGAACTAGTTAATTAGATATAGGTACAAAGCAGTGTAAGATGCATGACTCCACGTGGTCCTTGAACCTTGGCTTCTTCTTACTCTAAAACAATCTCACTAAAAATGAAGGAACATATTTCTGAACCTTGCGACAATCATATCAATGTAAATAACCACAGTAATGTTGCTATATTAAATTGTAAAATTAAATACGAAAATACATAAAGTTGAATAATGAGTCAACATGACATTGTATAATAGCTTACCCAAATTTGTAAAATATATTTTAGAAATAATGTAGTATATTTTAGAGTTAAAATAATAATTTAATTTTTCAATGACATTAGATTAATGTGGAATTGACGAATATAGAAGGTAATATTGAAGACGATATATTAATCGAACGTTTTCAATAAATAACATTCTACTTTTGACTGTTCAAATGTTTTCTGAACTATCGCTGTTAAATATTGTGCTTAATTAATGTCTGAAGTGCTAACATTAAATCCAATTGTTTTAATGTTTAGGTGATACGCACAATCTTAGGGACAATGTCATATTTGCGTTATAAAGCATTTGAGAGAACGCTTAAAGCTTTAATCCTTGTTAAGCGTATAATTAGCCCAGAGATAAGGCGTACCTTGACCTGTGTTACACGCACGGCGGAGAAATATTCCTGCCATTATGTAAAGCAGGTTGTTCCTATCTCCCATTTGGTAAATATTACGCAAATCTCCGGAAGTGTCTAAACAAGCTGAACTCTGAAAAATAGGTTGAAAATGCTGATAATGATGACGTAGATCCTACGCGTCGGCCTGCGATCTCTGTAGGAGTAATGAAATGAATCAATAAAATTATTTAAACGCGGATTATATATAATGATGGCGTTAACTAATGCAGTTAATATATGATGAACTTTTGAGACACAATGAGACACGTTTGATTGTAGGGGGGAATATTATTTTATAACGAACAATTATTATAAAAAGAAGTAAATAATATAAATTTTACATTTATTTATACTGTGTACACTAAATGTATGAATCGTAATTTGCATAGCGGCCTTTTTGAAAATAATATATATATTTACAAAATTTATACACATAAAATAAAATATTTTATAAAATAAATACATGAGCTCTGCACTAAGGGTCGTTCAAACGTGCCTTCGCCATAGAGTATAAACACTAACACAAATCCTACTCGGAATTGGCAGCACAGTAAAACGGCAAAAGTTTACAAAAAACAGGTATTTACCGTGTCGTCTCAGCTTGCCTGGAACTTGTCGCTGGCATCATCTGGACTTCCACGGTGGACAAAAATGAGCCCTTTGGAGATTCGGACTTCTTTCCGTTATTTAAATGTCCTCGGCCTGGACATTCTGCAATTACTATTTGCTCCCTCTTAAATATTCGGCTACACTTAAAGTTCACTCTTAATGTCCACATCATAATGTGTTTAATGTTCAGTCTTAATTACCACGACCTTAATAAACTCAAATTCCACGTCCTCAATGTCCCAAAATACATTTTCTTGTGTATATTTCGTCAGTGGAGGGGATCGATTTTCCAAAATCAAAATTATTATCTGTCCGCCCCTGGGAGGAGCCGTTTGCCCCTCTCCACCAACGTTTTCGGGGGAAAACACCATCGTCGTTCACCACCCGATGCCACAAAATCCAAAAGACTTGGGGAAAATCCCCAGTCGCGCCATCGTGTCTGATGTTTTTTTAACCATGTCTGTAATCTACAACTTCCATCACGCCGCACGCCTTTGATTTCACACCATAAAATTACTCTAGTAGTTATGTTTTATCATTACATGATAATGAACAAGTGTTTATTTCGTTATGCGATTTATAACGTTGTTAAGGGGATTACTTGCAGCGAGTATATTCGAAATGTGAAAATAAAGTAATTCATTATAGAAAATAAACAGTGGGATACATTTATAGGCAAAATATAAATATAGGAAAATGACAGATTCAATATTAATAGGGAAACAATTTGTTTTACTGCTTCATCAAATATCTTTTAAAGCCCAGTTCTTTCAATACCAAATTTTGTAAACCAGTCTGAATATATTTATACAGTATCAACACTTTCGTGGTCTTCTAGTGGAACCTTAGAGACAAGTCGATTAACTTGATCGACCTTCTCACCTAACTCCAACTGTAAAGTGATCAAAACCATTTTTCAGAGTCGAATTATTTAACTGCTTGTCTACAAACATCTCTGGATGACGTAATTCTGAATAGCAATATAAGAATATATTGTCACCATAAAAACGTTGATCTTTTACCATCTTTCATTGAATTCAATATATATATATATATATATATATATATATATATATTTACAAATAGGAATTTGATACCATCAAATATTGTTTGGTCATTTTTCAAGTGGTATTTTGTGTATGATAGGAGGCTTATGAACATCCTGAGTTATTAAAAGCAACTGCAGAACATAAGAATTAAATTAAATCTCCTGATGACATGTTAGCTGTAATTTATAGACGGGATATAAACACAAAATAATGACCAATAAAAGTTATTACATTTTTGTATTATTATTGTTTTCGTAAGCCTTTTCTTTCGTTTATTTCATACACAAACTTTAACTTACGATTATTAGTTTCGTACAACAATTGTTCCAGTGTAAACAAGATTAAGGTAGGTCTGTCTATTGATTAGCCTACTTTAGCAGATGGGTTACGTTGTTTTTATTTTTTTCCCGTGTGTATCTGAGAGGCATACGATGTGGGTGAGTGATGGTTGACAGACAATATTGATTATTGGAGAATGTATGAGGATGTGGTCTGCGTGAGTGATGTTAAGTTAGGTTAGGATGTGAGGACCGAGTGGGTTGTGTTATGGAGAGGTATAGGAAGCGTTTAGTGCTGATGATAAGAGAGCAGTTAACTGTTTAGGAGGCTTTATTTTTAAGAGGAGACGATTAATGTGATCGTAAGCCTTTGAATTGTTTCCTGTGCACTACTTTCAGGTTGTTGTCATTTGTTAAAACAGACTAGCAATGGAAACGAAATTCCTTTTAACAGGGTTTCTCAATTCACGAAGAACTCAAAGAGGTCAACACTAAAGCGTTAGATAAGAATCATAAAAATAAAAAATTTTATCCATTGAAGAAAGGAAACAGTAACGGAAAATAAACGAATGTTGAAAGGTAATTCTTGATTCAATTCTACGTATATTTCGGAGATAGCAAACGTGTCTTATCGGGTGTTTGAAGAGAAAGCAAGAAAGGAAAGCTATTCTTTAAGAATATTTTCTTCTTTCGCTGTTGTTTACTTCAAAATTGGGAATAGACTACGTCGTTTGTTTCATTGACACCAGAGTTTCGTTCTACTATAACCTATGTCTAAAGTGAAAATATGAATGATCAGGGATATGAACCTGGATTTTTAATTTAAAATGTATTCCGGTGTATCAATTTATTTTTGGAAAAAAACATTGAGCTCCTAAATGTACTTTGGTTAATGTTTTCAGCTTATGTAATAAAACAGAATTAAGTGTTTTATTTCTGTTTGAATGCTTTTTATTATTCATACAGATTTAAACACGTGGACAGATTACATGGAAACTAGACACACAAATTCTTAATAGTCCGAGAAAAGTATACGGGAGAATGAGAAACTCCTAGCACACGTGCTGAAGGAATTATAGTTAAAAAGAGGCGCGAAAGTCTCCATTTTGACAGAAATAACACAGGAAAAATCAGCCACATTTAATTATACAAATTATGGCGTCGATTTGTTTGCAGTGTGCTAATCTCACATTAGATGAATGATCTCCTAAACATATAGACACGTAAAAAGGTGACGATAAAAATCACTAAGTTTGCATATTTCCGTTTTATTGTTGTCTTTTAACATGTCCAATATTTCAAACTCAATTTTTGCCTAATTATATCTTGCAGTTCAAACTTAAGAATATATCGAAAGTTGATAAAAAAACCATAGGTAAGAATTTGTATCCATCATACTTTAATAGAGCTGTTGACACCTGTATAAGTGAGAATTCTCGAGTATATTGTATTATGTACGTTGAATTTTTTCATTGCGAAATCTGACAAAATTTCAAACAATTGCCGGTATCAAACTTTTTTTGGAAAATTGGTGGATTTCTTTTACATTTGTTCAATGCAGTTACCATAATTCAACTTCGAGCATGATCCCCAACATTCCAATATGTAATGGTTTTTCACCCTAATAAGAGACTGTAAACCAATATTATAATTTTACTGCAGCAGAATAAATTTTTTAAAGTTTTTTTAAATCAACTTTTGCGGTTAGAGGTTGCGTTTTTCAAAACCTAGGTTTATAGGTTGGTAGTGTTTCAAATTCACTTAAATATAACTGTATTGTTTTGTACGAATTTTATTAAAAAGCGTTTGGAGTTCAGTTTGAAAAAATAATAAATTTAAAAGTGATTTTAATCAGCTTATTTAAATGAAAATTAGCAAACTTGTTGTGCAATTTTTTAATGTAAAATTTGAGGTTTGTTTAACACAATGAATTACAAATTAAGCAGTATGTGATTGAAATTTTTTAAAATATGATTTATGTTTCCTGGTTTTTAATCAAATTTTGAAGCTAGGATATCTCATTCAATTGCAAGTATGAAGGTAAATATGCTTATGGGAAAAAATACTTCAATATTTTTAAGATTCTAATATATAGTCCATAAAAATGTGTATTTTTGTGTCATGTAATTAAGGGAAAAGTTACATTTTACACATTATTCAAGATACTGGGAATAATCATGACTTCCTAATTGTACCAGGACTATTAATCATTTCGTTAAGAACTACCTGAACGTACCGCGATTATTTTTTACTATCTTAAGGTAAAGAAATCCACCGGGGATATTTTTCACTCTGTTATATAAACCTAATTTTTCAGGCACCCTTAAGATAGTCCTTATTTAATGCACCAGGAGTCATCTTGACACGATTAATAAATCGCTCGTCACCATTCCCGTTAACATTAAGCTGACAACCCCTCCTTCCCCCAATCGGCAAGAGATTACCATAAAATTATTTCTTTTCCATGCTAATATAAATATAGCCTATACCATGGAACGCCAGGTACCCAAGTGGTCTACATAAAAACAAGACAATGTACGCTGTGCGCTCTGGGATTTATTGACCGGGCGTAGACCGAACACACTGTGACCTTATGCATTCCTATAATATTGCCTTTAATTTTTAGTGTTTAGCGATTATCACCCCACAGAATTTTCTGTCGATATTTTGAAAATTCGGTTCCTTCGTTTTCCCCTGTAAGGTCCCACGTAAATCATCTACTCTGTGACTTCACGTTTGTCCCTTATGCCTTACTATACCAGTCATTCAATTATCATGAAACTTTGGTGTGTTGTAGTGTTCAGCCAAGAGAAGGTTTCTGTCTATCTTTCGAAGGTTTAGGTTCCTTCCTTTCTTTCCCCCCTTAAGACCAAATGTGATCCTACCCTAAAGACACACAATGGATGATACCCTCACGCAACCTGTCAAACTAGCTTATTAAATTGCTTGTAAACCGTGAAATAATACTTCAATTTAACTAATATTTTATTTAGTAATGACACCTTTCAATTAGTTCGTAATTATGCAAAACGCTTCATAAGAATGATTTATGTGCTTTATATATGGCTAGGAAAGCACGTACGTGCGTACCTGATGCAGGTTTTACTATGGTTTCCCCTGCATCACATTTAGGTGAAACGTCGGGAAGAATCCTTACACCACAGCCCGGGGGCCTTAGTCAACCCTTGTCTACCGTGCTCTACCTTCCACCCCTCCCCTTCTTTTCAATTCCCTTCCTATGCTGTGAAAGGGAAGTTGGCTGCTTCAGGATCACCCTCATGTAGCCTGTTAATCACAAGAAAACACTCAATTTTACGTTTAGTACATATATACATGTATACAGGCATTATTTCACGCAAATCATGGTTCAAGCATCTTTTGTGTTTAGATTTTGATTTACTGTTGTTTCCATACGCTGAGAAACACAAACACACGCAATGGACTTGTGAATTTTTAACGCACCAGTAGATTTCTTGACTGGATTGAGATACTGAGTCATCGCGGTAGTTATGACGAACTGAGTAGGGGACGTGAACAGGTAAATTTTCAAAAATATAACTCTCTCCCTGATGAGTCTCGACAAAGAAATTACTGTCGAATTAAATACTGAAGCAAGGTGATGTAATGAATTCCCAGGGATCGCTAGTTTTGAATAAAAATAGCTGCAAACTGGGTCAGGTACATGGCACTAGTATTTAAAGATACTTGCCAAAAGAAAGTATATTTCCATACGCTAACACGATTTCACGGCATCCTTTGACATGGTATTGCAGTCATCTAGGATTTTCCATTGAAGGAAAAGGTAACGAACCAAATTAAGAATGTTGGAATGTGACATACCTGTGACCATGGGCTGCTCTTCGACGTTGAAGGTGATGAAGTCCTTGCTGGCTACGGGGAAGAGCTGGTCCAGCCTGACAGCGTCGCGGCGCTCCAGCACGACGGAAGCCGCGTGGAACCGCGCCATGGCCCCCAGCGCCGCCTCACATTGCCCGCGGTCCAGAGGCCTGCGGCAGCCTGCGGAGCGGAAACCCGCGGCGGACAGGTCCTCGAGGACCAGGATGTCCGGCCGCGCGAGGAAGCAGCGCGGAGCCCAGGGCTCTCCTCCGGTGGCAGCCTCCAGGCGCGGCAAGGCTCTGTCGTAGAACTCCAGCTCCTTGTCGAAGCAGCGCAGCTCGCGAGTGAAGGCGGCGTGACAGTCCAGACGCCGCGGCACGATCTTGCCGAAGAAGTGCAGTTGGCGGAGACCCGGCTCCACGGTCAGCACGAGCTTCAGGTGGTCGCCCAGGAAGCCCGACACCTGCTCCTCGTAGGGCCCCACGCCCACGGACACCGCCTCCACGCCGCCCCCGAGGCAGTGGGCTGCCAACGCACGTGCGTCCGCGTCCGTCAGCGTCGCCGTCGTCGCCATCGTCGTCTGACGACGGACGCTCCACTTCGGCGTGATAAGATTAAGCCTTGTCGCTCGCTGCGGTGGGAGACTTGCCCCTTCGTCAGTTCAGGAGAGGTCGTGCAGAGCTTACAGTGAGTCGCCCCGGATGACACGTCAGCCCCGTAAAAGGTCTCCTTGACGTATGTTCGCCATCTGGTGTCATATAAGATATATATTTTATAGTAATATAATAGAGGGGAAAACAAGGTAATGAGGTTTAGTATGGGAAACAGTGGAATGTCAAACGGTGTTATATTGGGAAGGGATATTTTGACGGAAGTTAAGAAATTCTGCTACTTGGGAAGCGTAATAACTAGGGATGACAGAAATATAGTAGACATAAAGAGCAGAACAGCACAGGTAATGAAGGATTTCGCAAGAAAGATTAATTTATTTACGGGTAAAACAAGTGGAAATGTTGGGAAATCATTGCTAAAAAATTCGTACGGATTGTAGTGTTATATGGGTGCGAAAAGTGGACTATAGGAGTTGCGGAAAGGAATAGAACTTCCTCGTTAGCGATTCTATCCACCCATCTCATTCTCCTATAGCATCATACTTCAAAGGCTTCTATTCTTTTCCTTTCTGCAACTCCCATCGTCCACGTTTCGCACGCATGTACACCCCATACGAACATTTTTAGAAATGATTTCCTAATATTCACACTTATATTACCAGTAAGTAAATTTCGTTTTTCACGAAAGCCTTCCTTGCCTGCGCTGACCTACTCTTTACGTCTACTATACTTCTACCATCCCTAGTTATTACTCTTCCAAAGTTGCACAATTCTTTAACTTTCGTCAAAATATGCCTTTCCAACATAACATCCTATGTTATTCCACTGTTTCCTATACTACATTCCATTACCTTGGTTTTCCCTCTGTTAATCCTCATATTGAAATCTTTCTGCAGGAGCACGTTCATGCCATTTATTATGGTTCCCAAGTCTTCCTCTGACTCCCCTAATACTACAATATCATCGGAAAACCGTAGGGTTTTCATTTCTTCTCCTTGTAGAATGATTCCTTTCCCATATTCCATTTTACCTTTCTTCATCGCCTGTTTTATATATAAGTTGAACAGAATGGGGACAGACTGCATCCTTGTCTTATTCCTTTCTTGATTTCTGCTTTCTTTTCTCGCTCTTCGATTCTAATTACTGCTGACTGCCTTCTGTAAAGGTTTTGGATAAGCCTTCTTTCTCGATATTTTATTCCTGTCCTCTTCAAAATCCTTAAATGTTTGTTCCAGTACACGCTATCAAAGGCTTTTTATAAATCTACAAATGCCATTAATGTAGACTGATTTTTTTTATCCTGTCTTCTAGAATTAGACGCAAAGTCAATATTGCTTCTCTTGCCCCAACATTCTTCCTAAAACGAAACTGATCTTCTCCGAACTCCCATTTTATTTGTCGTTCCATCCTCCTATGTATTATTTTCGTTAATATTTGCATGCACGGGATACTAAACTAATTGTCCTGTGCTATTCGCATCTATCAGCCCCAGTCTTTTTCGGTATGGGTATAATTATGTTTTTCTAAAATCTGTTTCGAAGATTTCACAAACTATCCTGAACAGCCATGATATTGCTTCGCCTGATGATCTAATCAACTCCGCTGGAATGTTATCAATTACTGGCGCTTTTCAATTGCTCAGATCTTTCAGCGCACTATCAAACTCCGACCCTAAAATTTTGTCCCCCAACTCTTCATCACCCACTACTTGTATTACTGACTGATCTAGATTTCCACCGTGGTACACCTCTTCCAGATATTCCTTCCAACTTTCTGCCTTTTCATCTTTATTGCTTCGCATTTGATCCCTTGATATTCTTGCTAATATTTTTTCTCCATTCCTTTCACTATGAAATCTTCAACAGTTTCGCATGTCTCTTGGATCCAAGCCTCTTTGGCCGCTTTGCACTTCGTATCTATCTCGTTCTTCAAGCGTCTGCACTGCTCTTTACCATTTTCATCTATTGCGTTTTTATATTTATGCCTTTCATAAGTTATTATTTTTATTATATCTTGTGTTATCCATGCTTTCCTATTGGACTGAGCTATTCTTCCTATTTTTCATCGGGTGTTTTTAGTCATTTCTTCCTTCAAGAGTACCCATGTTTCTTTTATATTGTTGTTTCTCGTTTCTCTATTAATCAACTCTTGACAAATTATTTGAACCTCTAAAGCACTTCTTGTTGTTTCAGTTTATTAATTCTTTTCTTGAGTTTATTCATTTACAGCCTCTATTTCATAATCAAGAGATTACGGTCGGATCTAGCATCTAAGAACTATTAGGTAGTCCATAAACATTTCCGTGTCATGACACGAAGTAAAATTACATCAGTTTGGTGTACTTTATAATTTTCAAACTTACAATTTGAGATCTTAATGGTACCATATAGAAGAAACAGGTCTTCGGAGGTGTATAATGAGTCAGGTATCAATAAAAATACAGTAGTCTATATTGAAAAGAGGTGGATTTCTCATTGTCCTTGATATATAATTCTGAAAGCATAAGCCACTCTTTTTTCTGTTGGAAATTCACGAAATGAGGTGCATGATGTTTACCTGAAACTTGTTTCATGACACACAATTGGTATCCGACAAACGTAAATCGACTATGAGACTGAGAGTCAGCTTAGGGAACGACAAACATTGTTATACGAACGTAAAGAAAGCAAGAAAGGTAAGCAACATAAAAATAAGTGGCGTCCGTTTTCTGAACGAGACGAAGTATTGAAATAGAGATCTTGTTTTTTGCGACCAACTACCCCATTCCTGTATGGGAAGTGACGTCAAGAGTTTTCGACCAATCGCGAGGCAGCGCCGGTTTGCCACTGTAACATACACAGGTAGTGTACTAGATCGCAGGTGTGTCCGTCGGACTAGTAAGCCCAGAAGGGTTATGGGGTTTGAACATTTATATTATTTTTTATACGACTAACATGCTTCTATTTTTTTGTAAGTATCTCTCGCAAAGTGTCAGTATTTTCTCACGTATATAACTTTTATTCAGTACATATATTTCTTGTGGCAGCTTATTTTGTTGACTTATGTTGAACAAATTTTTGAAATTGTATTTAAAAAATGAGCTCAAATTCAGCTGCAGAACAACAAAACAAAACAGATAATAAAGGTAGCTCGTGGGTTCAGTTCGAAGAAGATGAAACGTTGAAAACAAACATCCCAAATGTCAAACAACATACTGAACCTGCAGTTTCTTCACTTGATGCAGCACCTGAATATCAAGGTGCTGTAATTAATCCTGAAACGATCCATGTGAAATTGGATAGAAGCATTAGCAGGTCGGTGTCTCCAGAAACACAACCAGACCCTCCGAAAAGGAAGCTTGTCAAAGTCAACACGAGTGACACTCAGCAGTATAGTGGTGCGGTGATAAACACTGAATCTGTTCATATCAATTTAGACAGGAACTCTTTGAGCTCTCCTGTATCTGAGCTAAATCATGATACTCAAGGAACTAGAGGTGTCGCCAACAATGTTCAAGATGAAATGCGGATTGTTGACCTGAGGGACATGAGCAATGGAAGGCAGCTAAATAATTCTCGAGCCACCACTGGTGAAAATACTGTCATCAGACAAGGCTTTGGTGAGTACAAGTTTCGTGGATATTGTTATAAAATTTTGTTTTCATTATTGTGAACTACTTATTGATAAAATCAATGTTCCCTTGCATATTGTTTTGAATATGGTCATTATGAACCTTATTTTCAGTTCCTTATAATTGTATGAATCTTATGTACACCATATAATAAGGTGCACCTTGTGCCCAAGCCCAAACTCTTTCTAATTAATATTTAATAAAGTAGGCCTTCTTTTTATAGTAGAGTTTTGTATTTCCATACCTGGAAAGCAATCTGTTTTATTTATTCACAAAGGGCAAGTCACATCAAAAAATGTTTTCCTACTTTCAGCAAATGGAGATATCATCGTAACACTTCTTCCAGTAAATACCAGATGGCCATGGATTACTCCTGCACAATTCCGCCCTGAACTAGTACCTGAAGAGTTGATGGCACAAGGATTAACAGTAAGCATTTATTAGCTTATTGTATAAATAATACAATTCAATTCATTATGACTTTTGCTGTTCATGTACTAATGTATGCCAGCAGCACTTGTTTCGCACTGCTTTAAACACAAGGATTCATTAGCCTAAAGTTGTTCTGAGTTTTGTTCAAGTATTTAGAAACTATTGTCAATTCATTATTTGCTTCAGTAACATTTATGGGAAGCGATCTGTGATTAATAAAGTAATATTCAGTAAGTTGTTTTGTGATGCCAAGAATAAACAATCATTAGATTTGTTTGATAAGATCTAGATTTGTGAAAGCAAGTTACTTGATTGTGGTTTCTCTTTTCTTTGTCTGTAAATTTTACATGCCTAAAAATATTTATCCTATGCTACTAAGGAAGAACTAATATTATTTGACCTTTTATTTATACATTTTGAGTGGATATCACATGGTGTGGGGCTGTGCCGTGGACGGTTTTGATATTGAAAAAGGAGAAGAAGAAACATTAATCTACAGAGAATGCAAAATTTTAATGATTTCCTCAATTTATACATACAAATCAATATCAATGCTGTATAAAAGAAAAAGTCTTGTTAAACTTAGGGATACAGGGTAAAATAATTATTTTAAGTTTTGTACTAATCTAAATAAAAATGATAATGACCCAATACTAAAAGGTATGACACTATTCATAAACTTCCTCAACATATAAAACAAAAACAGGGCAAGTCAGTTGATAATTTCCTGAAAGTAATATATAACATTAATAACTACTAATGTACTGCTTGATCTACTTGTAAATATAGTGTATGGATATACTGTTATATTTTATTATTCTCTTATTATTGTTACGCGGTCATGATTCTTTCCAATGTTATAATGTACAATTCTATTGAAAACTAAAATATTATTATATTTTGTGTTTCAGGTTTGTAATTATCACACTTTATTATATGCAGTGTATACATTTGTAGGAATGTCTACCAAAATATTGATTTGCTTTCATTCTCAGCTAGAATAAAGTGTATATTTTAAGATTTGACATTTATTAAAAACATTGGTAATGATACCTGACCTAACTTTATTGTTCTCAGCTTACCGTGGAAGATTATGTACATATTATGGAGATTCTGACTAATGATATGAGATTTAACATTTACAATGTGTGCTACAAGCGTATTCTTGTGGCCTGGATCTTTACTGCATTCGTCGTTTTACTTGGTTTACTGTTTTCTGGTGTCACTGGATTGACACTATTTGGTTTAGGAGTGATGTGGTTGATCCTGAATGCATTGGCAATATTCCTTTGTATGTGGATAAAAATAAAGGTAGAATTGATTCTAATTAAATTACTTATACTATTTTTATATTATGTTCCCTTGTGATGAAAGTGTTTTAGCTTACATGGGATAAAAAGTTGTATTTTATTTCAGCTGAACCACAATTTGGAAAGGTGCATGGCTCAAATAAACAAGCATTTAATAAAGCACAAGATTATTCTTGGTTTAGATGATCGGGGGAAAATTTCTTGTCACAAAGTAAATCTGTGCTTCATTTATTTTGATACCATGGACTGTATTGTAAGTTCATCAGATTTTATCTTAATATAAAAGTATATTTAATCTCTGTTTTAGTATATTCATTCTGATTTCTTTCTGTAGAAGAAGCTACAAGAGGTAATTGAAAGAGAGGAGCGAGAAGGCCGCCCAATAAACAGAGAAGAAACTGCAGAAGAACGAAGGCAAAGACAACAGTTTCAACAAAGAATGGACATTGAGGACCATGACATTATAATTCAGGGGAGCAGCACAACAAGACTGTCACGTAAACAGGTGAGAACTATTAAGGTACATTTTTAAATTATTAGCAAGTACAAATATTGACAAACAAATTTGTACCAGAAGTAGAACTCCTTGATATTTTACTACTTTAAAAATCCATAATTTTACTCCCAAAGAATGGTGAAACCGAAGTTTTCTTCCAAAGTTGTGGGAAAACCAATATGAAAACCACAATTAAAATAAATTTTATAACAAACACAATTTTCCTATAGTTACTGTGTTTTGCTTTGTTTTATCTATGTGGCCCTATATATATATGAGTCAGGAAATGACATTGTCATGTTTATTAAAACAATTAATGGGAAAAGGACAGAGAGATAGAAAGAAGGTGACTTACCTGAGGTTCATAGATGGTAGACACCTTGTGAGGTTTAGATTACTTGAATTTTCGGAGGCACCGCCCCCTTCATCAGAAAGTTAGGAAGACATTTCCAGTGATCGGCTAGCCGATAATTATATATATATAATTAATAAGGAAAGGAAAGAGAGATAGAAAGTAGGTAAGTCACCTACTTTCTATCTCTCCTTCCTTTCCTTATTGTTTTAATTAACATGACAATGTCATTTCCTGACATACACACACACACATATATATTAAAAAATTAATACAGTTCAACACAAGTTAAGTAAGTATGAATAAATGTATTTAACCTAAGTAATAATAATTGCAACCTGCCATGTAATACAGGCAAGGGGGGAGCAGTTGCTGACACGATACTTACAACGTTGGTCTAAGGACTTTCTCCGCCGTCGATTGGACTGGACTGTAGATGAAACAGGCGGGAATCCAGCAGATCCACGTCATTTGACATCAGCTTTGTGCCCGTGTCAGTACATAGAGGAGTATCTAAAAAACAAACCTCGTTCCGATAGCCGTAATGTCTGCCCTTGTTGTAGCTCCTGGCTTGCAGAAAGAGGCATCGATTGAGTGGAGCTCAACTTATAATCAAAACTTAGGATAGCAACTAGTATTAATGTTGGTTAAAATCTATTTTAAAGAACCATTGTTGGTTATTCATATTGGTTGCGATGTCATGAATATTTTCACAGTTCTCTTCACAGTTAATAATGTATATCGTGGAATCCTTCTACAAAAGTGTTGCATACAAAGAATAAATAAAATTGTTTAACATTGGATAAACAGTAATGTTATAGGGACAGATAGGAAATATTTTAGCATCACCATGAATATGAAACTGTCAAATATATTTCCCTGTATGTTTCCATTGTTTGTTTCTTCAGGGTGAATTTTATTTTTAAATTTTGTAATATCTGTTTCCCAAACTGGTGTGTTTTCTTTGTGTATTTTAAAATGCATGTGATACTGATTCAATTTGTTTTTATTATAGAAATTTTGTTTACAAATGAAATCACTACTCTTAATAATCTCCCTTCTACTTCAGGCACAGTGTAAAAGTATTTCAAATAATTTTTATTGTTGACCTTCAAGAGCTTAGTCATAATTTGTTTTCACTTTATAGTTCTATAATTCAATTTCTTAAGCATGTTTAAGGAAAAAGATTAACTATAACATATTAATAACACTTTTATCTGATCACTAAAGAAAATGGTATATTTTATTTAACATGTAATTGAAGTCCTGGAATAAATTATTCTTAGTCTGTTTTATCTTAACTTATAGAATTTAACTAGCTTCCGCTTGCTGTGCTGAAAATGTGACTAAGCTCAGTGTAAGCTGTTAGGAAGTTAAATATTAGGTCAGTTTGCTTGAATGTTCACTAACATCCTCATTATTATCAATGGCTCAGGTGGTGGGTTTTTTCTCTTGCTCAGGAACGTGCAGAGATGGTATTTCTTCGCTACTCACACCGCTGGGCTAGAGAGTTTGTACGCAAGCACTTAGAGCTGTCAGTTGACGGAGCGGAGCGAGGGGGGTTTCCCCCTGCACCTCCCCGGCACTGCATCTCTTCAAGGTGTCCCTGCCAGTTCATTGAGGAGCACCTCAAGTACAAACCTCGAGGCAAGTGTTCCATCAGACAATTCTGCACTCTCCCTAATTTTGGCTTTGAAAAGTAATCTTTCTCTTTGATGGTGTATATGGCTGTGATTGGGTTGTTTGCTTCAGCTTAGAGATCTATTTTACTACGTTCTACTTTATAATTTTAATTCTTATTGACTATGGCATAAGTATTCAATGTAAAGAGTAAAATAAATCTTGAAGCAGGAACATTCATGTTATGTATACACTAATTTTGATAATTAATCTGTAGTTTTTTGTCCTTTCTATGGTCTGTGGGATTTCAGCTTTTATACTTTTCTACATTTCAACAATTTAGCATGGGCCTATCTGCTAAAATCTTAACCTAATTATCTTTCTCATATATAAAATGCAAAGTAAAGTTCTATTGTTCAAATTATTTTGAAAATGGAACTCCATACTGTGCTCAAAATAAGTTTAACATTTAAAGTGGTTGTTAGCTGTAAAAATAATTTATACTGACAAGAAAGGAAGAGAGAATAGATTGCTTACATGAAATTTTAATGGCAGTAGTGGTCCTCATTTTCAGGTAAGCTACTATTCTTCTTTCTTTCCTATTTATATTCATTACATATAAGCTTAACAACATAAAAAATTGCTGTTATTTTATTTTTGTTGACAATTGTTCTAGATTCTCATTATTTAAAAGATCTGATTTCAATATTCTATTCTTGGAGAGTCTTGTACACAGTTTATTGTATTATTTTGTTTTTGTTTTCTTGGGACTCTAGTGTTGTTTTTCAATTGTTTCATCTCTTAGTTTAAGATAACCAAATTTTAATATGCAGTTGTACTTAAAAAAATCACATCTTGCTATGATCTTATATTTATATTTTATACTCTGGTGTTTTGAATATTATTTTCACATTGAATATAATAGCACCAAAATAATATTTCATAAAAAGCTAGAGAACTTGTTCTATAAATATAGAAAACCTAAAAAATAAGTGCCTGTAATATTTTCTGTGAAACTGTATTTTTCTTAACATAGTTCACCCAACATGTTTTTGTATGAAGCTTGATTTTCTGGTCAAGCTTCATGTGTGAACTTGCTACAGTTTAAGAACTTTAATTCTCTAGCTCAAATTGAGCCTATAAGAAAATGAAGCCTTCCAATATCAATATGATTACTTAGATTGCTTGGGATTTCAGTGTTTTAATGAGAAATGTTTGAAGCTGAAATAATTAAATTAACTGTATAGTGTGATATATTAGAGAGACTGAGATTTGTAAAATGTGGAAGAAAAGTTTGAGACGTGATATGAATGACTCAAAGTATGTGGTTTCGATGGTACTTACTTTTTCCACAATAACTTCTTCATGGAGGTAACCATTTTTATTTTTATGCATTTTAATGCATTCTTTGCTAGGAAATTCCTTATTATATTACTGTTGGTTTTCAACTTATGACATTCACTAGCAAATTGTATTATAGCACTATCTTATTCCTCCAGTTTCTATGCACTGTTCAAATTAATACCTTCTAAAAAAACATGTACATTTCAAAGTTCTGATATTAATTTATCATCGGCCTCAGTTTAATGAATTATGCTTCACACATACTTATTTGCTTTGTATTCTGATTGATTATAGACTTTTTTCATCAATATAGCACCTATATTTAGTCTTGGAGTGTTTACTGTTGTTTTTCTTTGTTGAGTTTCTTCTTTATAAGATTGCCAATAGTATGTAGTATTTAAATGTTCTGGTCCTTATTCTGAAAAGGTAGAAATGTAATGTGATTCCTCTTTACAACCTTTTACACTAACTATCAGTATTATAACGGAGTACTTACAGTGGATCCTCATATAAACTGTCTTCCATTAACATCACTCACTGTTATGCACCTGTTTATTATTATTTAAACTTAAAATATCTGTTAAAAATTTAACATCAAACTCTAATATATAAGGAAAACTCATTTATGAAGAACTGTTTGTGTTTTGGTAAGTTTAATCTTTTGTTGTAGTATTTTTAGGGTTCATATAATATTGTGCAAATTCGTCCATATTTATTCACACCCAAACTTTTGTTTGTAACCATACTGTTATTTAATATAGTTAGAAATAGTTGTTATAACATATTAAGTTTATGCCAGAATGAATACCTATTTTTTCCACCCACATTGAAGAAAATTTGTTTTTAAAATGTTGAAACATTCTTAATTGGCAAACAATATTTTATTTGTAAATTTGGAACTCACCTTAGATGCTATTGTAATTCAAAACATCTCTGAAAATAAGAACACATTAACTTATAATCCAGACATTACATAAAATAAATTGTGTATTAACAATTTAGTTAAGCAGGATATTCAGGGAAAAATTTTAAAGCTACTAAAAGGATTTATTTGTAATTTGTAAAGGTTAGCTATATCTGTTTATGCCCTATGTTAAAATTGATTGGTGATAACTGTGTTGTTTATATATGTAATTACATGTATTCTTTATTTAATATGTAGTTAGATTCTAAAAACATTTTAGAGTATTAATATTTTATTAAAAATATATTTTTGATGTCAGTAGCATAGTCTTATATTACTATATGCAGCTTTTTTATTTTTCTTTACCAGTACTAAAAATAGTAAGTGAAGTGTAACACACTTCAAATTCCATAAAATATTCTAACTAATAATTTATGCAATTGCGTAATATATGGATTGTTGTATAATGCAGGTAACAAGACAATAAATGTAAAGATTTTATTTGTCAGGTTGTTAAACTTATTCCGTCCAGTAGTTTGGTGTGTACATTTCGACAATGTAATGTATTTTAATTATATTTTTATACAAAAATGTTTAGTACAATTTGCTTAGTGTTAGTAACTAATTGTTTTGAAAGTATTCTAAATTACATATGGTGTTATATTGTAGTTAAAATGGATTAAATGTCATGAATAATAAATCTCTTTTTGTGTATGAGCTTCAAACAATTTTTACCCTGTACATTCCTATTTTGTATAGATTTATTTTATGTTTGGGTTAATTTGTATAAGGAATGTTCTCATTTAGTTGTCAGAATATCACTGTAGGAGTTTGTGAAAAAAATTCACACGTATAATATTTTTGTATGTAACCTTGCAAATGTTATAGCCAAAATGAAGCTGATAATGAAATACTATTTAATTAACATTATTAGTTAAATTTGCAATGAGATTTTGTTTCTTGGTTTTGTATTGTTTACCGAGACATTGTCTGTTAGTCATAACATGTGTAAAATAAAATTTGTCAAATGGCAAGCACCATGTAGGGTTTGAAGATCGGCAAGCCTTCATAACTTTTTGATGAAGGGAGCATGTTTCCAATAATTTAAAGAACTTGAAACCCAACATGGTGCCTGTCATCTGTGAACATCACAGATGGCAGGCACCTTGTAAGGTTTGTAGTTTTCAATTTTCGTAGGCATTGTCCCCTTCATCACGAGAGTTAGGAAGACATTTCCAGCGATTGGCTAGCCGACGACTGAGAACTCCAAACCTCACAAAGTGTCTACCTCAGGTAAGTCACCTACTTTCTATCTCTCATTCCTTTCCTTATATATATACATACATACATACATACATACATGTATAGGAATTATGTTTTAACTCTACTTCCAGGATATTCACATATCTTTTAGTGCTGGTATGTAGCTATGCAAGCATTTATCTCACTTTCTTTTACAAATCGAGATTCAAATAAATAAGGTTGTTTTCTTGGAGCAAGCTTTATTGCCCATCTTTCAGTTTATATAAGCATTGACAATATTAATTTTGTGTACTCGTGCATTTCTCTAGGTCTGGATATGTCTCTATTTCATACTATGAATAATTTTTTCCTAATTTTAGAACATTTCATACTATGAAGACAAAAAGTAAACTAGTTAAATTACTGTACATATTGAGATGAAACTCAAATTTCTTTCAAGTATGCTAATTCACTTCTCTGTAAACATGTTATGTACTTTTATTGTTGAGGCTAACTAGTGTTTGTTGTAAGATTTACAATTGCTTGAATTTTTCATTTTAATATTAGACTATCATCTGTGAGAATAAAAATAATTTGTCATTGTTTTCATTGAGAATGTTATAATCTTTTACATGCAGCCAGTGGTCGAAAACCACGAGTTGCTTTAGTGGAAGCATATTAATCCTTCGTGAGTATAAAATTGCTTGTGATGTTTTGAACCAGTAGTGTGAATGCTGTATGCACTGAATATTGAAAAGATTTTTTTAAATCCTTATTAACGTTTGCATTACATATTTTTATTATGTACAAATGTTTTGTTAATCACTGAAAATGTTGTGTTCTTAGTTGTAGAAGATTAATTTGGAAAAATTTCTACTCCCTCATAGCTTTAATTTTTTTTTTTACTGATCGAATTAAGAAAGAGGACATACACTACTGTTCTTGTGAGTTATCTTCCACATTTTCCATAATTGACTAATTATATTTGTAATAATTTTTTCTCAAAATGGTATTGGAAAAGACTTACCCATCTTATGTTTTCTGTCCAGAGTACTTATTGCATTCACATTTGAAATTGTCAGCAAAAAAATCCTTTTAAGATAGAAGTATCAAAAATCCTCAAAACAATTATTCTCTCTTATTAGAAATTTCTATACCAATATTTATTATATCTTTAAAATTCATTCCTCTTTAATTTTGAAAACTAGTTCACTTCCATATCTTACATTCAGATTATTTGCTTTTGGTATTCCTATACCATACTCTTTTTATTTGTAACACTGGAGTTTTTTAAGCTTAACTATTAAATGGATCTTAATGAGGCTCTACAACCCTTATCATATAAACAGCATTGCAGCTACAAGTGTATAGGTAGCTGTAGTTTATATATATATATATATATATATATATATATATATATATATATATATAATGGGGAAAGGACAGAGAGATAGAAAGAAGATGACTTACCTGAGGTTCATAGATGGTAGACACCTTGTGAGTTTTGGAGAACTTGAATTTTCGGAGGCACCGCCCCCTTCATCAGAAGGTTAGGAAGACATTTCCAGTGATCGGCTAGCCGACGACTGAGCCGATCACTGGAAATGTCTTCCTAACCTTCTGATGAAGGGGGCGGTGCCTCCGAAAATTCAAGTTCTCCAAAACTCACAAGGTGTCTACCATCTATGAACCTCAGGTAAGTCATCTTCTTTCTATCTCTCTGTCCTTTCCCCATTAATTGTTTTAAACATGACAATGTCATTTCCTATCTCATATATATATATATATATATATATATATATATGAGTCAGGAAATGACATTGTCATGTTTATTAAAACAATTAATGGGGAAAGGACAGAGAGATAGAAAGAAGATGACTTACCTGAGGTTCATAGATGGTAGACACCTTGTGAGGTTATCTATGAACCTCAGGTAAGTCATCTTCTTTCTATCTCTGTCCTTTCCCCATTAATTATATATATATATATATATAAATTAATGAAACGTTTGTAACGTGACGAAGTCACAGGTTTTTGGATATTAGGATAGTAAATGAGGGAGAAAGATAATAAATACGCTTTTTGAAACATATATATGTGTGTGTTGAGCAAAATGCTGACATTACAATTTAAAAGTTTTATGTTGTAATGTCACTGTTTCTCTCTTGTATATGTTTCAGTTCGTTCAGGCTTTCAATTGTTTTTACTGTTGTAATAGGTTGTCATACATTTATTTGAATTTTCAAGTTATTTGGCATCCAATCATTATATTTTGATTATACATTTCTTGATGCTCTGTATTATCTGTTTTTCCACCAGATTTATTTTTTCCTCTGAAACTGTAGTTCAGCTATGACTTGGGCTGAGACAATACATTCGTTGTTCACCATTTATTGTGTTTTTGCATGCAATTTCTAATAGAATGTATTTGGGTAGAATTTTTTAATGCACTGTATTGTACACTTTTTCACCGGTTGTTAAATATATATATATATATATATATATATTAGTAGTAATTTATCATTAAAAGAACAACATTCGAATTTATCTGATGGTTGGGGTTTAAAACTGGAATGAGATACCACACACTATAGCAAGTTGTTTTGAAGAAGAACAATGTAACATTCATGTTATTTTAACTTTAATTAGTAGATTCTATTCTAAAATGTACAAGCTTGAACAAATGATATTTGCTATTCAAAGATAACACAATTTTGTGCCAAACCCCATGTCACCTTGATCATCATGTAAGTAAATAAAAGAGAAACTGAACTACAAGTATACATTGTAATCATCTGCAGAAATAAAGCATTTTTATCAATTGGGTGATGAAATTATTGTTGGAAAGTGATGCAGGTAAGAATATTTTACATTATTATCTTATATTTATTCACATTTTCAGTGCAGTACATTATTATTTATGATTAAGTGGAATAGTCTGAATCCATTACTCGAATGAAAATTGGACATATGAGAGATTGTATTATGAAGATCTATTCTGCACTGTTTGTGAAACTCATTAACATATTCCTTGTAAATTTGTTATACATTTCTGTGAAAACACTGATTACTAATAGTTGGTTATTAAATATTGACACTGTTGATAGCACTTTTCTTGGATTTTCTTCTGTCAAGCAATCTTTAACATAACAGCTTCCAAGATGGGATATTTCATCATCTGCTTGCTTCTACAAGGTAACCCCCTTTGTATTAATTACATTAACAGTCTTTTGTGCTAAATATTTAAAGTTCCTATTAGCCATTAATGTGTGGTATAATGGTTTATAGAAGTGAAATGTTCACAAAAGTAATTAGATTGCCTGTATTTGCTTTCTAACACCACAAGTCTTTGTGCACTTACAATTACCACTTCCAGGTGTATTTACTTTAAAGCATGCTTAACTAAATCTTCAGGGAAACTAAGAAACAAACTACTTTATTACTTCTCGCTACCTTTATCTATAAATAACTGCAACCTAAACTTTGTAGTAAATGCACAAATTAGCTTAGTGCTTCTCCAGTAATAAAATATTTTTATTCATTATAATATCCACCGGAATTACACTTCATCTCCCAATAAATATTTGTTCATAAAATATTATTGGAAATTTTATCTTTTGTAAATTCAAGGCAATTTACTTTTTTAATTACATGTCCATGCCAGATAAGCAATTACTTTTGTAAGAAGTTTGATTCATTAATTTGTTTATCTATTGCAGATTATCCATGCAGCATCTGTGCTTTAATGACTGACCCTCATTTTACTTACCAATTATAGCTATCGCCTGTTGTATATGTGCATTACAAATTTATGTTAATCCAGAGATTTTTTATTAATATTTCTCATTTTATAAAGATATTTGAACAGTGCTATTTACATATCTAACAATCATGTAACCTAATACTCAAGGAATTGTGAAATGTATGTGATATCCGTCCAAACTGCATTTAAATGGTTTATATACTAAACAACATTAAGCTTAGTAAGTAATGTACTACAAACTTTGTCTCTAGGACTGTCAGTTTAGTAGTCAAAAATCTGTTGTCTATTATAATAATGTTTCAACCATTTGCCAGTTTCATAGTATTAAATGAAGCTTTTAAAATGTTAAATGCTTAACAGTTCACTTTTGTTTAGTTGTTGCAGTTAAAGTTTTAATTGCCTGTATCATAAATTTGTTGTGGACCTTATTTGCTTGGAACATTGTTTTAATCCGTATATTGTCTTTTAATGTATGCAGTACTACTATATAAAGTGTATTTCTCACAAAAATTTATTTTACTATGAGATAGATTCATGTGCCTTCTAAGACATTTGCTTTAAAACACTATTCTTGGATCCTGGAATCCATTATTTTACTGCTCCAACATGTAACTACAGTATTATGTTTAAAATTTGTGAAACATTAGTTAAGCTGTATTCTGTTAATATATATAAATTCAAGCATATCCCTTTCATAAACATGTACATCTGTTTATAAGATTTTGGATAATCTGAACATGCCTCTTCAAATGTGACTAAATATTTAATTACAGTACGAAATAAGTGAGTCACATTTATTGTAAACCAAAGCAAAGAAGGTGGAGATTTATATTTCAGAAGTTTTTTTTATTGTAAATGTCATACATTTTAATAAAGGATTATAGTTTGGAATTGAAAATCTAACATTTTTAATGGACAAGGGCAGAGTCAAAATTCTCATCCAATTGCTCTCAAATACATGCATACTATACCACGCTTTCTTTCCCTCTCCTATCCAGAATTGGTCACTATATCCTCTAAGAATTTTAGAGAAAATAAAACTTTGTACTATTTCACATTAAGTGAAAATAAAATTCTAATATGAGAAAAAATTGTAAATACAATTTCTAAACTTTTGTACACAAGGAGGAAACATGAAATAATAAGTTACACAAAGTCAAATAACTTGAAAAGTTTGTATTAAAACAAACAGTTCATCACATGTGTTTTCTCACACAGTTTAAAAATAAACAAAAATAATAATTTGCACACATTAAACTCTTCTCTTTTGTGTACTAATATAAAGTACATTATTTCCTCTGATAAAAGCATCTCCATATTTATTTTTCAATTGGCCATTCACATATTCTTCAGTTTGTTCCAATGCAATATTCATGTAACCGTCAAGGCATGCCAAGACACCTGGGGAAAAAAAAATCATTAAGCTACCTTAGTTTTAATAAATGTTATTGATAAAGAAAACAATGCTGTGATAGCTTTACATACCTCTGTAATCAACTCCACTATTTAGTTTAACAACAACAGGTCTCCCATGTATTTGTTGAATAAACTGAGACAATGCCTCCTTTCTGCTCATTTTAAACAGAAGTTCTGAAACATAGTTTTTATATATATCAGCAAATATGCGTGACCGGGCAAAATTTTATTTGAAAAAAAGTCTTAGAATGATGGGAAATATATTTATTTTGTGGGGCTTCCTTTTTAAATTCTATCTTTTTGTAATAATTGCAACCAAACGATTTTACAGAATTTAAAAACTTTTTACGGTCTCCAGTGAAAATTTACGTTTGACAGTAAATATCCAGCTTCTCTAAAATAATAAATCCGGTCAACACAAAAGGGTAAAACACGAAACAATTGGTTTAAGAAGGTTAATAATAAATATAGAATGTGTGTATTGATACCGTACCCTTAACAATTCTTCTTTTTAAAATATATACAAGTCTAGTTTGAAATTCGGTACTAAAGACACTTGCCAAACACAATAAGATAAAACCAAAGATGGTATGTAAAAATTGAACAATCAGGGCATTCAATTCTCTAAGATATGACTATATAAGAATTATAATATCTAAGGCTATGTTTACTCGGGCAGTGATCACTGCCAGGAAAGTAGATGCAGTGTTGTCAGTGCTGCACTGACAATCCAGCGCTGCCTCAGTTTTCTTGGAGCGTGTCAACAGTGACTCAGACATGACTGGTTGCTCCCCTCAACCTACCTAGACGCTGCCCACAGAGGCCAGTTTGTGACAGCTACGATTGTCAATTATCGACTGTGAATCGAGTGTGATAGAGGTGACTATCGATTGTGCGATGGTAAACATTTTCAATTCGGGTGCAGTATGGCTAGTGTGCGATTGGAGTAAGTGGATCTTTGTTGTGACAGTGGTGAGTAATTTTGTTCCGCAACAGTTTGAGATGAAGTTTCCAGTTTATTTAATTTCATAGTGCCGTGATACTAAAATCACTTTATCTTCTTTCCAGATGCTAAGTAGCAACAGATACAGATTTCTTGCGCAATGAAGGAAATTTAGGTGAGTTAAGTGACATTAATTATAATCAAATAATTTCTTATGCAAGAATCAATTCTAAGCTGTTTTTTCTTCTACCATTCTCAAGCTGAAGAATTATTTTGCTCTCAATATTAACAACTTGGACTTATGTGAATATTTGTCTCTTATTTTGGCAGGACTTTCATATGCTGCCACTCTTCAGGAAATGATGAAAGCCTTCCAGGGGAAACAGCCGCCCATCTGGGGTGAGTGGGCCTTCACTCTTTTGCAAAGTTAACTTGGCCTGTGTCCATTCAAAAAATTCATTGATATATTACTGTTTCTTAAATTCCTAAAAGCAGCCATAAATAATGAAAATATTTCATTAGAATCTTGTGGCATTTTTTGTGTCACTGTAACATTCAACATACATTATGAATTCAAATGCAGTAAGTAATCAATTGTTAAAAATAGGTTAAAAGTTATCTATGTTCCTCCTTTGGCTAGAGTGAAAGGTACAGTTTTATTTAATGATTTACATAACATAAATAATATAATACAATCGGGTATAGTTCCTAACTGCAACAGAGTGCTAAATGATAGTGGATTAATTACGCAAACTAGTAGCCAAACTACAGAGAATAATAAGTGAGAAAATAAATACCAGATGTCAAGTATACTTCATTTACAGTTCTACTAATACACAAGTATCCACATGCCAGACTTCTACAGCAAACATTGTCTACTTAACAAATCCTTTCTTTTACTTGTATTTCTGCTCCATTATAAATGTATTTTTATAAATGTATCAAAGCAAGTATCTCCAATATCAAACACATTGGAAAATGTGTTTGATTCATTTGATTCCTTAAATCCAACACCATTACAATTATGTTCAGAGTGATAATGTGAAACTAATTAGCGTTGTATTTCTCTTCTATTACTTAATTTTGTCTGTTATTTGGCTACTTCTCTGTGTATTTAAAATACTTTTAACATTGATATTTCATATTTTCAATATTTGTGCCTGTATTATGGTATTCAAAATTCTCTAATTATCAAAAATTTGATAATTGTAATTTTACAATGTCTGTCTTTTGTTATTTGTCAGCCTTTGTCTCAAATGGAATGATTTCAGTTAAATTTTCCTTATAGACTAGTTCGTTTCCATGTCAAACAATAAGTTCAATTTTTTTCTGCATAGTACGAAATGGACTAAAAATAAATAATTTGCATTTTATCCATCAATAATGGCAGTAATATCTAAAAGCCAAGTTAACTTTTTGGATTAAAGATGACTTTGGTTACAGCAGTGCAATCGTCACCACCATGGTCAAAATTGTAAATTAAAAATGAGAAAATATCAAAGTATTTTTTGTAATTATTAATTTGGCATTGGATTTGTCTCCAATTAAAATGGAATAAGGAAATAAAGTAAAGTGTTTTCATCTTCCGTGCCTTCATAGACTATATTGTCACTACTGCTACTAAACTTGTCTTGTTCCACATTTTAGTGATACTTTATAGATAGTAATTAAATTTCTTGACAGTCTCTATTCTTCAATTTTGGAAGAGTACTTTCTTTCATGCCACATTTTTCATCATTTTGATTAAATTACCGATACATTTACCTGCCTTGTCGTCTTAATCTCCCTTGCATTGCACTCACTAGTTGTGTATTTCCTTTCCTAACAAGTAATATCCAAAATTAACTTTTCTTGTCTTCTTTAGACAGTTTCTTTTCATTCTTTAAGGGATCAATTTTTATGACTTACTGTGGTCTTCAAAGGTCAGTTGTCTGAAACATGGGATTTACAAACAGCCGGACCATGTTTCTCCTTTCTAAATTCTTTTCAATTTTATTGTATATTTCAATGTACCCTGTTATCTCGAACTCATATTTTTACTCTTTCTCAAAACTTGTAAACTTTCAATTTAAAACATTTATTCTGAAATTGATAAAAATAATTTACTTGCATCTACATTCTCACTCACTTTAGTTATGGTTTGCAAGAGTAAATATTTAACCAAGACCAGATCAGATTGTTTTTTCAAATCATTTAATTTAATTTCTGTTTCCATTTCTTAAAATCTTTTTATACCTACTTCACACTTACCATCTACTATAACACCACAAAGGAGGCAGTTTCACCTTAAAGTGTGTTCAATCAAGTTTGCTTTCCTCATCAGAATTCTATGCAAAATTGATCTCTTCTTGTAACTTCCTTGTTTGTCACAATGCCATGGCAACTAACTATTTCATCCAGCACCACATTTAAAAACTCTCTAGGTCCTTCCTTCCATTTTCCTCCAAGTGTCCAAGTTTCTGCATCAGTTTATTGAGGAATGATTCAGATACAGCGTTTTATGATTTCCTTCCTTAATTCTGTATATATTTTACTGGTCAGAAGTGATCGCTTCTTGATGAATGCTCTCTTGGCCACAGTGATTCGTGTTCTCATTTCTTTTATGCAGTCAGTAATTAGGCTCCACATTCTCTGATTCTTCACTTAATTTGGTCAATTTTCCTTTAGTAAGGACTTTGGTCCTCCCCATAGCTTTATTTTTCTTTTACTGCTCTTTCCACTTCACTCTTAAGTATGCGAAGTCCTTCCTCTCCTTCATCTACTGGGTCTTCCTTTTCTAACTTTATTTGTTGAGGTCGGTTTATCTTCTTTGACGCTAGAATTCTCTTTTCCAGATGTTCAAATGGGCCTAATTCTTACCCCATTCCAGTTCCCGTTTTTAGAGACATGAAGTCGTATCTACCTCTTCTTTGGAGTTTTTCAGAATCCACACACATTTCATTCATATAGTTTTGTTTTCTGTATTGGTTCTTGGTGCATTGTACGCTCTCCTTTGTTCCATCAACTCGAACATCTGCTTTGTGTTCTTGCCAGAAAAGCATTCTTTCTCATCATTTCAGGAAATTTGTCACTCCAAACACATTGTAATTCTTTCCTTGTCGCTTTGTATGGTTTCTAAATTCTCTTTCTTACATAATTTTTGTATTTTCAAACTACTTCAATGTGTCTTAAGACAAACACAGTTATTATCATTTCTGAAACTTTTCTTTCTTTACTGCTTAGGTCCAGTTCTTATGCCAACATTCCAATACTCCATTCATTCCTCACCATGTGTCTGTTTGGGACAATTCTCACTTCCTCCAGGGCAAGTCCTGGATTATACTCTATATTCATTGTTATGTAATAGGAATTATTGTTTCTTTCTTTCGATAAATTTTCTAACCTTAGTTGTTTGCAGAAATGATTTATCATTCATTCTACTTCCACCATGCTCTCTTCCAACTCTGTGAAATTGCATATCTTTCTTTTATACTACGTCTGTCTTTTAATAACACATTTGGTGGCCATTCTTATCTTCCGTGGAATCGTTGTAGTTCTAAGAGTCTCCAAATTAACAGCTGTGCAGTAGTCCCAGAGTCTCTTGCCCCACTACTGCAACTCTCAGAAATAAACTATCTCCAGCTTTCAGCACCAGGAAATTTTTAAATAACTGTTCACATTTTCAATATTTGGAGGTTATTTCCAAGTAACATGTCTTCCTCTGTAGTGTTATTATGGTAGATTCTCAGTCTCAATTTATATTCAAAGTTTGAACCAATATGCTTTCATTTTCAGCCCCCTTCCAACTGTGTAACTTGCCTACCTACAACTTCCCCAACATGTTTATTGGCCATTCTTCTCTTTCAGTAGCCATGATTGGAATCCTGGTGGTTCCACGAGTTCAAAAATAAACTATCTCCAAATTAACAGCTATGGGTCACACTTTGTCCCTGTATCTTCAAGCTATGCAATTCTTGGAAATAAACTATCTCCAGCTTTTACCACCATGAAGTTTCTCAAATTTCTTTCGATATTGTGGCATAGTTTCTACTTCCATTTTATGTTTTGTGTAACTTGTTTTTTTTTTTTGCAGACCCACCTTGGAGGAGCCTGTAGACTGTGGGCTTCTAAAACCCTCGGCCTACTTGCTCCTCAAAATGCTGGACCGGGAAGCTGTGGAATCTGAAAAGTGTCGACGTTGGACAGAAAAGCTTTTTTATGATGTTGGACTTAGGGTGATTTTTACAGCCTCCTCGCTGCCATGAGATGGGCCCGGGCAGCCAACTCAAGCAATTGCTGAATTGTTTTAAAAGGAAAGAATTGAAAATTGCATAGATATGAACTGTGGTCTTTATTCCCATCACACTAGTATAGCAACATTATGTTATCAATGAATCAAACAATTAAGTATTTAGATATTTAAAATCATTGTGAAACAAAATATATATATACAATCATATCAAATGATACTTTGTACTGTAGGCTACAAATAAAGATACAATTGAAATACTTCAAGTTAATAAGCTTTTATAAAGAGCTCCACAGCAGTCAAGAATCACTCCTGAAAAAAAAATTGAAACATTAACTTTCATTAAGTAGTTTGGTAACAAATAAAGGAGTAAATGAACAAGATTTTGAAATCACAGAACCAAAAATATTTATAGTAATATAATCTGGGAAAAGCTATGAAATATATATATATAATTAATGGGGAAAGGACAGAGAGATAGAAAGAAGATGACTTACCTGAGGTTCATAGATGGTAGACACCTTGTGAGTTTTGGAGAACTTGAATTTTCGGAGGCACCGCCCCCTTCATCAGAAGGTTAGGAAGACATTTCCAGTGATCAGTCGTCGGCTAGCCTTCTGATGAAGGGGGCGGTGCCTCCGAAAATTCAAGTTCTCCAAAACTCACAAGGTGTCTACCATCTATGAACCTCAGGTAAGTCATCTTCTTTCTATCTCTCTGTCCTTTCCCCATTAATTGTTTTAAACATGACAATGTCATTTCCTATCTCATATTTATATATATATATATATAAATTATATATTGGAAACAACAGTGCATCGCCTTAGGGGCGTGCGTCTATCCACTCCGCCACCGCATCGAGTATGACCAACCGAACATTTTCAGTCTATATATATTAGGTTTTCAAGTTAGGATGGATAGAGAAGAGGGATGGAAGAATTAGGAGCATCCGTTAAGGATAAATTACAAATAAATTATATATTGGATAAGTGACGAAGTCACGCATTTGATAATTGGATAGAAAGAAAGATAGAAATATTTGGGGGAAAGGCAGGAAATTCGCTCTTTGAAACATATGTACGGCATGGAAACATGCACAAGGAATACATATGTCGAGCGTAGAAGGGAATGGAAGAAGGAAGAAAGACTGAAAAAATTCGATGTGGCCAGGACTCGAACCTGGGTGCATCCCTCTTCTCTATCCATCCTAACTTGAAAACCTAATATATATAGACTGAAAATGTTCGGTTGGTCATACTCGATGCGGTGGCGGAGTGGATAGACGCACGCCCTGGCTTTAGGGGCGATGCACTGTTGTTTCGTGCACCCAGGTTCGAGTCCTGGCCACATCGAATTTTTTCAGTCTTTCTTCCTTCTTCCATTCCCTTCTACGCTCGACATATGTATTCCTTGTGCATGTTTCCATGCCGTACATATGTTTCAAAGAGCGAATTTCCTGCCTTTCCCCCAAATATTTCTATCTTTCTTTCTATATATATATATGAATGAGAAACTCCATACAACAATATAGTCTATTGGGTTTCTAAAAAAACTAGAGATCCAATTTACAATACAGAAACAGTTGATACCATTTTTCTACAGAAAGCTTACAAAATTAATGTATTTACAGTTTTATTCTAACCAATACAGGGTCATCATGAGCAATCTTCACCCTGAAATGGCTTCTTTCTTCCTTCACAGATTCTGGCTTCTCAACTGAAAGGGAAAATATGCACATTAATCACTTTATAATAACTTTGTACAATTTTTTTCATGAATATGCATTACTAATTGAAATCTCTACAGCTACAGACAGTGTACAGGTGAAAAACTGTCAAACAATAAGGGAAATTAGATTGTTTTGAAGATGCAAAAGTAAAGCAACCTTTACAAGCTGCAGCACATTATCTTAGTTGAAGGAAATCAACACTGACAAATTATCAGGCATTAATATTTACTAAACTTAAATTTTTACCTATTGTTACAAAATTTTCTCCAGTAACAGCAGTCAGGGAAAGGATGTGGAGGACAACTAAAGAATTAATAAATTAATATTGTAACTGAATAATTATATGAATCAATAGTACAAAAACACTTAATCAAAGCTCAGGTATGAAAAAAGTAGCAACATCCTGGGCTTCATCTTTCAATTAAGAATTTTGAAATATCAAAGCCTCATCACTCATGTCCACTTCCTACAACTCTAAATTATTAAAAAACATTTTTTTAAAGAAATACCTTATTGCCAGTTGTGAATAGTTTTAGGAGGTACATCATGAAAATGGTAATTAATTTCATAAACAGCAATAATGGATGAACTCTTGCATTCAAACATTACTTTATGCACAAAAAATTGAATATTTTTTTGAGAAAAGACAGAAGTTCTGGCCCAAATAAAGGAATCTTTAAACAAGTTTCCACCAGATATTTAGTTTTTTTTTTTGCAAACAATTCTTTCCACACTTTCACAAAGTTGCTCATGTCTAGTCACAATTTAGCATACTACAAAGTTATTATTTATGAAACTAATTATTTGACTCATTATTGAAAAATAGAATATTTTCAAACAAACATTCAAGACACCCTGCTATTAACAATGACCAAGATTTCTCCCAAATATAATACAACAGGATTTTCACAATTAGGAATGTGATTTATTCAACTGTAGATATAAGTAAAATTAATGACTTCTTTACCAAGTCATTTTGTTCTGTAGTGAGCCAACTATATTAATTTACATTTAGTGGAATTGAGAAATCAAATTTATTAAGAATCAGTACCCACATGGCATGATACAAGAAGTGTGGGGAAAAAGTTCTCTGTATCAAATGTGAGTGAATTTGTGGATAACGGATCCTGTGACTGACTAAGGAATGGTGGAACATTTAGACAGTATCAAAAACTATAGGTGAAGTAATATGTACTCATGCTATTTATATGAGCGCTTGGGCAGATTGTGATAATATATAGATGGTTTTGAAGATAAATTAACAGGCTCGTGAAGAAGAAAACAATGTACAAAATCATAATGACAAATTTTATGTGGAATTGGTTCAACAGATTGAAAATAATGGACATTTTGGCATTTATATCAACTGAAAGATCACTAACAATCAAAGATAAAACAAAGTTCACTTTAACAACCTTCACAAGTTTGGAAGGGAAGAATTCAACAAACATTTAATACTGTGCAGCAAATTTCACATTATCTTAGCTGTGTGAGAAAAGGAAATCACAACACAGACAAAATTTCAGGTATTAAATACAATAAACTTAAATTTTTACTTATAGTTACAAATTTTTCACAGATAACATTTAAACAAAGACTGGATGAAACCTCGCGTAGAGGACAATGCATTCAACCCAAAATTGTTAATACATGAAACAACAGTATTAATGCTCTAAAAGCTCAGCTGTTCAAGCTATGATACAAGTAGAAATGTCCTAGACGACTTTAATCTTTCAATTCTGAAGATTTGAAATATCAAGGAGTCATCACTCACAGACTACTTCCCACTCGAAATGATTTTAAGGAATACATTATTGCCAGTTGTGAATTATTTTATGAGGTATGACATGAAAATATATTAAATAACTTTATTAACAGCAAAAGGCCCTTCAGTCATAATGGATGAAAACTTTTACATTTAAACATTTCTTTTTTGAATAGATAATTGTTTTGAGAACAAGTTTGGCCCAAATAAAGAAATACATCTTTTATAACAAGTTTCTGCCAGTTCTTTAGCAAACACAAAATTACATCTGCACTTTCACAAGGTTCCTTATGCTATCACAATTTAACATATTACAAATTTTTATTTTATAAAACTAATTCTTCGACTTTTTGAATTTTTTTTTTTCTTGAACAGAAGCATTTCTGAAAAGATACTCTCATCAGAAACTGCTGTTAATGATTTCTACAAAATCTCATACAACAGGATTTTCACCGTTAGGAATGTTCGACATTATTCAACTTTAGACTATAGTAAAATTAATAATTTCTAGAACTAGTCTGTTCTCCAGAGAACGATATGTATTAATTTGACTCTAAAGGGGCAGGTTGGTTCATTTATTATCCAATGTAGAATTTAGTGGAATTGTGAAATTTGTTAAATTATTTAATAGAAGTGTGGGGAAAAAATATTCAATACAGATATTTTAATAAAATTAAGGATAAAGATGAAGGAGATTTGAATATTGATCCTATTAATGTAGTTACAAGGATAGGAAATACTTGTATCAATGGTGTGAGTGAATTTGAGAATAATGGATTCTGTGAAAGTGATGTGGCAGTTAGACCTGAAATAGTGAAACATTTAGACAGTATCACAAACTCTATGGGTGAAAAATGTACTGATGCTATTTATAGTGTCAATTGGGCAGATTTGAATAATATACAAGGTTTAAAACAAGGAAGGCTCTATATTGAAATTGAATAAAACGAGTTGTGCGCGATATATAAATGAAATTCTTGTATTTGAATTTTCTTACATCCACACAGGACTTTATAATTACCCGATATGCAAATAGGGTTCTATTAAAAATTTCAGACATAGTACTTTTAGTTAAATACAGACGGAACATGATTCTACTACCAAAACTGAAATAAGGACTTTGTCAAATTGTGATTAGCCTGGGTTTGGTTGCCCAAACAAACTTTATAAATTACTTTCTAATGAAAAAGTAAAAAACTGCCGAATAGAAAAAAGTCATTAAGGGCAGTAAATGGTGGCGTACCTGAATTTTTTTTTCAGCATACATTTTCAATATAATAGTAAGTCTGTTTAGTTGGAATTCTCATTATTACTTTTAAATGTTACGTCTTTTGTGGTTAAAGAATCACTACGCTTACAAATAAAATGTTAGACGGAATTCGGTTCACGCACTCACTGCCAGCTGAACGCCGCAACAGTCTGACCCTCAATAAGTCATAATTCACAAATTTTGTATGAAAATATAATACGTACAAAACAGAACTTAGGAACCATCTGAAAACGTCATTAGACTTGTATTACAAATTTCGATGAAGGTTATATTGTGACGGACAATAAAACAAGTGCACAAGAAATATAAAAAGCCTTGCGAGTTCAGTCTTTGTTTGTTTGGTTGAGAAGGGAAAATTGCATGGTGAATAATAAATAGAACTAATGATGTAGACGAACATGTTCTTAAACCGAATTTGAAACATACCTTGTTATACGAAACCTGAGAAAGGAATGGAACCATCAAGTTTGTTGTTACCTCCCCAACAAGATAATTGGCCCATTGAATTGCTGTAACCCATGGACGTTGGAGGGCGAACGCCAGCCATGCCTGACACACTGTTCACACACTCCAAGAAAACTGGGGCAGTGCTGACATGTCAGCCATGGATTGTCAACACAGGACTGGCGTATTACATAAACACATTACATTACATAAACACAAGTTTTGTATACGCCACTGCCAACACTGGACCTATTTTTTTTTGGCAGAGATCACTACCCAAGTAAACCAGCTTAATGATCATTTGTTTATCTTCTTCCATCATCCATATAACACAAGCAAGGCGGCTAGTTTGTGTTTATGAAACACAAAGGAAAAATATTGAATTTGGTATTAACAATGAATCAATACTGTGCAACATCACAGTCGAACTTTCCAACCGGTAGAAGCTGTCCAAAAAAAAGTTTACGTTCATTAACATCAGAGAAGTATGTACCAGAGTTCACTGAGGGCAGTTGTCTGCCCAATATGTAAACGGCTGGCAGTGCAAAGCTAACCGAACTTGGAAGAACATCACTGCCCATATAATCCTACGTAATTCCTCTGAACTAA